>JACGAQ010000181.1:0-261713 GCA_014119065.1 Orius insidiosus | reverse complement strand
TCTTTTCTTTTCATCGTTCGGGCTACGGATGGCGTACATCTTAGCTCGTAGACCAACAAATTCAGAGGCTGGCGTTCCGTTGAGCTCGTCCTTAAATTTCCCCAGAGCCTTTTTATTAGCGATCGTATATGCAGGGTGGTGGGGCGGATAATCTGAAGTATCAAATTCTTCTAGAATGTTAGTCACATCGGTATAAAAATCCTTAGTTTTTATATAATAGATTAGACTATCCGTGTCAGTGTACATCAGTCGCAGTCTTTCAGGTCCGTAAAAAGTCAGCATTGTGTTATAATGGAAATCATACATCCTGAGCTTGGAAATATCCAAAATTGCCATACCCACATAAATAGGTTTGTTCATAAGGACATTTTCCAAGTCAAGATGTACAGCCACCAAGTTTTCCTTGTAAATTGTCCTGTCTTTAAAAGTTGGTCGGGCGATCAGTCGGTCAAGTCGTTCTTGAGTTAACCAGCTCAATTTTTATTCTTTTACGAACATTTTCCATAAACTTGCCAAAAACGGCGTTGTTCATGAGTTTGTAAAAGTCTTTATCGAAGTCATTGGTTGCCTTTTGTCTTAGTCCCGTATTGAGGTCAATGTAAGGCCGAAGCCAATCGGATTGTCTGAATTTAAGCGCTCGATGTATTCGGACTACTTTGAGACCCAATCCCACAGCCTGCTGCAGGTTGGCAAAATGCACAACATATTTCTTTTTTGTTCAAAGAAGCCAACAATTTCGTATGAGAGCCTCCGGGAGGGATCTTATTTTCCGGAAGAAGGGGAAAATCGTTATGCAATTCCTGAAGCTCTTCCGGATACTCTATGTCGGCTTCAAGTATATAACCGTAAGGTCCGCTTGTCGAAGCGTTGAGCCAGTCAAGAGATTCCGGATGTTTAACCCATTCGAATCCACCCAAAGGGAGCGGTTTTGACATCGCCCATCCATAGAGGTTATTCGCGTCCAGATATGCGATATACGATGACTCCTCTTGAGGATCTCGATCAGGGTCCAGGTATTTGTTTGCAGCCTTTCCATGTCGTAGGCTGCACTGGCAAAGACCTCCCCTTATCCCACGCTCAATCATGAGGAGCATGTCGTAGTCGGTCAGTAGCTCGAGCCTTACCCCTGTATATTTAAGCATAGCGTCCCACGCCAGTCCAGGTGCTGTAAAGTACCAGGCGGGGTCTAATGAATATGCAGTCATACATACATCTCTGAAATTTTCAAAGACATCGCACAGGAGCAAAACATCAACTTTTACATAGAGTACGCTGTACTCTTCAATGGTTTCGATGTTAAACTCATTCCATACTCTTAGTGCATGTTCATAATCCTCGTCAGTGATGTCTTTTTCAAATAGTTGGCTATAAAATTTCGATTTTGGAGGCAAAACCGTCTCTTGAAGACGCTCAAACGAATCTATGTAGTCGTAGGGGTATACTCCTTTTCTGACTACAAGGTCAAGGCGATCTTCAGGGAAAAACTTTGCAAGGTCTCTGAAGCCGGACCTAGGCAAATTCTTGGACAATTTATCGAGACTGGATGGGAGGAAGCGGAAGGAGTCGATAAATTTCACTGCTAAGCCACCCATTCTTTTGGAAAAAGAAATATACTTCTCTTCAGAGTTAGGGATGACTTCGATGTTATCTTTACCATCATACGCTAACTCTCTGACAATAAAATGGGAGTCATAGCCGCTTAGATTGTGGAAGAAGACGGGGAGAAATTTCGGGGTGCGAAATAGGATATTGCAGCTTCTGTGTGCTGCACCACGATACAAGCCACTGATATGATCGTGATCCATCACTTTCGGGTCATTATTGGTGAATGGAAGGGAACAGAGGAAACAGGTTGTGGAACTATTATAAGCGTGTTCCTCAGAAACCTTTAGAGGTAACATCGGCTGCGGCTTCGAGTACACCAGGGACACCATTTCCGCCACTTTATCCATATACAACATAAATTTGAGGCAGAATCTTTCCCTACGTAAACGTAGGGTTCGACGGGGAAGTCTGATGGTATTAAATGGCGGGGAACCGTCTCAGCGACCTTAACATAAACGCAAAAACTCATCGGGAGATGGTTCTGATAAGGGATCGTCTGACGTGATACACCGAAGCTCTCCAGTGTCGGAATCTTTTCGAGAATCGCCTCAAAATCTGCGTAGACGACAAATGGTATCCTCATTTGGTTTTGAATCTTTGAAAAACACGCGGGATTTCCTTTATCGCCTACTTTTGGGAGCTCAATACGCGTGGGTCGGTTTTTTCCGCAGTACTCCATATGGAGCTTCATTCTTTCAGCAATGCCATTCCCATTACTGTTGAAGTGGGTCAGGCATCGCTTGCAAACTCGAATCCCATGTTCGTGTCCAGAAATTTGTAAAGCCACTAACCTCTCAAAATTTTTAATGTATGCCCAGTGACTTTTTCCGTCCTCTGTTGTGATGAGTAAGAGGTCACGGTGATCCTCCTTTTCATGGTCCACCACCTTCAGAGGATATACGTCTCCAGACTTTCCAACAGTGAATACGTTAATGGAGATATTGTTCCGTTTCTCAAAGGTTTTGACCTCTTCGAGACGGGTAGGGAATGAAACACATCCGAAATCGTAACCGTGTTTAATATTGCGATAATGGGACACGCGATCTATGTTCCTCTTTTCTTTGATGAGATGGGAGAGGATGGCGTACTCGAAACAACGCTCGTCATTATTTTTAACGTTTATAATCGCTTTTCGGTTTTTTATATGAGGCGGGAGCTCGATAAAACTGGAAGCACCCAAAGGTCGGAGGCGATTAATACGAACGAAAAGCCCGTCGATCTGTTTAAGGGTCCATCCGCTTTTCTTTACGTGCATTTCCTCCATTTCAGCCGCTAATTTCGTGTAAACTTGGTTAAGATGACTCAGAATATCGCTGTCATCATATATAGCTATATTTTTTGTCTTAAAAGCCCGGTCACACGTCTCACCTTGAATATTTTCAAAAGTAGCTTCTAGGATAACATTGAATTTAACAGGAGCGTCACTCCTTTTTAAATATTCGGTAATTAATTTGGAAACTAATTCCGTTTTTGCGTTCATAAACTCTTTAAGATCGGCTGTTACATTGCATGGTACAAAATATGTCTCTAAATTACTACCGAATGCTGATTCGATAGGAAAATATGACGATCCCACTGAAGCCTCAATCCTCCTCCGCTTCGTCATGACGAGGGGTGTTTCCTTCCCACAAACACGCAAATGAGCTTTCAATGAGCGTATTTCTGGAAAAGTAACACCACAAGATACACAAGTCCGACGGACAAAATTGCACGATCTCTCATGTTTCAAACAAACGTCTTTTCTAGTAAATACCTTCTCACAATGTTTACATGCGAACATGACTGGTTAATAATACGTGTGTAATAATTATAAAAATTTGAATTTAAATTTAACGGTTATAATAATTAACAATGCCTTTATTATGTACCTACTTACTGCTTAGAAATCTGAACAAACAACAAATATCGATAGTGTTTGGATCGATAGTGTGTTCCTACAGTCTAAAAAAAAAAAAAATAAATAAAAGGATGGGAAAAAAATTAAGGAATGGTAAATTATGTAAATACTTACATTTATGTAGGAAACTTGTTGATAATAGGTATTATTCCCAAATAGAGCTGACGATATCAGTTTAGTACGAAAAAAAATTTTTTTTTTTTTTTTTTCTTTTTAAATGAATTTTATTGCACTCGTAGACGATATAATATGAGCCTTGTTCAAATGACAAAGAGAGACTGAGGAGTAAGCATTTTTTTTTAATTCTCTAATAGAATAAATCGCATCGAGACGGACAAGCTCGTGCAAGTCTTTACTAGTCGGGGGCCTAGTCGGGGGCTCAGCCGGGGGCCTAGTCGGGGGCCTAAGGCTAAAACGCACGCTAGGGCTTGACGCACGGCCTAAGGACTAGAATTTATTCATTACATACATAATTTTTTTCTCAGACATTCGTCTTTCATTTATTTTTAATCGAGATCGCTTATATGCGCGGCCATCTATGTCCATCGTATTTAATTCTTCATACCCTATAAAAATAAATCGTCATCTCGAGTGGTCATACATTATGTCGTTCACCTTATCTTTCTCAGGACGTTCGCACTTCTTTCCGAGGATCCCCCCCCCCCAATTATTCATAAAAGAACGTTTTCAATGAGTAGTGGTCGGGTTACTCTCTTTCGAGTCCTTTCATTTCAATGAACAACAATCTTCGTCATCAAATTCCGGAAGCGTGTTATGAGATGACGGACTTTACCAACACCATAGTTCAACTCCTAGGCTCGCTGACCGTCACAGGTTTGCCAAAAGCCCTGACAGTAAATGTTTCGTCATCTATAGTTCAAATTTTCGATATATCGACACTGTCAATCGATTCAAACATCATCGGTGGCTCCTATTGGCTTAACCACTTATATCCTTCATTAGTTTTATCCAACCATTTACCTGGGTATAAAATATTAGAGCGACCCACGGGTGTTGTTCATTTACCTCTCAGAAACCGAGTAATCAACAACGTTACGAAAAAAAAAATAGTCGATCAAAATAGAGAGCGAGTCAATATCTGAGAATAAAAGATCACATATCGGATTCATTTTTAAAAACTTCTTTAAGGAAGTTTAAGAAAAGTTCAAGTCGAGCCGCAAGCCTTAGGCCGTGCGTCAAGCCCTAGCGTGCGTTTTAGCCTTAGGCCCCCGACTAGGCCCCCGGCTGAGCCCCCGACTAGGCCCCCGACTAGTAAAGACTTGCACGAGCTTGTCCGTCTCGATGCGATTTATTCTATTAGAGAATTAAAAAAAAATGCTTACTCCTCAGTCTCTCTTTGTCATTTGAACAAGGCTCATATTATATCGTCTACGAGTGCAATAAAATTCATTTAAAAAGAAAAAAAAAATTGAAAAAAAATTTTTTTTTCGTACTAAACTGATATCGTCAGCTCTATTTGGGAATAATACCTATTATCAACAAGTTTCCTACATAAATGTAAGTATTTACATAATTTACCATTCCTTAATTTTTTTCCCATCCTTTTATTTATTTTATTTTTTTTTTTAGACTGTAGGAACACACTATCGATCCAAACACTATCGATATTTGTTGTTTGTGTTCAGATTTCTAAGCAGTAAGTAGGTACATAATAAAGGCATTGTTAATTATTATAACCGTTAAATTTAAATTCAAATTTTTATAATTATTACACACACGTATTATTATTAACCAGTCATGTTCGCATGTAAACATTGTGAGAAGGTATTTACTAGAAAAGACGTTTGTTTGAAACATGAGAGATCGTGCAATTTTGTCCGTCGGACTTGTGTATCTTGTGGTGTTACTTTTCCAGAAATACGCTCATTGAAAGCTCATTTGCGTGTTTGTGGGAAGGAAACACCCCTCGTCATGACGAAGCGGAGGAGGATTGAGGCTTCAGTGGGATCGTCATATTTTCCTATCGAATCAGCATTCGGTAGTAATTTAGAGACATATTTTGTACCATGCAATGTAACAGCCGATCTTAAAGAGTTTATGAACGCAAAAACGGAATTAGTTTCCAAATTAATTACCGAATATTTAAAAAGGAGTGACGCTCCTGTTAAATTCAATGTTATCCTAGAAGCTACTTTTGAAAATATTCAAGGTGAGACGTGTGACCGGGCTTTTAAGACAAAAAATATAGCTATATATGATGACAGCGATATTCTGAGTCATCTTAACCAAGTTTACACGAAATTAGCGGCTGAAATGGAGGAAATGCACGTAAAGAAAAGCGGATGGACCCTTAAACAGATCGACGGGCTTTTCGTTCGTATTAATCGCCTCCGACCTTTGGGTGCTTCCAGTTTTATCGAGCTCCCGCCTCATATAAAAAACCGAAAAGCGATTATAAACGTTAAAAATAATGACGAGCGTTGTTTCGAGTACGCCATCCTCTCCCATCTCATCAAAGAAAAGAGGAACATAGATCGCGTGTCCCATTATCGCAATATTAAACACGGTTACGATTTCGGATGTGTTTCATTCCCTACCCGTCTCGAAGAGGTCAAAACCTTTGAGAAACGGAACAATATCTCCATTAACGTATTCACTGTTGGAAAGTCTGGAGACGTATATCCTCTGAAGGTGGTGGACCATGAAAAGGAGGATCACCGTGACCTCTTACTCATCACAACAGAGGACGGAAAAAGTCACTGGGCATACATTAAAAATTTTGAGAGGTTAGTGGCTTTACAAATTTCTGGACACGAACATGGGATTCGAGTTTGCAAGCGATGCCTGACCCACTTCAACAGTAATGGGAATGGCATTGCTGAAAGAATGAAGCTCCATATGGAGTACTGCGGAAAAAACCGACCCACGCGTATTGAGCTCCCAAAAGTAGGCGATAAAGGAAATCCCGCGTGTTTTTCAAAGATTCAAAACCAAATGAGGATACCATTTGTCGTCTACGCAGATTTTGAGGCGATTCTCGAAAAGATTCCGACACTGGAGAGCTTCGGTGTATCACGTCAGACGATCCCTTATCAGAACCATCTCCCGATGAGTTTTTGCGTTTATGTTAAGGTCGCTGAGACGGTTCCCCGCCATTTAATACCATCAGACTTCCCCGTCGAACCCTACGTTTACGTAGGGAAAGATTCTGCCTCGAAATTTATGTTGTATATGGATAAAGTGGCGGAAATGGTGTCCCTGGTGTACTCGAAGCCGCAGCCGATGTTACCTCTAAAGGTTTCTGAGGAACACGCTTATAATAGTTCCACAACCTGTTTCCTCTGTTCCCTTCCATTCACCAATAATGACCCGAAAGTGATGGATCACGATCATATCAGTGGCTTGTATCGTGGTGCAGCACACAGAAGCTGCAATATCCTATTTCGCACCCCGAAATTTCTCCCCGTCTTCTTCCACAATCTAAGCGGCTATGACTCCCATTTTATTGTCAGAGAGTTAGCGTATGATGGTAAAGATAACATCGAAGTCATCCCTAACTCTGAAGAGAAGTATATTTCTTTTTCCAAAAGAATGGGTGGCTTAGCAGTGAAATTTATCGACTCCTTCCGCTTCCTCCCATCCAGTCTCGATAAATTGTCCAAGAATTTGCCTAGGTCCGGCTTCAGAGACCTTGCAAAGTTTTTCCCTGAAGATCGCCTTGACCTTGTAGTCAGAAAAGGAGTATACCCCTACGACTACATAGATTCGTTTGAGCGTCTTCAAGAGACGGTTTTGCCTCCAAAATCGAAATTTTATAGCCAACTATTTGAAAAAGACATCACTGACGAGGATTATGAACATGCACTAAGAGTATGGAATGAGTTTAACATCGAAACCATTGAAGAGTACAGCGTACTCTATGTAAAAGTTGATGTTTTGCTCCTGTGCGATGTCTTTGAAAATTTCAGAGATGTATGTATGACTGCATATTCATTAGACCCCGCCTGGTACTTTACAGCACCTGGACTGGCGTGGGACGCTATGCTTAAATATACAGGGGTAAGGCTCGAGCTACTGACCGACTACGACATGCTCCTCATGATTGAGCGTGGGATAAGGGGAGGTCTTTGCCAGTGCAGCCTACGACATGGAAAGGCTGCAAACAAATACCTGGACCCTGATCGAGATCCTCAAGAGGAGTCATCGTATATCGCATATCTGGACGCGAATAACCTCTATGGATGGGCGATGTCAAAACCGCTCCCTTTGGGTGGATTCGAATGGGTTAAACATCCGGAATCTCTTGACTGGCTCAACGCTTCGACAAGCGGACCTTACGGTTATATACTTGAAGCCGACATAGAGTATCCGGAAGAGCTTCAGGAATTGCATAACGATTTTCCCCTTCTTCCGGAAAATAAGATCCCTCCCGGAGGCTCTCATACGAAATTGTTGGCTTCTTTGAACAAAAAAGAGAAATATGTTGTGCATTTTGCCAACCTGCAGCAGGCTGTGGGATTGGGTCTCAAAGTAGTCCGAATACATCGAGCGCTTAAATTCAGACAATCCGATTGGCTTCGGCCTTACATTGACCTCAATACGGGACTAAGACAAAAGGCAACCAATGACTTCGATAAAGACTTTTACAAACTCATGAACAACGCCGTTTTTGGCAAGTTTATGGAAAATGTTCGTAAAAGAATAAAAATTGAGCTGGTAGTAACTCAAGAACGACTTGACCGACTGATCGCCCGACCAACTTTTAAAGACAGGACAATTTACAAGGAAAACTTGGTGGCTGTACATCTTGACTTGGAAAATGTCCTTATGAACAAACCATTTATGTGGGTATGGCAATTTTGGATATTTCCAAGCTCAGGATGTATGATTTCCATTATAACACAATGCTGACTTTTTACGGACCTGAAAGACTGCGACTGATGTACACTGACACGGATAGTCTAATCTATTATATAAAAACTAAGGATTTTTATACCGATGTGACTAACATTCTAGAAGAATTTGATACTTCAGATTATCCGCCCCACCACCCTGCATATACGATCGCTAATAAAAAGGCTCTGGGGAAATTTAAGGACGAGCTCAACGGAACGCCAGCCTCTGAATTTGTTGGTCTACGAGCTAAGATGTACGCCATCCGTAGCCCGAACGATGAAAAGAAAAAGGCGAAAGGGATCAAAAGAGTTGCAGTCGAAGGGAAACTTAACTTTGATGACTACCTTAACGCCCTGAACAATCGACTGGAGTATAAAACCGAATTCAAATCGATCGTATCGAGAGATCATTTACTTCAATCAGTAGTTCAGAAAAAGACGTCTCTTTCACCCTTCGATGATAAACGTCACATACTGGATGACGGGGTGAGAACCTTGGCCCACGGACATCGATCTATATCAAAAATTTGTTAAAAAATAGTATAAAAGAAGAAAAAACACGATGTTAAGCTTGATAATTGATTGTCTACAGAGGTAGATTTCATAATTCGACGATCTCAAGGCAGAAAGGCTTAAGCGCCATTCACCAAATTTTTCGATAGAACTCACGTTAATCTGACGCTTCAATATTGTTATACAATGTATCTTACAAACTTAAAAACTCGATTTTCTTTATTTCTCGATTTTTGAAAATTAAAATCAATCATTTTAAATGAAAGAACTGGCGCTCACGACCATTTTTTCGCTAAACAACCCCATTTTCGTCATATTGGCGCTTACACCTTTCTACCTTGAGACCGTCGATATATGATTTTTTTTGTTTTTTTTTGTTAAATACCACTTATTTTTTACCCTACAAGAAGATAAGATCTGTTTTTCATTGAATTTAAATTTGGATAGAATAATATGTCAATTTCGAGATTAGAATTAATAACGGACCAAGTTCTGGTCAGAGTTAGGAATCTACCATAATCTACCAGTACGGTAATTTGAAAGTCAGCCGATTTCTAACATTTTTGGTAGGAACAGAAAAATTTAAAGAGGCAACTAGATACTTATTAAAATGTACGTACCTACTTACTCTAAATCGCACACAAACACTCAATATATGATAATTGATAAGTATGATAAATAAACGAAATTCGCAACAGCTCGAGTCCATCTACCTGAAACTATTCGACTCAGGAGACGCGGCGAGAAACAAAACTTTAAGCGGCCTGTTGATAAGAGAAAAGAAGGAACATCGTTTCCTTACTTCGGATGAAGACAAAATTTATTTATTTTTTCATTCTTATAAAACCATACAGGTCGGTCAGTTGTAAAAAATTAATACCATGTATTTATAATAGGTACCTACTCTTCCTTTACAGACTGCTGGTGAGGACCTAGAACAGGAGATGATGGAGCGAAACAAACGATCTACGAATCAGTTGGAGAATCTATAGGAAATTAAAATACCTAATTTTTTTTGGATGAAGAGAAAAACATAGTGTTTTACGATCACAGCTTTAGTGTATTGTTCATAAAATCATAATTTAAAAAAGAAAATTTGTTACTACAGCAACTAATAACATGTATCCTTATTATTATGTTTATAGTATTTTGTGTAAAATTTAGAATAAACCTTTATTTTTATGATAGTAAGAATTTAATAACCTTTAACTTTAAACTTTGACTAGTCTCGGTTGAGTGACCTTGAGGCCTATGGGCGTATATGGCTAGTCCTCTCCCAGCCAATCATTTATGAAATAAGGGACAATACCGCGCTCCTCGATAGAAGCAGGTAAGGTTAACCGGTTTGGTGAGGATTCGCATAAAATGACGTAATCAGATTCGATCAGTTTTTCTTAGTTACTGAAGGTTGGCTTACTACGAAAATATCATTTAATGGAGCAATAGCGTTTGTCGGTGGCGAGTGTTGGTGGGTGGGAGGGGGGGGGGGGATTTTTGGAAGTTGATCCGCTAAGTCACTTGTAGAAGTCATGGTACCGGCTTTAAGGATATGTTTTGATTGATTAATTTTTTAAATTTTATTTTTATTGAATAAATAAAGGGAAAAAATGTCTTGACGAAGTATGATGACACCTCGATCGCTCAAATTTCACCGGGAGGGAGGGAGGTTGTTGACACCTAGGATGACTATAGAGATACTCATTGACGGTCGGATGATAGTGTAGGTGTGGGGGGGGGGGGGGGGGTCGTCCGACTTTATTAGCCATTAATTGAATAACATAGACAATAAGACTCGTAGTGCAGCGGTTAAGGTGGTAGACTTCCATGCAGGGGACTCGGATTCGAAGCTTGGAGCTGAGGGAATTTTTTTTAATTATGTTGGTAGACCTGCTAAAAGGTTGGCGGGAGCCGTCTGAGTGTGGGAAGGGGTGGGGCGATAGAGAAGCTAGACTCGACGATCCGGCAACAATGTTTACGTATAAGATGCTATGAGAAAGAGAGAGAGAGCGCTATAGGTGATGGTAGGGAGGGGGGGGGAGTTAAGAGAGACGAGGCTGGGCTCCGAGGAGATCCGGCAACGTTGCCACCAAGAATTGTGCCAAAACCGGCAAAACCCCTCTACTGCAGTTCAAGCCCTTTAGTTAAGCCCCTAAAAACATGCCTCTTTTCCTTTTCCCAGTTTATGATGAGATGCTTTATCTTGAATTGCATTATGGTGAACTGTCAAGTTTTACGGTTTTTTGTCGTTTTGCCATAATCGCGTTTTAAACGGCGAAAGTAGTCTTGCTCATTCGCTTCCTACTTTAAGGTGAGATGTACTCGTATTATGCCCAAACGACAGAAACAGTTTTATAGCGGAACAACGCGTTTAAATCTCACTTTTATGGTGAGAAGCGTTATGGTGAATTGCACTTTATTTTATGTCGACTGGCATTTATTGAAAAGTCGTTTATGGCAAAAACGCTTTATGTTGAAACGCTCAAAATATTTGTACCTTTGAGAGCATGTTCGGCATTATGCCGAAACGCATTATGGTGAACTACAAATTTTTTATGTTAAACCGCTTTAGAGTGAAATTCGTTAAGTGTTCAGAGAACACTTTGGATTTAGTCCTCATTGCCATCCTCATTTATTACGATATGGCTAAAAAACAGGTTTTTTGATCAATCAAAATGTCTTTCTGAATAAAATCGGACAATCGAACCCAAAAATAAATGAGGTAGAACGCATCTGTAACTAAAGTATCGGTTTTTTCTTTGTCTTTATGATTTATTACGCTGAACGTTTATGAATGGGAAAGCTGAAAACGTGCCAAAAAAACCTTTTCTTACACCTCATAATATACACGTCAATGATTTTGGCACGCAACGCCGCCCTCTATGATAGAGAAAGTAAACGATCCTTGCCGTATTTTAATTTCGTCTCCCCACCTTAACGATTTATGATGGAAACATTTTGTTTTTTTGAGTTGACATCCGTCAAGACCTTTTACTTTTATCTCTTTCTGTTTATAATTGGCACTTCTGAATGAGGTTGTAAAAAACTTGTTCCCCAAAAGTGCAGATCTTTTTGGTTGTGTTGACTTTCCCAGTGGGTCTTATAGACTGTGGACGGTTATCTTTGATCGTAGGGAGAATAAAAGGGCAGAGGCCAAGATATGAATTGTTCCCATGACAGTTGAGAGCGGGCCAACCTTTCCCCAGACCGGTAAACACGAGGTGATGCCCGCACTGCGTTTGGCCTCAAACCAACAATCGATAGACTTCTTTTTCTTATATCTTCCATAACTCCCCAAAAAATTAAAAAACGTCGCCTTCTTGTTAAGGTTTTTTTTTGGAAGGCAAATTTTCATGAATATTCACGAAGAAATTTCCCTTACGAGGAATCGAATCTAATTTGTGAAAGCCCTTGAAGGCTTAAGGTATAAAAACGTGCTTCGCATCAAACTTTCATCGTCTCAATCCCTAAAAATAGATCTTCAAAGAAATTGTTTTGGACTGTCAGCACTTTCTAACTTCGCTTAAAAGATCTTCATCCTTTTGAAACAATAATAATCTAGAAACTCTTGGATTTTTAACTTCCGGTTAAAGTTATCAACTTTTAAATTTTTTTAAAGTAATTAAAAATTTTTTTCTACCTCCCTATTGACTCTACGACTCCTCACGTATCCGAGGGGTCCTGGGTTCAAATCCAAGATAGCAGGAATTTTTTTACATCAAAGAAATTTAACTTCCTAAAGAAGTTATTGTGATACCCTCCACGTCGAGTTTTTGGGGAAGGGTCTTCTAGAACCCGGAGGGTCAAATCGAATATTGATCTTTACCGATCTAAACTTTGTCTGTGGTGCCGGCCGTCCGTAGCATTATTTCCGGAACACTTTACGGCCACAGTTTTAAACCGATTTTCACCAAATTTTCACACAAATTTCTTTAGCCGGTGAACAAGAATGTAATGTGGGCGATTTTTAAACGTCGAAAAAATGGCGGAGATAAATCAGTTGGAAATTTAAAAAAATTCGCTACGGCCGAAACGTTGCGTTGGACCAATTTTTCCAATTACTCCTTATATTTTTTACGAATTTTTGTGTTTTTCATAATTTTTTACATTCATTAGCGTTTTTGGAGGGAGAAATTTCATACTTTCACCCGTTACGACAGGGACCTCCCTTGGGCGAAAATACCATTATTTCTACCTTTATACTTTAAAAAAGTTTCGAAAGAAACTTAGAAAATGTTTTGAAAAAAAAAGAAAAAACTGCAAATTTAAAAAAGGAAACTTAGAAAGTTTTTTGAAAAAGAAAAGCTTCTCCTTCCGTTATACTTCCCCCTCCGTTGTACTTCCCCTCATTTATACTTCCCCTCCTCTATTTTATACTTCTCTTTAAGGAATTTTTCGTTGGAAGCTCTTCAAACTAGTACTTTTCATCCCAACCTTCAAATGATTTAAATTTTTTTTCTTTAAAACTTGGATTTCTCGTAGAAGAAATAGAATAATTCATAGATTTAACCATTTAAATAATAACAAAGAAAGCATTAAATTCCTCAGTCATAAAAATAAAATCGCGATAATGTCCTTTGCAGATGTTAAAATTTTAATTACATTCGATAATAAATTATAGTAGAAACTGCAAATTATGACGAGGTTGGAATTCCACTTAAGAAATAAAGGGACGGGATATCAATTATAGCGCCTCAGGTGAGGGAAGGAATGGAGGGAAGGAATTAATTTTTTTATGATGTATAGACCCGTCCTTTTCGACGAAGAGGGAAGACCAGAAAAAAAAAGAAAGCGAAGTGACCTAAATTTTCGATCTATCTTATTCCCGCCGGGACGCGTCAACTGCTCCCTTTTCCCCCAAAGTCCACCTTCATTAATAACAGTGGGAAAAAAAGCCTAAAAATACATGTTTCAATAAAATACTGTTTTGAAACATTAAAAAATGAAATGGATAACCAAAAAACATCCTTTGCTGAATATGAACTCAATCATATTTAAATAAATTGAGGATGTTATTCAAAAAATAAAATAAAAACAAAACAAATAAATATTTTTGATTAAAAAAAAGGCGTAAGCAATACCTTGACGCGTTACTAATACGATATGCGGGCTTAGCGTAATTAAATTTTTTTTTATTTATCAAAAGCTTTATTAGTTTACACCGTACTTTTTACCATTCTTTATAAAGAATAAATTTCTCAAAGAGATATAAGTTTTGGAGTTAACTTTGGAGTGGGAGATCACATTAGTAAGTGTAGTAACTCTGTATAGTAGGTCTTGAAGTTGAGGGAACAAAGGTTAAATCGTTTTGTGTCCTACTGTAGAACCCTTAAGTTACTAATTTTAAGTTTTACCAACTTCCTAGATTGGCAGCACTGGAAAATTGATAGAATTGACACGGACGGTCATACCTGCTCCTGTATCCGTGAAAATGGCAAGATAAATATTCTCGGTGCAATTTTTTCCAGTTTTTGACAAATTTTTCTTTCTTTTATAAAGAAATACGTCAGTTGTTACATGATTTGTATGACTTTTTTTTCGCTTTTTGGAGAAAAACCTCAATTTTTTCGTAATTTTGACAAATTTTTCTCGTTTATTGTGAGAAAACTCAGTTGTGGCATGATTTGTAAGAATTTTTCTCGCTTTTTTAGGGAAAAACCTCTATATTTTCGCGATTTTGACCAATTTTGCTCGCTTATTGTAAGAGAAACCTCAGTAGTTACATGATTTTTATGAATTTTTCTTGCTTTTTAAGGGCAAAACGTCAATTTTTTCGTGATTTTGACAAATTTTTTTCGCTTTTTGAAAGAAAAACCTCAGTTTTTACATTATTTTTATGAATTTTTCTCGCATTTTTTTAGCGAAACCTCAGTTTTTACATCATTTGTATGAATTTTTTTCACTTTTTTAGGGCAAAACCTCAATATATTCGCGATTTTGGCGAATTTTTCTCTCTTTTTGTAAGAGAAACCTCAGTAGTTACATGATTTTATGAATTTTTCTTGCTTTTTAAGGGCCAGACGTCAATTTTTTCGTGATTTTGACAAATTTTTTTCGCTTTTTGAAAGAGAAACCTCAGTTTTTACATAATTTTCATGAATTTTTCTCGCATTTTTTAGCGAAACCTCAATATTTTCGTGATTTTTTATGAACTTTTCTCACTTTTTTAGGGCAAAACCTCAATACATTCGCGATTTTGGCGAATTTTTCTCTCTTTTTGAAAGAGAAACCTCAGTTTTTACATCATTTGTATGAATTTTTCTCGCTTTTTAAGGGCAAGACGTCAATTTTTCGTGATTTTGACAAATTTTTTTCGCTTTTTGAAAGAGAAACCTCAGTTTTTACATAATTTTCATGAATTTTTCTCGCATTTTTTAGCGAAACCTCAATATTTTCGTGATTTTTTATGAACTTTTCTCACTTTTTTAGGGCAAAACCTCAATACATTCGCGATTTTGGCGAATTTTTCTCTCTTTTTGAAAGAGAAACCTCAGTTTTTACATCATTTGTATGAATTTTTCTCGCTTTCTAAGGGCAAAGCTCCATATATCGCGATTTTGGCGAATTTTCTCTCTTTTAGTAAGAGAAACCTCAGTTTTTACATGACTTTTTTAACGCTTTTTTAGGGAACAACGTCTATATTTTCGTGATTTTGACGAATTTTTCTCGCTATTTGAGAAAAAAATTTCTATCCAAACGAACATTCGAAAGAACTAAAAAATCTTTCGAATGTCTCAAAAGCATAATTTTTCTAAGGTACCTACATCGATATTTTCAAAAAGTTAAAAGTTAAATTAAATATAGCGAAAACAAGTATGGCATTAATATTCCTAAGTGGTTTATCTCTTTGATCGGACGAGTCTGAAAAGGACTTTGATCAGCTAAAATGTTTCCTAGTTTGAATAAAATCTCCGTCAAAATATTTCATTGAGATAACGCAAAACGTTTGGGCGCGGGAAGGGCTGGAAAATAGTCCTGTGAATGCCTTTTTTGACGTGATGAGTTATTAATGAATACGGTAAAGGATCATACGTTTAAAAGGGGTTATAAATTGAAGCAATAAACTTTTCAGTTTTATTTTTTAAAATTGGCCTATCTTTGTAAAACGAGAACTTTTGATTGGCACAGTTTAATATTAATTAGGGGTGGGGTTTGAAAGTGATTGTAGCGTGCCAATAACTTAGTGGAAGTTCCGAGACTAATTACGCGATAATTGTAGAATAACTTTGCGGTAGGCGACGCCGGGGTGAGTGGAAATTGTGAATTTAATTAACGCGAGGGAGGGTTGACAAAGTCTTCGCAGTCTCCCTACGACCTCTCTTTCCCTCTATTAAACCTTTCGGGTCATAAATCAGTTTTTGTTAAGGGATAAGAAAGTCGTGTGGACGTTGTGAGAAAGAGAGAGAGTTTCGGGTTAATAGCAGTTTGAAGTTACGGACAGTATAACACCTTCCAGCCGGCCTCCCTCTTTATATTCAGTCCGCTTAGAACTAGTTATTGAACTTTTCCTCCCCGAATTCAGTCACTTTTTTTTTCTTACCTCCTTCAAAAACTTGTCGATAGCATTTTAATGAGTTTGTAATAAAAAATACAATTTTCATCGATATAAAAGTTGCCATAGAAAGGGATGAACTCAAATAGAGGCTTTGGGAGAACACCGTTCAACATAACACATCTCTAAAGCAGTTGAACATAAAAAATCTGCATTTCGACTTAAAATCTGTTCACCATAATGCATTTCTGCATAATGCGAACATAATTCTGTCAAATGTGAAAAAATTTTGATCATAATGCATTGCAATATAAAGCGTTTCGACATATACGACTTTTTCCAGGACATAAAAAAAGTGCAAGTCACCATAACGCTTCTCACCATAAAAACCTCTCTTTAAACTTGTTATTTCGCCATAAAACCGGTTCAGTCTTTTGGGCATAATGCATCTCACCATAAACTAGGGACAGCGAAAGAGCGAGCCTATTTTCGCCGTTTTTGGCGAAACGACAAAAACCTTAACTTGACAGTTCAACATAATGCAATTTAACAAAAAGTATATTACCACAAACTAGGGAAAGCAAGCAGGCAGCCAATGGGATCAGCTCGTTTTATGACCCAAGGGGGTTAACTTTTTTCCTCTCGCGAGGATGTGCGAATTGCATTATGGTGAACTGTCAAGTTTTAAGGGTTTTACCGTTTCGCCATAATTGCGTTTTAAACATAAATAGGC
Source organism: Orius insidiosus (assembly GCA_014119065.1). Taxonomy (NCBI): domain Eukaryota; kingdom Metazoa; phylum Arthropoda; class Insecta; order Hemiptera; family Anthocoridae; genus Orius; species Orius insidiosus. The sequence goes on along the minus strand of JACGAQ010000181.1, from coordinate 244,620 downwards.
TTGCTCTTTCGCTGTCCCTAGCTTATGGTAAGATGTATTATGCCTAATCGAAAGAAGCAGTTTTATGGCGAAGCGACAAATTCTTTAAAATGATAGTTTCCTTTACGTTCAACTGCATTATATTGAAACGACAAATTTTATGTCGAAACCACAAGTATTAAATCTCTTCTTTATGGTAAGATGTATTATGTTCAAATGCGTTATGGTGAACATTTTCTACCATTTTCTTTATGTTGAGTTGCAGTTTTTTTATGGTAACTAGCGATTTCTGCTATTTTATGGTCAATTAATGCATTACGGCAAACCGCATTATGTCGACACATATAAACTTAAACAATTATCGAAAACAAGTATCGATTCTATCGATTAGGAAACCATAGACAAAGAAATATGAAAGTTACCAATCGGAACATGTATCTCAATACTGCACTTATCAGACTCATGGATTGGATGATAAATAGCTATGCTATAATTATCGAAAGCGTCCTTTCTCTACAAAGAAACTAAAATCCTTCCTCACACCCGTGGGATTGAACCCAGGGCCTCCATGTAGTCACTCAAACTAACCCTATTTCCACAAAGACATTTTGCTTAACAAAAAAAAAGTTTATAATACTTTATAAATTATTTTATGCTTTAAAAAACACTTCCATAGAAATTATATAGGGGGCCAGGTATTCCATTCACTTTTATATCAAGGAATAATGACTCTGGGATCTTTTTAAATTTCGTCTCAGTCGTTAATTAAGGTCGTGAACGAGAAGGCTGGGAGGTTTTTAAGACAGACAGAGTGAAAGGGGTGGAAACGGCGAGGAGGCGGGTCGATCCTTTGTGACACCTGTTGAAGTGGCAGCCTCGTTCAACAGACATTCAATCCCCCCTCCTACCCACTTATCCCCTCCTCACAAACTAGGTTATAATGCTGCTTAAACAGCATCAAAACCACAAGTGTCTTTAATCACATACCAGAAAAACCACAAAATTTAATAAATTTTTTTCTCCATTTTTGTTTCAGGAGTCTTATCTCCGACAGCACCATCCAAACGAAAAGGTAATAACTATTTTCAAAATCAACCCTATGTAAATATGTTGTTGACCTGAAAAATGATCGTTCTCTATTGAATAGCAAAGCTAACGGATGAGCGATCATATTATCTAAAACCGGAATTCTATGAAAGCCAGAAATCACGATAGTACAAATGGGCAGATTACATCATACTTTGAAATAAAGCCGGGTTGAAATGAAATTCTGCTTTCATGTAAGTCAATCAGCAGATTTTCCCTCATATGTACCATCAGATTCAAAGGCTATAAGCGGGGCATTTTAGCCATAACTCCGATTTTACCGAAAAATTCTAGAATATGCCTTTTTATGTGAATAAGAACTGACATAAATTTCAGGTCAAAATACCAAACGGCTTTCGGGAAAAAGGGGTTTATATTTTTTTAGGAAAAACTCAATATCACGATAACTAATAATCATGCAGAGCTCATTTTTTGGTAAAATGTGTAGCATTTAAAGACGCATCTTTAAGAATCTTTTCAAATTTTTCCCGAACATTTAAGTGTGAAAAATTAATTTTTATAACTTTTGAGAGGAGATGATGACATGAAATGAATACAGCTTTTATAGGAACCTAAAATGCACCCCTCAAAATTTTTTTAGATTTTTCGTGGTGGTACAACTGTATTTTATAAGTTTCGGAATTTTAAGTTGTTTTTTTGCAATAAATGAGTGGCCAAGTTAAAAAAAATTAATTTTATTATTAAAAAATTTGAAGAGGAAAGTTTGGTACTCTGATATCCTAATAAAATTAATTTTTAACTTCACCACTCACTTTTTTATTGCGAAAAACAGCTTAAAATTCAGAAAAAATTTATAAGTTACTGTTTTACCACCTCGAATTATGTAAAAAAAAATTAAAAATCTAAAAGCTGTAATAATTTGGTCTCGCCACCCTGAAGAAAACTATTTTTTCTGACCTATCAAAAGTTATAAAAATTAATTTTTCACATTTGAAAACTTAGGAAAAATGTAAGAAAATTCTCAAAGATGCGTCTTTAAATGCTAGAAATTTTACCAGAAAATGAGCTCTGTAAGATTATTATTAGGTGTACAAAATGAAACTCGGCTAAAATCTTCAAAATTCAAATTTACCCTGCGGCTGAGATTCATTTTATACCCCTAATAAATAAAACTTATAGGAAATTTAATTCCCTATAAATTTGCACTTAATTATTTTTTTCTAGGATGCACCATTTTCGGAAAATAATTTTTTTTAAATAAATTTATCATGAAAACAATGCGTCGTAGAGAAAAAATGAATAGAATAAAAATTAAAGAGAATTAAATTTTTAACAGATTCTATTTAGTGCATTTTTTCAATATCTGTAACGGTTTGCGATTTACAAGCCTTTAAAAATTAACCTTCTTAATGGTTATACTTCAATGACCTTCTTACACGGAGAAGGTCAACTTTTGATGGATTTTAACGCCTAAAATGTTAAAATTTTGAAAAAATGAACTACTAGGTGTACAAAATGAAACTCGGCTAAAATCTACAAAATTCAAATTTACCCTGTGGCTGAATTTCATTTTGTACACGTAATAGTTCTCGAGATATTGAGGTGTTCCTAAAAAAGGATAAACCCTTTTTTTTTAATCTGAAAATGTCAGTTCTCATTCACATAGAAAGGCATCTTCTGGATTTTTTGGGAGAACTCCGTTCAACATAACGCATTTCACCCAAAAGCTGTTGAACATAAAAAATCTGCATTTCGACAAAAAAAAATCGGAGCAAGGGTCAAAATTCCCTCCTTATTATAGCTTTTTGTTTGTTTGCCGAAAAAAAGTCTAAAATTCCGAAAAGCCATTCGGAAGTACTGAACTTTACACAATTAATATACCATTTTGACAGTTGGTTCATTATTTTTATTTATTTGAATGAACAGAATGGGGTAACAATTTTGATCTTCTAATGATGGAAAAGTTTGACATGAAAATATCGACTCGTTTGAGACGTAAATTTCGGTAAAAGGGATCAACGTAACGCTTTTTGGTATTGAAAGGTTGAGTTATAAGGCGTCTCTGAATAGGAAAGTTCTCGAGGAATATCCCATTAAAGTTAGCGTTTCCCATGGTTCGTTTGGAAGGGGGTGAGACTGGGGACGGTAAAGGGAGAAATCTGTGTTGGGACAGCGTGTATTCAGTTTTCATTAGCGGTGGAGTTGGTGGAGAAGTTGGCGTCAGACTTACTTGATATTCTCTGACGCAAAAGGCAACTTGTCTGTTTTAAACTCACTTCTTCCACGCATCTCTTACCTCAGGCTTTTCAAACTAACCTCATGTCATACATAAACTGCTCTAAACCAATTTTCATACTTCTTACCCTTAAAAAAAAAGGCGTCCATCAAGAATATCACAATAACTTCTCCTTGAGAAATCTGGTAATTAAAACGATTGACGTAATCTGTGTCTTTTGGTCTCTTTCCAATAATAATAATTCGTTGCTACTTAATGTCTCCTGTCTTTTCATAGAAAACATATTATTTAAATTTTTTTTTTAATATTTGAAAATAACTTTCTATTGTCTTTTCTCTTCTTCTAAAGTTTTATATCTGTACGGTGGGAAATGTGCACTAAGTGTAATGCCTTCCCTCAGATAAACGACATACTTTTCTCGAGTAATGTTGATAGAAGAACATGAAAGTCTACCACTTCACGGAAATGTACTATATTTTGTTTCTATTGCTTAATGCCAACAGTTCTCTCCAGATTACAAACTTTTTTTTTATACCTACAATATAACTTTTCGAGATAAAATTAAAATAAAAAAACGTATTTTAGTACTACATATAAAGTTTTATTAATTATAGCCACGGGAGGGGGGGGGGGGGGGCTCTCTCGCTATGTAGTGGCGCTCCTTCCATGATTTTTTTTCCGATTTTTAAACCACGCTTTTTTCATCGACTTTTTCAGCTTGCAGGTCGAAAACGGCCGATCCTGCAATGAAGTTGATTTCGTATAACTTGTAGGAAACTTAGTCACCTTTCATATTTGTTAAATACATTTTTAACAAAAATTTTGTTAATTTTGTTGAAAAGTCACGCTCCATCGCCCCAAGATCAAAAATTTTTATTTCTATTATTTGCATTTTTTCGCCGCCGCGTAGCTCGAGCGCTGTTGGTTGTACAAAAAATTTTATTGAACAAAATTTATAGCAAATATAGTCAGCTTTCTTTTTTAACTTATATATTTTTTTGCTAAGACGTACCGTTTTGAAAATACAAGCGAAAAACCGGGAAAGTTGGCGTTTAACCCCTCTCCACCCAGCCAACGGAGAATGTGGGATACTCATGGGACCTTCCCCTACACATTTCCGTCAAAAAACAAAATACAATTTTTTGTCTTTTATTTGCCATTTCGATGTTTAGATTGACTGGTCTATTGCTTCGGCACAAAAACCCTAATTTCGTAAAATGTTCTGCGGTTTTTTTGGTTTTTTTTCGAAACCATTCTTACCCAATTTTTAAAGAGTTTTTCTCATTTGTGCAAGAAAAACCCATTATGTGTTGGTTATTTCCCATACATTTTTTTTTGTGCAAATAAACCCAATTTTTTTGGAGTTTTTCTCATTTTTTGGCACCTAAACTCCCGAACCTTTGGACGTTTTCAAGTTTTTTTTTACGAGGAAAATCCTTTTTGGGTGGTTTCTCCCCCAAAATTGTTGTTTTTTGGGCTCATTTTCCCAACAAATTCAATTTTTGGGATTTTTACCCCATGTTTTTGGCCTCAAAAACTCCGAAAAATCGGGATAATGGGTAAATCTCGTTTTCCAATAAATGAAGATTCGTCGTTTTTCGTTAGTTAAGAGTTTCCGCTAGAGAAAGTGCGACGGTTACTGAATTTTTCAAAGGGGCAACTTAAAAATTCAAGTATTCGCTCCGCGTTTAATAAGAATGCCTTAGCCGTACTCTCCATTAATCTTAATTTACAGTCGACGTTGTAAGACATTCCAAGGAGGCTATAAAACCAAACTGGCCATCATCAAAAGCAAATCTTTAACAAAAGAGAATTTTTTCCCTCATTCAAAAATTGATTTAAATAAAAAACACAAAGTTTCAAGATCTTGAGATTATTCAACGATGAAAATAAAAGGGAAAGGTATTATCTGAGAGAAACTTTAAGGAAATCGATGCGGTGCATTTGCAGTCACAAAATGAGTCTACTTCAAGATTTTTTTTTTCTTTTCTCCCCATTCATTGCTTTTCTTTCAAGATAAAAGCACTTTAACTCCGTCCAACTTAATATCTCGAGAGAAAGGAAAAAGAAAAAATATGGTATAAAAATTGTTTAAAATATTTTTCCGCTAGATTAAAGGAATTAAAATTCCGGGAAACATTCCTGAGGTTGTTTAAAAGAAGATGGGCTGTAACAATTTTGAAAATTTTTCAGGATATGAACGGATTAATTAAAATTCACACGAAAGGTTAAATTATACTAAAGAGTGAAGTTATGAAATTCTAAGTTTCGAGAGGTATAATGACCCAAGTAATGAAGGAAATCATGTCAACATGCTTTAACCTGGTTAATTAACTGCGATCAAACACGCCATAGTCATTCTGTACGCTTTGTTTTCCCGTCAAAAGATTTTCTAGGGTTTTCCAAAGGCTATTTTCCGAAAAACGCCTTTTTTTGGTGTGTTTAGACGGTCTTTTTCCGTGTTTGCAGGCGAAAAGCATTTTTTAAGCTTTGGTTCACGCCAGTTTCAAATTATTTTTGAACTTTTTCTGAAACATTTGAGTTTACGATGCGCAGGCGCGAGCCAAGAGGGTGACACACAGCAATGCGCATGCGCGAGCTTTCATGTATTTTAAGTTCCCGCGTTTTTTCAAAACTTCATCTCTGAGATTTGCCTAAATTGGATTAGTTTGATAACCCAAGGGGGTTAATTTTTTTCCTCTCGTAAGGAGAGCTCGTTTGATAACACAAGTGGGTTATTTTTTTTCCTCTCGCAAGAAAAGCTCGATTTATAACCCAAGGGGGTTAATTTTTTCCGCTCGAAAGGAGAGCTCGTTTTATTGTTATCCTCTCCAATCGAGCTTTTCTCGCGAGGGGAAAAAAATTAACCACCTCGTGTTATCAAACGAACTATCTTCGCGAGAGGAAAAATAATTAACCCCATCTTGTTATCAAACCAATTAAAAACACAAATCTCAATGGTGAATTTTTGAAAAAACTCGGGATCTAAAATCATATGAATGATCGCGCATGCGCGTTGCTATGGTATCGTAAACTCACATGTACCCTTTTTCTCTATCTTCCTTTCTTTATCATGTTCTTTGGCTTAAGAACCGCCCGCTATGGTGTACTTTTTGGCATTTTTCTGCCGTCATCCTTCAAATTCTATTTCCATCGACTTCTCTCCAACAAACGCCCATTTTACAAGATGTTCGAAAGTTTTCCCCATATTTTCTACCTAAAAACATATGATTTTTTTTTCCTCTCTCTCCTTCATTTTTATGGAGTATCTGTCATCGTTAGATGAAAGGGCGCTCTGTCGAATAGAAGGCCTTTTGTATTTGAAGTGTCTCTTATTGGTAGCCACCACGTAACTATGGTTCAAAAGGCCCTCTATACTTTTCGAAGGGCACTTCTTTTTTTAACCTTTAATTAAAAAGCTAACAATAAAAACCTGAGCAATTACGTAGGAAAAATTTTAAATTTCATGTGAGGAAAAAGTTAGACGAATGCGAACTCAATCCTTATGCTCTTTTATTTAAAAAATATAAAATTTTATTTAAATAAGTTTATTTATTCGAGTGCCTGATTGGCTTGCTTTTCCAATCAACGCCCCTTCGTTATTTTCGTTTTTTTTTTCTCTCTTTCTCTCTTTGGCAGAATATTAAAAGCGATTCTCAAACAGAATTCATTTAGGATCAGTTTCGATTTTAAAAGCCTTGTTTGACGAAGATCTCCGAAGTTTTTTTTAGTTTTTTTATGGTGTTAAAAGTGTAATTTTTCCTCATTGTGGGAGTTTTCTCGTGGGAGTATTTTCATGAAGAAACTTGAAGGGTGAATGCGACTTTTGTGTCTTTCTGGACACGAAAGTTTTGGACGTTTTCTTCGGTAAATAAATAGGGCTTAAGGAGAGGTAAGGGCATAAAACATAAAATCCTTTCTCTACATAACGCAAAAGACGCCACCGCATCCCTAATATGAATCCCCATGGCCCAACTAAGGGACATCTGCATCATTCATAACAAAAAAAGTTAATACCCACGTTGACTTTTATTTTAGGACTTTTTCTTCTGGAAAAAGTGCTTATCTATTATAAAGAGCTTATAAATCTTTAAAACTCACTATTTTTAACTTCCTCTAAGATAAGTTATTAAAGAGTTTCAGGGAATTCGTAATTTGCCCTTCCCGTTTACGACTCCCAAATCGGCAAAGGTCTTCTCGTAGAAGCTTTATAAACCAGTTTCAGGGAGTCGTTCCGACTCAGTTAGTTCACAATGTTCTCACTAGAGCTAATTCATGAATCGAAACATGGTTTTTCTGATTAACTATAACAGCACATAGAAATTACCTATCTCCAAAACGTTCCCGCAATTTTCACTTATCGTGGTTTTAAGTTTCCTTGATAGTTTTTTAACTTTATTAGTTGTACAAAATGAAACTCAGCCACAGGGTAAATTTGAATTTTGTTGATTTTAGCCGAGTTTCACTTTGTACACCTAGTAGTTCATTTTTTCAAAATGTTAAACACTTTAGGCGTTAAAGTCCATCAAAAGTTGACCTTCTCCGCGTAAGAAGGTTATTGAAGTATAACCATTAAGAAGGTTAATTTTTAAAGGCTTGTAAATCGTAAACCGTTACAGATCTTGAAAAAATGCACTAAATAAAATCTGTTGGAAATTCAATTCTCTTTAATTTTTATTCTATTCATTTTTTCTCTAGGACGCACTGTTTTCAAGATAAATTTATTTTAAAAAAAATTATTTTCCGAAAATGGTGCATCCTAGAAAAAAATAATTAAGTACAAATTTATAGAAAATTAAATTTCCTACAATTTTTAATTATTAGGTGTACAAAATGAAACTCAGGGTAAATTTGAATTTTGTAGATTTTAGCCGAGTTTCATTTTGTACACCTAATAACTTCCGAAATCCTTCCAAAAAGTACGGAATCAATTTCCTTCTTCGATTTTAGCCAATCTGTTGAGAAACTAGGTGATTTCCGAACCCGAAACTAACCGAACTAACCTTCCTAAAATATAACCTTATTTCACTCGGAGTCGGGAAGTGAGTCGTTCACGTTTATGACTCAGCTGAGTAGGATCGTATAACAAAGGAATGCGCAGTTTAGCGACACTTTCGTGTTTTCACCCCAAAACTTCTGCATACAAAAACTGTCTCCTTCCGTCAATTTTTTTTGGATTTTTAGGCCAATAAAAACCTCCGCAATTTTTACATTTTACTGTCAACAAGCAAAAAATAAAAGTCATCATTTAAGGGATAAAGTTAAGTCGGATATTCTGACTTTTCGAGGCTTATCCTCCGTCATCCATTAATTGAATCATGGGAACTAAAAAAATTTCTGAATGATCGATTTGACACACAAAACGACAAATAAATTAAATTATTTTATTTACATTTAATAAAGTTGCACAAGATTAATGGTGACGTTGAAATAAACACGAGTTTTATTATCATGCAAATTGTTTATAAAACGTATTTTTTTATAAAAATTTTTTTTTTCTAAAAAAGAAAATTTCTTATGACAGAAACATCCATCTAACAGGAGTAATGCAATTATCGCCTGCGGTGGACCACTACATTATCATTATGTACCGGGTGTATCACCTAAATAACCGCTTCCTATTCTCCCACTACTCATAACTACTCGGTTTTATCAATTGATAAAAATTTTTCTTAAAATTTAATAATAAATAACTTCTGAAAGATGTTTTAAAATAGTTTTTTCTAGGAATATTTCAGTATTTCGTTTAAATACACAAAGGGGAAAAAAGTTCAATTTCCATTCTTTTATTCGGCAGAAAGATTTTTATATCGCGATTCTTGTATTGGAAAGTTGAAGGCTTTGAACCCAAAGAATCTTTCCCTTGAGAGAACTTCCTTTTGACACTACGAAAAAAAAAGAAGTGTTTATTGAATAAAAGGTTCATAAAATTTCTTTTTTCTTTATAAAAGAGCTGATAAACATTTTTTGATTACTTTTTTTCAGGGCTAAGTGTCTAAGAAATAAAATTTTATGCCCCGATGGGAACTCCACCAAAGTAGGGAAATTTAATCATTTTATCTTTCTTGAAGAAGTTATTGTACCCTCCACGTTGGATTTTTGGGAATGGGTCTTCCAGACCCCGGAGGGTCAAATCGACCGCTCTCATCTTCATCTGTGGGTCCGGCCGGCCGTACTATTTTTTCCGGAATTCTGTAGGACCACAGTTTTCAACCGATTTTCAACAAATTTTCTAAAGTCGGTGAACAGTAACGTGGGCGACTTTTAGAATTTCGAAAAAATGGCGGAGATACGTGTGTTTGAAATTTTTAAAAATTCGCTGCTGCCGAACCGTTGCGTTGGTCTGATTTTCACCAATTACTCCTTATATTTTTAAAATTTTGTGGGGGGGGGGGGCAAATCGGAAAATTTTTCGAAGAAAACCAATATTAAAAAAAACTTAGGTATAACATTTTTTGAAAAGAAAAAGTACTAGTCTGGAGCTGGCCCCGACGGGAACTTCCTTAAAGAGAAGTATCTATATAGGAGGGGGAAGTATATGGGAGGAGAAGTATAACGGAGTGGGAAGTATGTGGGAGGGGAAGTATAACGGAGGGGGAAGTATAACGGAGTAGGAAGTATAATATGGGAGGGGAAGTATAACGGAGGGGGAAGTATAACGAACGGGGAAGTATAACGGAGGGGAAAGTATAAGTATGGGGAAAGTATAACAGAGGGGGAAGTATAATGGAGGGGGAAGTATAAGGGAACGAAAGTATAAAGGAAGGGGATGTAGTAGGGAGGGAAAGTATAAAGGAGAATTTTCCAAGTTAGTTTTTTTTCTAAAAATTTTTCGGGCATTTTTTTTTGTGGCTTCTTTTTTTTCAAAAAATTTTCAAAGTTTTTTCGAAAATTTTCCGGGTTTTCCTTTTTTTTTTTCGAAAAATTTTCCAAGTTCTTTTTTTTGAAAAATGTTCCAAGTTTTTTTTGTCCGAAAAAAAAAAAAAAAATTTTTTTTTCAAAAAATTTTCAAAGTTTTTTTTGAAAAATTTTCTGGGTTTTCCTTTTTTTTTTTTTTTTTTCGAAAAATTTTTTAAGTTCTTTTTTTCGAAAAATTTTCTAAGTTTTTTTTGTAAAAAAAAAAATTTTTTTTTTCGAAAAATTTTCCGGGTTTTTTCTTCTTTTTCTTTTTTTCTTTTTTCTTTTTTATTTTTTTTTTTGAAAAATTTTAAGTTCTTTTTTTCGAAAAATTTTCTAAGTGTCGAGGTAGAAATAATGGGCTCTTTGGCCTAGGGATGTGCCTCTCGTAAAGGGTAGAAGTACGAAATTTCTCCCTACTAATAAAAATTGCAATTAAAAAGTGGCAATTTTTTTGCACCAAAAATTCTTAAAAAATATAAGGAGTAATTGGTGAAAATTTGGTGAAAATCGGATTAACGGTTCGGCCGCAGCGAATTTTTTAAAATTTCAAACAGACATATCTCCGCCATTTTTTCGAAATTCAAAAATCCCCCTCGTTACATTCTTCTTCACCGGCTAAAGAAATTTGTGTAAAAATTTGGTGAAAATCGGATTAACGGTTCGGCCGCAGCGAATTTTTTAAAATTTCAAACAGACATATCTCCGCCATTTTTTCGAAATTCAAAAATCCCCCTCGTTACATTCTTCTTCACCGGCTAAAGAAATTTGTGTGAAAATTTGGTGAAAATCGGATGAAAACTGTGGCCGTAAAGTGTTCCGGAAAAAAATGCTATGGCCGGCCGGCACCACAGACAAAGTTGAGATCGGTAAAGATCAATATTCGATTTGACCCTCCGGGGTCTGGAAGACCCTTCCCCAAAAACCCGACGTCGAGGGTATCGCAATAACTTCTTTAAGGAAGTTAATAGGTAGACTTCCATAGACCGTGGCATATATCTCCATAAACTTCCCCTCCCTCATACTTCCTCCTCCTTTATGCTTCTCCTACGTTATACTTCCCCCTCCTTTATACCCCCCTCCTTTATACCCCACTCCTTTATACTCCCCCTCCTTTATACTTCCCCCTCCTTTATACTTCCTCTCCGTTATACCTCCCCCTCTTTTGTACTTCCTCGCCGTTATACTTCCCCTCCTTTATACTTCCACTCCTTTATACTTCCACTTCTTTATACTTCCACTCCGTTTTACTTCCCCCTCCTATATTTTCCTTCTCTTTAAGGAAGTTTTCGATGGCAGCTCTTCAAACTAGTACTTTCGTCCCTACTACCGAAAACAAGGTAGAAAAAATGATGGTCTTCGCCCATCCAGGTCACACGGAAAGGGCTAGAACACCCCATATTTCTCCATAAGATATTTTTCGATTATCATAATATCTTCTCTTTGAGGAAGTTAACAAAGTCGGACTGTTTTAAGTTGCAAACACCGCCCAAACTTTCCACCCAAAAAATACGATCAGAAATTTTGATTTTTGACTTAAAAAAGCCTTGAGAAATCATTCCAGAAAGCGATAGATGTGTCTTTCGTAGGAGCGTCGAAAAGGGCTTATCTTTACGTTTGCATAAACTCGTCGAGGTTGGGCATCTACTTTGTCAGCCCGCGTTTTCCGAGATAGCCGGAGAAGGGTTTTGTCTCCGCCCTTATCTCTCCAACTGATGAAAACCTCCTGGTTTTCAAATCGTAGACGAATGTACTACAAAATAAACTCCCTTTATATAATAAATCATTTTAAAATATTTAACTGTGGTTTCATGACGTAAATTGGCGTTAAAAAGGTTTTTTTTTTTGTATGGAAGGATCGTTAAAAGAAGATGGGCTTGCGTGACTTAAACTTCCTAAGTTATCCTCCAACCAAGGTTTCTTTCTAGAATATTTTAATATGTTTTCAATACATAATCAAGTCTTCTAAAAAAAAGACACCACTTGAACTTTCCGATAAAAAATGAGGGATAAAAGTACTGGTTTGAAGAGCTTCCAACGAAAACTTCCTTAAAGAGAAGTATCTATATAGGAGGGGGAAGTATAACGGAGGGGACGTAAAACGTAGTGGGAAGTATATGGGAGGGGAAGTACAACGGAGGAGGAAGTATATGGGAGGGGGAAGTATAACGGAGGGGGAAGTATAACGGAGGGGGAAGTATAACGGAGGGGAAAGTATAACGGAGTAGGAAGTATAACAGAGGGGGAAGTATAATGGAGGGGGAAGTATAAAGGAAGGGGATTTAGTAGGGAGGGAAAGTATAAAGGACAATTTTGCAAGTTTGTTTTTGCGAAAAATTTTCCGGTTTTTTTTTTTTTTTTTGAAAAATTTTCTAAGTTCTTTTTTTCAAAAAATTTTCTAAGTTTTAACTTTTTTTTTTCGAAAAATTTTCTAAGTTTTTTTGTCCAAAAAAAAATTTTTCAAAGTTTTTTTCGAAAAATTTTCCGGGTTTTCCTTTTTTTTTTTTTTTTCGAAAAATTTTCCGGGTTTTCCTTTTTTTTTTTTTTTTTTTTTTTTTTTTTCGAAAAATTTTCTTAGTTCTTTTTTTCGAAAAATTTTCTAAGTCTCAAGGTAGAAATAATGGGCTCTTTGGCCTAGGGATGTGCCTCTCGTAAAGGGTAGAAGTACGAAATTTCTCCCTACTAATAAAAATAGTAATTAAAAAGTGGCAATTTTTTTGCACCAAAAATTCTTAAAAAATATAAGGAGTAATTGGTGAAAATTTGGTGAAAATCGGATTAACGGTTCGGCCGCAGCGAATTTTTTAAAATTTCAAACAGACATATCTCCGCCATTTTTTCGAAATTCAAAAATCCCCCTCGTTACATTCTTCTTCACCGGCTAAAGAAATTTGTGTAAAAATTTGGTGAAAATCGGATTAACGGTTCGGCCGCAGCGAATTTTTTAAAATTTCAAACAGACATATCTCCGCCATTTTTTCGAAATTCAAAAATCCCCCTCGTTACATTCTTCTTCACCGGCTAAAGAAATTTGTGTGAAAATTTGGTGAAAATCGGATGAAAACTGTGGCCGTAAAGTGTTCCGGAAAAAAATGCTATGGCCGGCCGGCACCACAGACAAAGTTGAGATCGGTAAAGATCAATATTCGATTTGACCCTCCGGGGTCTGGAAGACCCTTCCCCAAAAACCCGACGTCGAGGGTATCGCAATAACTTCTTTAAGGAAGTTAATAGGTAGACTTCCATAGACCGTGGCATATATCTCCATAAACTTCCCCTCCCTCATACTTCCTCCTCCTTTATGCTTCTCCTACGTTATACTTCCCCCTCCTTTATACCCCCCTCCTTTATACCCCACTCCTTTATACTCCCCCTCCTTTATACTTCCCCCTCCTTTATACTTCCTCTCCGTTATACCTCCCCCTCTTTTGTACTTCCTCGCCGTTATACTTCCCCTCCTTTATACTTCCACTCCTTTATACTTCCACTTCTTTATACTTCCACTCCGTTTTACTTCCCCCTCCTATATTTTCCTTCTCTTTAAGGAAGTTTTCGATGGCAGCTCTTCAAACTAGTACTTTCGTCCCTACTACCGAAAACAAGGTAGAAAAAATGATGGTCTTCGCCCATCCAGGTCACACGGAAAGGGCTAGAACACCCCATATTTCTCCATAAGATATTTTTCGATTATCATAATATCTTCTCTTTGAGGAAGTTAACAAAGTCGGACTGTTTTAAGTTGCAAACACCGCCCAAACTTTCCACCCAAAAAATACGATCAGAAATTTTGATTTTTGACTTAAAAAAGCCTTGAGAAATCATTCCAGAAAGCGATAGATGTGTCTTTCGTAGGAGCGTCGAAAAGGGCTTATCTTTACGTTTGCATAAACTCGTCGAGGTTGGGCATCTACTTTGTCAGCCCGCGTTTTCCGAGATAGCCGGAGAAGGGTTTTGTCTCCGCCCTTATCTCTCCAACTGATGAAAACCTCCTGGTTTTCAAATCGTAGACGAATGTACTACAAAATAAACTCCCTTTTATATAATAAATCATTTTAAAATATTTAACTGTGGTTTCATGACGTAAATTGGCGTTAAAAAGGTTTTTTTTTTTGTATGGAAGGATCGTTAAAAGAAGATGGGCTTGCGTGACTTAAACTTCCTAAGTTATCCTCCAACCAAGGTTTCTTTCTAGAATATTTTAATATGTTTTCAATACATAATCAAGTCTTCTAAAAAAAAGACACCACTTGAACTTTCCGAAAAAATGAGGGATAAAAGTACTGGTTTGAAGAGCTTCCAACGAAAACTTCCTTAAAGAGAAGTATCTATATAGGAGGGGGAAGTATAACGGAGGGGACGTAAAACGTAGTGGGAAGTATATGGGAGGGGAAGTACAACGGAGGAGGAAGTATATGGGAGGGGAAGTATAACGGAGGGGGAAGTATAACGGAGGGGGAAGTATAACGGAGGGGAAAGTATAACGGAGTAGGAAGTATAACAGAGGGGAAGTATAATGGAGGGGGAAGTATAAAGGAAGGGGATTTAGTAGGGAGGGAAAGTATAAAGGACAATTTTGCAAGTTTGTTTTTGCGAAAAATTTTCCGGTTTTTTTTTTTTTTTTTGAAAAATTTTCTAAGTTCTTTTTTTCAAAAAATTTTCTAAGTTTTAACTTTTTTTTTTCGAAAAATTTTCTAAGTTTTTTTGTCCAAAAAAAAATTTTTCAAAGTTTTTTTTCGAAAAATTTTCCGGGTTTTCCTTTTTTTTTTTTTTTTTCGAAAAATTTTCCGGGTTTTCCTTTTTTTTTTTTTTTTTTTTTTTTTTTTCGAAAAATTTTCTTAGTTCTTTTTTTCGAAAAATTTTCTAAGTCTCAAGGTAGAAATAATGGGCTCTTTGGCCTAGGGATGTGCCTCTCGTAAAGGGTAGAAGTACGAAATTTCTCCCTACTAATAAAAATAGTAATTAAAAAGTGGCAATTTTTTTGCACCAAAAATTCTTAAAAATATAAGGAGTAATTGGTGAAAATTTGGTGAAAATCGGATTAACGGTTCGGCCGCAGCGAATTTTTTAAAATTTCAAACAGACATATCTCCGCCATTTTTTCGAAATTCAAAAATCCCCCTCGTTACATTCTTCTTCACCGGCTAAAGAAATTTGTGTAAAAATTTGGTGAAAATCGGATGAAAACTGTGGCCGTAAAGTGTTCCGGAAAAAAATGCTACGGCCGGCCGGAACCACAGACAAAGTTGAGATCGGTAAAGATCAATATTCGATTTTACCCTCCGGGGTCTGGAAGACCCTTCCCCAAAAACCCGACGTCAAGGGTATCGCAATAACTTCTTTAAGGAAGTTAAAAAAAGTTGATATTTTTCTTTAAAAATGTTCGATAATTATTATTGTTATGGTAGGATTATGCTTATAAAATGTCTTGCCCTCGTTCCTCTATCGGAGATACTAACTCAAGTTGATGGGCTCTCTTACTGTTTATTTAAAAACACAATTACCCTTTATATCCCGTATAGCGAAGCCGAATCCTCTAATGTTTTTTTATGGTTTTACGTTGGGCGAGGAAGAAGGGGCCGTTAAAATAAACGTAATCCCAACTTAATTACCTACTTTGTTCTAGCGGAAAAAAAGAAAAGCGCTGAATCATAACTCGAACAAAGTTTTTATTAGTTACAAAGATGAAAACTTTTTATTAAAATATAAAAAAAGGCGTCAAAAATTTTTTTTTGACGTTGACAAGTGTTATTTAATTAAAGGGGACGTTTTGAAGTTTGTTTATCTTTGTCGGAAAAGAGGGAATTCATTGAGCCGCCGTAATAGAGCGGCAACTGGGAAATCCTTCGGTTGAAAAATACACGAAAGAGAAAGGAAAAAAAAAGGGGGAAACGAGAGGGTTTTATTCGAAATCCTGCTTACTTGTGAATGGCTTACTGCCCTGCTTGCTGATAATGGCTTTGGCCAGGGGGGGAGTTCTAAGGGCGTACAGCACCCTCGTATCTGATCCCCTGGAATTACAGACCCGGATAACTTTTGATAAAGGTTTATTTTTCGATTCTCTTTTCTATAAATATTTTTATTTTAAAAATGAAGCCCCTTGCAGTTTCCTTATTTGGGGTTTCCTTATTACGATGGGTCTTTTTCAGGCGAAAAACTAGTAAAACTCCTTAAAATAGGCTGATATGGGTTATTATTGGCAAAACAAATAGAAAAACGCCTGAAAACCGGAAAAAATGTGGTTTCTAAAACGAAAAATAACGATTATCGGGCTTAGCGGCCAACAATCTGCAAAAAAAAGGCTAAAAAATTTGGTGAAATAAATTTTTTTTGTCCGATAGACTCTATAAAACCGTTGTAAAAGGGTGTTTTGGGGCAATTAAAACTTTCAAAAATTGCTAACAAAAACCAGAGGAAAAGTTGTTTCTGGATCAAAAAGCTGAGTGTCAGCTTTCTAGAAATCCTGTGAAAACGGGCTTTTCGAGCCGAAAAATTAGTCAAAACTTCTTAAAATAGGCTGAGAAGGGTTATTATTGACCAAACGATGGAGGAAAACGCCCAAAAACGGGAAAAAAGGTGGTTTCTAGTACGAACAACGTAGGAAAATAACAATTATCGAGGAAAATAGGTGGTTTGGTGCCAAAAAGCTCAAAAATCCGGTGAAATAGATGTTTTGGCTAATAGACACAATGAAAAGGTTTTTTTTTTTTTTTTTTTTTTTTTTTTTTTGGGTAAAAAGACCTTAAAAAATAACAAAAATACAGATGAAAAAATTTTTTTTTTTGGTTCAAAAACTGAGTAAAATACCTTTTTTAAGGAAAACAGCCGAAAATCGAAGAAAACGCCCTATTATTCGGTGTGAAGGGACTTTTTCAGCCGAAAAACTAGTGAAAATTCCCTAAGGAAAAAAGGAGAAGGGTTATTATTGGCCAAAAGATGGCGGAAAACGCCTTAAAACGGGAAAAAAGGTGGTTTCTAGTACAAAAACATATCGAAAAACATAGGAAAATAACAATTATCGAGGAAAAGGGGTGGTTTGGTGCCAAAAACTGCATAAAAAGCTCAAAAATCTGGTGAAATAGATGTTTTGGCTAATAGACACAATGAAAAGGTGTTTTTTTTTGGGCAAAAAGACCTTCAAAAATAACAAAATACAGATGAATTTTTTTTTTTGTTAAAAAACTGAGTAAAATACCTTTTTAAGGAAAACAGCCAAAAATCTGATGAAAATCGAAGAAAACGCCCTATAATTCGGTGTAACGGGACTTTTTCAGCCGAAAAATTAGTGAAAACTCCCTAAGGAAAAAAAGGAGAAGGGTTATTATTGGCCAAAACACAGACAAAACCGCCCGGAAACAGGAAAAAGAAGGTTGCTAGGACGAAAAATAATGATTATTGGGTAAAAGAGGTGGTTTAGTGGCAAAAAAACTGCATAAAAAGCTCAAAAATCTGGTGAAAAAGATCTTTTTTTGGTTGATAGTCACAATGAAACCGTGGCAAAAGGTGTATTTGTGGCAAAAAGACCCACAAAAATCTAGAGGAAAAGTTGTTTTTTGGTCCAAAAAGCTGAGTGAAACACTTTTTTAAGAAAAACAGCCGAAAATCTGTTGAAAATGGAAGAAAACAAAAAATCCGGCGTAAAGGGACTTTTTCAGGAGAAAAGTTAGTGAAAACTTCTTTAGGAAAAAAATAAGGGTTATTATCGGCCAAAATATAGAATAAGACTGCAAAAAAGGCTCAAAAGTGAAATTTACGTTTTTTTGGCTAATAGACACTATTAAACCGAAGCGAAACGTGTTTTTGTGGCAAAAAGACTCTCTAAAAAATAATAAAAATCTATAGAAAAAGTTGTTTTTTGGTCCAAAAAGCTGAGTGAAACACATCGGGTGGCCGAAGGAACGAGTACAAAATGTATTAAAATTGGGGTTTCCCAAAAGCGCGATCCAAGTTTGGAGTTAATTTAATGAGCTTTGCTTTCATGGAGATGAAAGGTAAAATTTTAAATTTAAAATAATTCAGTGGATCGTGTGACAAGTACGTTCGCGTTCTGCGAGTCACTAACTCTACCTTTTGCAAATATGCGGGAAAAGGGGAATGATTGATGTCATGCAGAGGCATTTGTACTCGTCGTTATCAAATTCCACCACGAGCCGACAAAACGGAAACTCAAAACTGCCCTCCCCCGCCACTCGACACTATTTCAAAGTGTTTCCTATCTCGAGACTGTTAAAACTAATGAGTTGCTACCTTCGTTATTACATATACCGTCTCGTTATAACGCCAACCGAATCGATTCTTAGAAAGGTCGATTTTCTAGACACTTTTTTTACTTAAATAATATTAGCGTGATTCGGATTATGCATTGAAAAAATGAACGTCCATAACGTAATAATTACTATTTCGACTGACAGGATAACGTGCAACGTCCATATTGTTTACCATCCGTGACTAATATTAAATTAATTATTTAATTAATAATTCGAATTCCGTCCGACAGAACCAAATAAAAAATAGGCGAAACATGAAAAAGTACAATCACGGGCGATAACACCCCTTTCTATAGTTCCCGTTTTTTCATCAACTTTTTTTAGCGCTTTGCATCTCGGAAACAGCCGATCCTACAATGAAGTTGATTTGGTCTAATGTGTAGAAAATTTAATTATCTTTCAGTTTTATCTAATACATTTTTGGCTACGACGTACCGTTTTGAAGATACAGGCGAAAAATCGTGAAAAGTCACGCTCCATCGCCCCTAAGTCAAAATTTTTTTTTTCGTTTTTTGCACTGTTTTTCGCCGCCGTATAGCTCAGGCGCCGATGGTCGTACAAAAAATTGTATTAAATTGAACTTATAGGAAATTTAGTCAGCTTTCTTTTTTAACTTATATATTTTTTGGATAAGATGTACCGTTTTGGAGATACAAGCGAAGATATAGTTTTATTTCCATAGCATTTTGGTTTTTGCAATTAAGGTATGTTTTACGTGTAATTAAACAGTTTTTATTGTTGCGTAACGTAAATAAAAATAACGGTTGAGCGACAAAAATATTTTTTCCTATACTCTCTCGCTCATCTCCTGATGGAAGATGGGTTTCTAGATTAAAAAAGTTCCCTTCCATCTTTTTTTTTCTCTCGCTCACTCCCCTTTTCCGTCTCTCTCGATCCTTTTGTCTAAAAACCACGATTGTCGGGAACAGACGAATTAACAGGTAAAACGGAGGAGGAAATATCAGAGAGACAAAAAAGGGGGATTCTTGTTCCGGACGATATTGGTCTTTCCGTATATACGAGGATAGTTCAAAAGTAATATCGAAGGGAGGGAAAGAAAATAAGCGATATAGCGAACTATAAACTGTCACAAATCCTCTATGTGACATAACCGGGTTTGATATTTTTCTTTTCAAACATTTTTTTTACCACTCTTCAAATTTTAAAACAAAATAGTGACTTTCGGAGAAGCCAACAAACCAAATTTCTAGATTTTAGCCTTTGACGCCAAAACTGGGTGAAAACAATTACATTTTAATCGTAAAAATAACCGAAATCTTGGTGTGGAAACTTTAAGGTAGTAGGTGCCCATTTTTTGCCCTTAGACGCCAAAAATTGAATGAAAAAAATTACATTTTAATCGTAAAAATAACCGAAATCTTGGTGCGAAAACTTTAGGGTAGTAGGTGCCCATTTTTTGCCCTTAGACGCCAAAAACTGGGTGAAAACAATTACATTTTAATCGTAAAAATAACCGAAATCTTGGTGCGGAAACTTTAGGGTAGTAGGTGCCCATTTTTTGCCCTTAGACGCCAAAAATGGAATGAAAAAAATTACATTTTAATCGTAAAAATAACCGAAATCTTGGTGCGAAAACTTTAGGGTAGTAGGTGCCCATTTTTTGCCCTTAGACGCCAAAAACTGGGTGAAAACAATTACATTTTAATCGTAAAAATAACCGAAATCTTGGTGCGGAAACTTTAGGGTAGTAGGTGCCCATTTTTTGCCCTTAGACGCCAAAAATGGAATGAAAAAAATTACATTTTAATCGTAAAAATAACCGAAATCTTGGTGCGAAAACTTTAGGGTAGTAGGTGCCCATTTTTTGCCCTTAGACGCCAAAAATTGAATGAAAAAATTACATTTTAATCGTAAAAATAACCGAAATCTTGGTGCGAAAACTTTAGGGTAGTAGGTGCCCATTTTTTGCCCTTAGACGCCAAAAATTAAAATGAAAAAAATTACATTTTTATCGTAAAAATAACCGAAATCTTGGTGCGAAAACTTTAGGGTAGTAGGTGCCCATTTTTTGCTCTTAGACGCCAAAAATGGAATGAAAAAAATTACATTTTAATCGTAAAAATAACCGAAATCTTGGTGCGGAAACTTTAGGGTAGTAGGTGCCCATTTTTTGCTCTTAGACACCAAAAATTGGGTGAAAAAAATTACATTTTAATCGTAAAAATAACCGAAATCTTGGTGCGAAAACTTTAGGGTAGTAGGTGCCCATTTTTTGCCCTTAGACGCCAAAAATTAAAATGAAAAAAATTACATTTTTATCGTAAAAATAACCGAAATCTTGGTGCGAAAACTTTAGGGTAGTAGGTGCCCATTTTTTGCTCTTAGACGCCAAAAATGGAATGAAAAAAATTACATTTTAATCGTAAAAATAACCGAAATCTTGGTGCGGAAACTTTAGGGTAGTAGGTGCCCATTTTTTGCTCTTAGACACCAAAAATTGGGTGAAAAAAATTACATTTTAATCGTAAAAATAACCGAAATCTTGGTGCGGAAACTTTAGGGTAGTAGGTGCCCATTTTTTGCCCTTAGACGCCAAAAATTAAAATGAAAAAAATTACATTTTTATCGTAAAAATAACCGAAATCTTGGTGCGAAAACTTTAGGGTAGTAGGTGCCCATTTTTTGCTCTTAGACGCCAAAAATGGAATGAAAAAAATTACATTTTAATCGTAAAAATAACCGAAATCTTGGTGCGAAAACTTTAGGGTAGTAGGTGCCCATTTTTTGCCCTTAGACGCCAAAATGGAATGAAAAAAATTACATTTTAATCGTAAAAATAACCGAAATCTTGGTGCGAAAACTTTAGGGTAGTAGGTGCCCATTTTTTGCCCTTAGACGCCAAAAATTGAATGAAAAAAATTACATTTTAATCGTAAAAATAACCGAAATCTTGGTGCGGAAACTTTAGGGTAGTAGGTGCCCATTTTTTGCCCTTAGACGCCAAAAATTGGGTGAAAAAAATTTAACCATCAGAACTCTGCGGAAATGCATTTATTGCAACCTTATTATGAAGACTAGGAATATAAAAAATTTATGTGATTGTAAAATCGTGAAATACGATATCAGAAACCTTTTGAAAACTCATCCCCTATACTCGACGGGATAAAAGGAAGGAAGTGGTTCAGAGCAAAAAGTGCCAACTTCCTTAAAACCCGCTTGAATTATTTAAAATAAAATTCTCCTCTCGTTTATCTCGGGATAAAAATCTCTGTCTAAATATTGAGTTAAAAGTAAAAGCCCACAACTAATTTGTACGAATGGATTTCCTCCATTCAGTGCCACAAGGATTTAACATATACGTGAATATTCATGAGTGAAATGCGATTCCCTTGTCCTCTGTGGCAAGGGCAGATGGAATAAATGCGGGGATCGATGAAGAGCCTTTTTTTAAATAGTTTCGGCGTTTTTATTTAAATTTTTAATGAGCCAAAGTTTGAAAATTGGTTGAAAACTGTGGCCGTGGACTGTTCCGGAAAAATACTACGGCCGGCCGGCGCCACAGACAAAGTTGAGATCGGTTTTCGATTTGACCCTCCGGGGTCTGGAAGACCCTTCCACAAAAACCCGACGTGGAGGGTATCACATTAAATTCTTTAAGGAACTTAATATATTTATAATTAAATAATACAAAAAGCGCCATCATCTTAAGGGGGATCATACCGCCCGAACAATTTTGTTTCAAAAATAAGAGATCGCAGCACTTTCGCCCCTTTTTACTTTCCTATATTTGAGCGCTAAAACTCGTCGGAAAATTTTTTACAAAAGCTCGTTCTCGTTATTTTGGAAATGTCTAGGCGGTATTGGGAGCAGATTTTCCGAAAAAATTTTCCTTTGAAAAATGAAAAGCTTGTTTTTCGACAAAAACATTTTTTCCAAAAAAACCTTGAACAAAGATTGGAATACTTTAAATATCTGGCTAAAAATGATATTTTTTCAATCACGGAAGGTTTAAAAAAAAGCTTTTTTCACGGTTTACTCGAAAATGTTTCTTTATAATTTTAATATTATTGTTGATAACGATAAAATCGAAAAGAGGGTATAACAATGATTTGCAAAGGATCTTTTCATTAGCTAAAGTTCACTTCTAATGTCGGTAAATAACGCAATAACACTAACGAACCTCGAGTCCGATTGTTCTAATTAGGAAAACGGGCGTTTCATTAATAGAGCTGTTCAAAATGCCCTTTGACCAATTATCGCATAGGATTATAGCATCATATGGACTCTCATAGACGATACAAAAACCACCCAGTTAATGACCCTAATGATTCTGCAGTCGACAAAAATACCAGTTCAAATGAAATTTTTCCCAATTAATGGACGTCTTAGCTTTTTTAGACGTTTTCAGTCTATTTGCCGAATGTATACGTGTCGGCATAATGCGGTCTGCCATAATGCATTTGACCATAAAAGAGCAGAAATCGCGAGATATCGTTCACCATAAAAAATCTGCTACTCAACATAAAGAAAATAGTCGAAAACGTTCACCATATTGCATTTGAACATAATACATCTCACTAAAAGAAGAAGTAAAGTAAGTAATCTCACTCTTCAAAAGAAGAGATTTAACTTGTCGTTTCATGGCTAATGGCACTGCCAACGCCCAAGAAAAAAAAAAAAAAAAAAAAAAAAAACTTGTCGTTTCAACATACCGCAGTTGAACATAAAGGAAACTTTCATTTTAAAGAACTTGTGGTTTCGCCATAAAACTGTTTCTGTCATTTGGGCATAATACATCTCACTATAAGCTAGGGACAGGGAAAGAGCAAGCCGATTTCCACCGTTTAAAACATTGACCCCTTGTGTCATAAAACGAGCAGATCCCATTGGTTGCATGCTTGCTTTTCCTAGTTTATGGTGGGATGTTTTATGTTGAATTGCATTATGGTGAACTATCAAGTTTTAAGGTTTTTGTCGTTCGCCATAATTGCTTTTAAACAGTAGGCATTCTCTTTCGCTGTCCCTAGTTTATGGTGAGATATATTATGCCCAAACGACAGAAACAGTGTTATGACGAAACAAGTTTAATGGTGAGATGCGTTATGATGACTTGAATTTTTTTTTATGTCGACTTGCATTTATTAAAAAAAAAAGTCGTTAATGATGAAACGCTTTATGTTGAAATGCATTATGTTCAAAAGTTTTGAACTTTTAAGCGCTTTATGTTCTATTGCCGCACTATGGTGAACTAAAGATTTTTTATGTCGGAATGCACATTTTTTATGTTCAACTGCTTTAGAGTGAAATGCGTTATGTTCTCCCGCTTTCGCCCCGACAAAATTCAAATCGAAATTTCTTTGTTTTCTTTATTTAGAAAAATGTGTAGTTCCAATAATAAAAACGTTTGTCTAAACAAAGGGAGAAGGCGCAAGGGCACGCACTACGTATATTTGCTTTTCCGTCACCCTTTCCAATAAATTGAAAAAAAAAGCGAATTTCAATAAATCCTATCAAAACAAAAGAGTGCTTGAGATGAATAGATATCGGAATTTATTATGTTTACTTCTTTTTTTTAGGTAGATTTTTTTTACACCACTCTTTTGATATTCAGCTCAAAGAAAAAAAAATTCATATTGTTTTTTTGTGAGTATTTATATTTTAAACAAATTCTTTGACTTGGGGAGTCTCAAGTTATGTATTTCTAAGGAAATTTTTTTTTCTCTTTCGAATCAGCCACGCGAAATGTCCATTTGAAGTAAAATGTTTCCCTCCCCTCTGTCTAAAAAAAAGGAATTCTATACTGGAATTTGATTTATGTCTTCTCACCGCTTTTTTTCCTTCTTCTAAGCCCATCTGTGTCGATTTCCAATTGTGTGTGGAATAAAAAAAAAATATAATTTATTCCTGTCGAAATATACAAAACTTTTTTGGTGAGGCCAAGGACGTTAGAAAATCGTTAAATATTTTAAACTGGGAAAAGAAAAAAGGTTTCGGGGCATAAATCACTTTCTGACTAATGAAGTCAAGTTGGTACGACAGTAAGATCATTTACAAGCCGAGAGGGACCGGCATTAAGTTAGAAAACGATATTTGACCTCAGCCCTCCACCTTCCTTGTCACCCGTAGGGCATACAACTCCTGGAATTCAAGGGATTAATGAGAAATCATTTGTCACCTTCTATCAAATCAAAACGCCAAGAATTTTTTTATAAAAAAAAAAACCTTAAAAAGTTATCCAGAGACATCTGCTGGCGAAATACATGAATTAAAAATTTTTCGTATTGATTCTGAAACTATTAAGAAAGTATTAAATGAAACGGAAAATCTGAAATCGTGGAGAAAATTGAGTTTTGAAGTCGGCCGGTAAGAATAACCTCGAAGTGGGGGATTCATCACGGGATTTATTGTGGGAGACGTCAGCAAACCGAGTATTCCGGATTAGAATAATCCCGCTATTTAGTTTCGTCGGTAAGTACCTTCGGCTCCATTTTAATGTCCCTATGAATTATTCAATAAGAAATAGATTATCTTTGACAAGGTGCAAGTGACCAAAAAAAAAGAACTGGAGCCCCGACGGGAACTTCCTTAAAGAGGAGAAAAAATATAGGAGGGGGAAGTATAAAGGGGGGGGATGTATAAAGGAGGGGAAAGTATGAATTGGGGAAAGAGTTCGGCCACAGAGCAGTTTTTATTAGGTGTACAAAATGAAACACGGCTAAAATCTACAAAATTCAAATTTACCCTGTGTTTAATTTTGTACACCTAATAAATAAAAGTTGTAGGAAATTTAATTCTCTATAAATTTGTACATACTTATTTTTTTTCTAGGATGCACCATTTTCGGAAAATAATTTTTTTTAAATAAATTTATCTTGAAAACAGTGCGTCCTAGAGAAAAAATGAATAGAATAAAAATTAAAGAGAATTGAATTTCCAACTGATTTTATTTAGTGCATTTTTTCAATATCTGTAACGGTTTACGATTTACAAGCCTTTAAAAATTAACCTTCTTAATGGTTATACTTCAATAACCTTCTTACACGGAGAAGGTCAACTTTTGATGGACTTTAACGCCTAAAATGTTTAAAATTTTGAAAAAATGAACTACTAGGTGTACAAAATGAAACTCGGCTAAAATCTACAAAATTCAAATTTACCCTGTGGCTGAGTTTCATTTTGTACACCTAATAAAATTTTAAACGTGCATATCTCCGCCATTTTTCCGAAAATCAAAAATCGCCGACTATAACTTATTTTTCAACTATTCAGGAAGATTGTACACTATGAAAATTTGGTGATATTCGGTAGAAAACTGTGGCCGTAAAGTTTTCCGGGAAAAATGCTACGGCCGGCCGGAACCACTGACAAAGTTTAAATCAGTAATGGGAGAAGACCCTTTCCCAAAAACCCGACGTGGAGGGTAAAACAATAACTTCTTTTACAAATTAACGAATTTGATCCTACTTGATTTTTAAACTTTTTAAAACGTTATTGTGGTACCCTTGAACAAATGATCAAGTTGGAAATACTTAAAAAGAAAGTCTTATTATAAACATCACAAAAGTTTTAGTTACTTTGAAGCCTTCATTACTTTCAAAAAACAACCTGTGATAGGCGGAAAAGTTTCCTCATCTAATAACCTTTTAAAGAATACAGATTTTCAGAAACCTTTTTAAAAAACGTTCATTTTACGGCGGGGGAAATTAAACAGTTTATAGAATTAGCGGTTTTAAAATTAGTTTTGTTGTCAGTGTGGTTTTACTGATTTGAAGAGGATGGTGGGGATGATCATTTTCAATTAAATTAAAACGGCTGACGTCAGGGGCACTCTATTTTGAAACAACATTGCGGTCGCCGTCCATTAATGCCATTCGCTAAGCACTCGAAAATCAACTCCCATTTTAATTAAACACCATTTTTTCCCCCGTGTAAAATATTTTTCATAAAAAAATAAAAGGAAGCCATGAGAAGAAAGGATTTGGAGTCCCTTTAAGTGGATTAAGAAGGTGCACTAGAAAAGCTTCATTGAAACTCAGGTCGATTTTCTCATTGAAATAAACAGTTGGAAAAGATAACGTGGATTTGAACCTTTAATTAGAAGGTTTAAAGAAAAGGGGGGGAAAAAGAGTAAAGTCTAGAAACCACTTTGTTTATTTAAGCTGATGGATTTCGCTCCCTTTAAGCCAGATCGCTTTAAGCCAGATTGTTTGCTCAGTTATGGATAATTGGATTTGTTTTACACGTGTCAAATTATCTATTTTAAATATGGCTCAGCCAGGAAATATGGCAACTTGGCAGTGGCGCATTGGGTCCTATGAATTTTGAAAACGTCGGAAAGATTTCTCGGCAAATAGATGGACACCGTTCAACATAACGCATTTCACCCTAAAGCACTTGAACATAAAATTAGCAAATCGACATAAAAAAATCTGTAGTTCACCATAATGCGTTTCGGCATAATGCAATTGAACATAAAGCTCTCAAAAGCTCATAAATTTTGAGCATAATGCATTTCAACATAAAGTGCCATAAACGACTTTTTCAGTAAATGCAAGTCGACATAAAAAAAAGTGCAAGTCACCATAACGGTTTTCACCGTAAAAGCCTTTCTTTAAACTTTTTGTTTCGCCATAAAACTGTTTCTGTCGTTTGGGCATAATACATCTCGCCATAAACTAGGGACAGCGAAAGAGCAAGCCTACTTTCGAAATTTAAAACGCGATTATGGGGAAACGCCAAAAAACCATAAAACTTGACAGTTAACCATAATTCAATTCGACATAAAGTGTCTCACCATAAGCTAGGAATAGCAAGCAGCCAATGGGATCAGCCCGTTTTTAGGCCTAACTTTTTTTTTCCTCTCGCGAGGATGTGCGAATTGTATTATGGTGAAGTGTGGTTGAAGTTTCAAGGTTTTTGTCGTTTCGCCATAATCGCGTTTTAAACGGCAAAAATAGGCTTGATCTTTCGCTGTCAATGGATTATGGTGAGATGTATTATGCCCAAACGACAGAAACAGCCTTATGGCGAAACGAAAAGTTCTTTGAAATGAAAGTTTCATTTATGTTCAACTGCGTTATGTTGAAACGAAAAATATGTCGAAACGAAAAATATGTCGAAACGACAAATGTTAAATCTCTTCTTTAAGGTGAGATGTGTTATGTTCAAATGCATTATGGTGAACGTTTTCGACTATTTCTTTATGTTGTGTAGCAGACTTTTTATGGTGAACGGTAACTCGCGATTTCTGCTCTTTTATGGTCAAATGCATTATGGCGAACCGCAATATGTCGACACGTATTCGGCGAAAGCTACTATCCTTCTTGAAAACCTGTACTTTTTGAGAAAATGTCACATTTGTCTCACTTGAAAACCCTTAAAAAAAAAATTTTTTTTTCATGAATTCATGGTCCCCTATCTCATAAAACATAATCCCCCGATAATATTTCTCAAAGTCCTAATTTTACACCGTAAACACGATTAAAGATTGCTTATTTTGGGGTAGAACATTTATAAGGGGAGATAACAACCCATGAAACGATATCAAGCGGAGTTGATCGTTCTTAGCCAAGGCTAAATTGCCGATCGATCCTAAAAGGGGAAATAAAAACTATATAAATTATAAACACAATTTTAGGTAGATTTTTTATTACACGCCAAGCAATTTTTCTCTTTTTTTTAACACTTTTTTTTTCGACGAAAAGCCAAGATAAACACTGTAGGATGATTCAAAGCCTCATAAACCGGGGAGGGAGAGGAAGTTATAATTCCCCATTCAGAAAACTCCCATCGGACTTGGGGATAAAGTAAAACAAACATTTTAAAAAGGTGAAATTTTCGTTGAAAAGTATGTAAATGGAAAAAAATAAGAGTAAAAATTAAAAAGTACACAAGGCACGAATTCAATTTTTATCTTTAAAGGAATGAGGAAAAAATTTGTGGGAAAGAGATTAAAATGTACAGAAAAATCTGACAAGAGGAAACAATTTTTAATATTGGCATACCAACATTTAAAAAACACAATTTTTTACTTCGCATAAAGAACAGCTTGGTGTCATAGTTTTGAATTTTCAGATTGGCTCAGAAATTCCTTGATTTTGATTCTAAAGCGAATTTCAAAGTGAAGAAAATACCATAAACGAGAGGGCCATCAATTAGTGTTCCCTTTGTTGCTATTGGAGGAATTCCGAGGAAATTGCTTCTTGTAATTAGAACAGATCAAATGGCGGAGGCTTACCTATAATTCCAGAAAGTCCTTTTTCAAGGGAAAGATCAAACGTCACTTTTATTCAAAATCCAAATCCGCTCTTTAAAAAAAATGGGGGAAAAAATCCCTTATTAGTCCTAGAAATTTTTGACTTGCACATTTGTGAAAAATAACGATAAAATTAATACCTAGACTTACTATTTTTTCATTAATTTAAGATTTTTTTTTTTTTTTGGCTCAAAAATCCAAAACTAAACCGCAACCAACGCTCTAGACCAATAAAATAGAGATTGAAAAAAAGTGAAGTATTTGTGTTTGGAATAATTGAACTCCCCGAGAGTAAATAAAACTTTTAAACAAAAACAAAAGTAACTTTAGGAGAAAAAAAAATCAATATTTAATTAAAAATATGGCAACAATCTAAGCTTTTGAACTATGGGCACTTTTCGGTGAAAAATTATTGGTTTTTTTTTTCACAAACCTTTTTTGTTTTTTGGACAAAAGAAACCATTATTGAGGTAATTAAAGCAGTTTTTGACTGAAAATTACTTTTATTTGGCTTAGGTAGCCATTTTAAACTAGTTTTCTCAAGACTAATCATTCTTTTTTGTGCCCCTATTTTTTAGATGAAAAAAACCAATACCTTTAAGCAGTTTTCCGCAGTTTTTTGGTCAAAAAATACCTTTTTTATAGGATTCTTTAGCGCTTTACTCGTTTTTTCGCGAAGAATCGCCTATTTTACTAGGTTATCACTTATCAGTCATTTTTCTTTGCCGTGAATGTGTGGAATTATATATTTTGCTGGATTTCCTTCAGATTTTTTGGTTAAAAAAAACCTTTTGGAAAAAAAGACAGTTTTCCTAAGTTTTTCGGTCAGAAAGCACCTTTTTTATTGGTTTTTTCAGCGCTTTCTTCCGTTTTTTTTGCCAAGATCAGCCCATATTACCAGATTATCTGTCTTTTTCCTTTTGTCATGAATGTGAGGATTTATATATTTTGCTGCATTTTTAAGGAAGATCTGTAAAGCCTTCAAATTTTTTGGCTAAAAAACCTTTTTGTCAAAATTTTGGCAGATTTCCTCAGTTGTGTGGGGTTTTTTGCCAAAAATCGCCCATTTTAAGGTTATCAGTCATTTTACTTTGTAGTGAATGTGAGGATTTATACATTTTCCAGCGTTTGAAGGTCTGTTGGACCTTCAGATTTTTCGGGTCCACATTTAAACAGTTTTCCTCAGTTTTTCAGCCAGAAAATACATTTTTTATAGGATTCCTTAGCGCTTTCCCCGGTTTTTTCGCCAAAAATTGCCCATTTTACCAGATTATCAATCATTTTTCTTTGTCGTGAATGTGAGGATTTATATGAGGCGCTCCGGGTACGAAGGGCGAACTCAACAAAACGTAGTTTCGAGATATTCGCATTTTAAAGTTTTATGTTACGGGCGAACTCAACAAAAAAGTCATGCCCTGGAATGGGAAAAGGAGGGGGGGTTGTGGACTAGGATGTGGAGTTCGCCCTTCGTACCCGCTCGGATATCGCAGTTAGAGCTTTGCCGCATATCGGTTTTTATGTATTTTAAAGGGGAAAAAAGGGCAAACTCAATTTAAAAATTATATGGGTGTATTCATCAAAAGGTCTAGAATCTGAAAATGAAAAAAAAAAAAAATTGTCCGATGTTGAGTTCGCCCTCGTACTCGGAGCGCCTCATATATTTTGCTGCATTTTTAATAAAGGTCTGTTGGATCATTATTATTTTATTTTTAAAAAATCTTTTTTTTTTTTTTTTTTTCAACTTTCTTTCTAAAAGTAAAGCGGGAATAATGCTGGTGAGCAATTAAGGGTGGCGATTAAAAAAAGGAGTCGGAGGCCTCAGGACGGAAAAGTGGTCGGGATGAGAATAGGCAGAGCCGGAGAGCTTTCCGGTGTTGTTGGCTTAGTCTTCAACAAACCGACCCCGCCGTCCCTTCAACATTATTAGAGCGGAAAATATTCATTTGTTCCCAATCAGACTTCTAAAACCGATGGGGGATGGGGTTCTACTCCGACCGTTTTCGATTCCACCGCAACCGCTAAGCCTCTATTACGAAAGTCAGCGTTTTCAAGATTTTCAATTAATGAAAATGATTAGTTTTTATCTTTCCTTATAATGTAAGGCGGTTATTTTTCTAACTTAAAAAAATTAAGAATTCGCTGCAGAAAGCAATTTTTAATCATAGCTTCTCGGTTTTTTCCTCAATATTGGGCTTCATTTTTGAAAAGACTTTAGGTACTTTTGGTCCCAAAATGGAGGCTTTCACCTTATTTACCTGCTTTGTAAAAATTGTAAAAAACTTTAATTTTATGCAAGAAGTTTGACTTTGATTTAAACCATGTGCGTACAAAGTCAAAGATTGAGACATAACGAAGTCCATTAAGGTAGCGAGTTCTCCCGGGTTATTTCTACGATGGTCTCCCCCAAAGGTGTACTAAGCATTACTGAACCTAGGAAATGGCTTTTTTCTTATTCAACCCCAAGAAAAGACTGAAAAAAAAATTATTCTAAACAAAACTTTTTTTGTTTCAGGTACAGAAACGGTTGGTAAGGATTTTTTATGTATAAATTATTTTTTAAACACATGTGGGAGTGCGTTCAATATCAGACAATCGGTCCCCTTCTATCGAGGTTGCGATAAAGCGTATTCTGGAGTAGGGTTGACGTTTAAGACCATAGGTACAGCCTGGTACGTATAAAAAGATTATTAATCAGAAAAGAAAGCTTTTAGTTTGTGGTTTGAAAAACAAAATACCTCCGCCATTTTTGCAAATTTCGACATACTCAAGATTACCATGAAATGAAGATTCTCATGAATTTCGATGAAGAGTAAATACGGACGGCCGGCACCACAGACAACCTCATGATAGCTAAAGATCATTTTTCATGTTTGGTCTTCGGGGTCATAAGAAATTTTCTTTGAGATCAGTTAAATAAGATTTTTTTTTTAATTTTTACGAATATTCGAGTGGCTGATAAGACAGAAAAGAGCCTATGGCGCTGTCTCTTGAGAGCTTCCCTAATGTCTCGATTCTCACCCCTTTCCTTACCGACATTTCGCCCTTTCAGATGAAAATTGCATATAAAAATCGCTTTATGTACAGTTGATTTCGTTTATAGTAAATTCGGTTAAAGTAAAAATTCGTAAAATCGAGTATCCCACTTTGATATCGGATATCCCACTTCTGATATCGGTTGTCCCACTTCTGATGCGGGTATCCCACTTCTGATGTCGGTTATCCCACTTCTGATATAGGTTTTTCTCACTTATAGCCTATAGGTTCCTCATCACGGTTATCCCACATCTGATATCGTTTTTTCTCACTTATAGAGTCCTCATCTCGGTTATCCCACTTCTGATATCGGATATTCCACTTCTGATATCGGATATCCCACTTCTGATATCGGATATCCCACTTCTGATATCGGATATCCATCGTTTTTTATCACTTATAGAGTCCTCATCTCGGATATCCCACTTCTGATATCGGATATCCCACTTCTGATATCGGATATCCCACATCTGATATCGGATATCCCACTTCTGATATCAGATATCCCACATCTGATATCGGATATCCCACATCTGATATCGGATATCCCACATCTGATATCGGATATCCCTCTTCTGATATCGGATATCCCGCTTCTGATATCGGATATCCCGCTTCTGATATCGCATATCCCCTTCTGATATCGGATATCCCACTTCTGATATCGGATATCCCACTTCTGATATCGGATATCCCACTTCTGATATCGGATATCCCACTTCTGATATCGGATATCCCACTTCTGATATCGGATATCCCACTTCTGATATCGGATATCCCACTTCTGATATCGGATATCCCACATCTGATATCGGATATCCCACTTCTGATATCGGATATCCCACTTCTGATATCGGATATCCCACTTCTGATATCGGATATCCCACTTCAGATATCGGATATCCCACTTCTGATATCGGATATCCCACTTCTGATATCGGATAACCCACTTCTGATATCGGTTTTCGCACTTATAGGTACCTCATCTCGACTATTCCACTTCTGATATCGGTTTTCTCGCCTATAGGTATGCACAAATTTTATACCAAAAAAAAAACAGTCCTCCAATCGAAAAAATGACCTAAGTAAAAGTTGCTTAAAATTGTCCGTAGAATCGATTAAAAGCATAAAAACATAGTGTTCCCACTTAAAATAACGAAGTTAGCACCTCTCTGCACCACCCTGTACACAAAACCAAAATCTACCAATTTGAGTCGATTCCTTCTCCAAAAATAAGTGGGGTTTACATTTAACTTTTTTTTAGAAGCTGCTCGTCCACTTATTTGGGGCACCCTGTAGATAAGTTTTGTGAGAAAAAGATAATTAAGGTTGCATAAAAAATGGTCAAGTCGCACGCGCGGAGCAAGAAAACGCGTGTACAATGAGAGGCAGGTGGTGGGACCCACCTGGCCACCAGATGCTCTCCCTCTTATTGCGTCGATGGACGTCCATGTTAAAATCCAAACAACTGAAGACAAATTGCTTTTCGTTATAGATTTCTCAGGGGTTGAGGAGAGAAAACGTTGATTAAATTCTGTATAATTAGTATCTCATAAAACACGTAAACTCGTCACTAACATCCCGTGGGAGTTCTCCAATGATTAAACACCCCACTTACAACTTCTCCTGTTTTTAAATCCCTTTTTATTTATTTTTCTATTCTAAACAGTTAAAATAAAAGTTGTCACGGTTTTTATATTTTATTGGAATGGGTCTGAAAATTGGGACGTGAAAATAAAGTAAAGTTTTTGGACCTGGGGGCCCCTCTTCTGAATTGTTAACGAGATTTTGTTGTCAGGTTTCAGACTAGAGCCTCTGCTATAGAATTCAATTGAATTTCAAAACGGTCGAGGTAACGCCGTTTACATTTCATGGCTTATATTTTATAAATAGGGAAAACTGGTGCGGGGGAGGATGCGCACTACGTGGTTTTCATGTTATTCCACATTATTATGCAAGGGCCTTCCATAAATATTGTAAAGTTGGTAAATTATGTCGGAAAAGTTGTTTAAACTCGCGCTGAAGGTTGCCGTGAAACATTTTTTTTCTCATCGGTTTTTAATCAAATTAAAGGGATCGTGGAAAATTGAAATTTTTTCGGAAGAATACTAATTGCTTCATTAGAAGGATAATTGAGAGAAATCGGGAGATATTTTCAAACCCTAAAAGCCACGATTAGTGAAATCCGGCAACTTGCCCTGAAAATTGACATTTTGGTTAAATCTGTATTTTACCATTACGAGAAACCATTTACCCGAAAACGATTCGACCCTTACGCTCTGATTATTTTATTAAAGTTTCTATTCATTCAAAATTTGATGACATCTGCCGGAAAACTTACTCAAATGAAGATTTTTTTTTAAATTCTGATAAACTGGTAAAATTGGTTAGACCTATAATGTTCAAATTGAAAGCTACATAATTTTTATAATTTTTAATTAAATTTTAATTGACTCCTAGAAGACCCAATAAAAGTACTAGTTTAAAGAGCAAACTTCCTTAAAGAGAAGAAAACATATAGGAGGGGAAGTACAAAGGAAAGGGGAGTTTAAGAGGGAAGTACAAAAGAGAGGAAGAAAAATTTCATGTATTCAGAATTTATTTATTTTTTTTTTTTTTTTCAAAAAATTTTATATGTAGGTACGTACTTACGTAATTTTTTCCAAAAAAAATTTTTTTTTTAATTTGCAGTTTTTTTTTTTTGAAAAATTTTCTGATTTTTTTCTCCAAAATCTCATATATCAAGGTATAAATAATGGGCTATCTGCCCAAGGGATTTCCCTCTCGCAAAGGGTGAAAGTATGAAATTTCTGCCTACTAAAAAGAAATTGTTTTTAACCAAAAACTCGTAAAACATAAAATGAGAATTTCGTGAAAATCGGACCAATGGTTCGGCCGCAGCGAATTTTTTTTATTTTAAATTATCTCCACCATTTTTCCGAAATTCAAAAAACAACCTGTGTGAAAATTTGGTGAAAATCGGTCGAAAACTGTGGCCGTAAAGTGTTCTGGAAAAAAATGCTACGGACGGCCGGACGGTACCACAAACAAAGTTGAGATCGGTAAATTCTTGATTCTGGAAGACTCTTCCCCCCAAAAAACGACGTGCAGGGTATGACGATAACTTAAGGAAGTTGAATACGTCTATCGAGAGTATTGTAGTAATTTTCTTTTGAGGAAGTTCAGATGTTCTTGTGGGAAAATCTCACGGTGTCCCATGGGCCCTAAAATAGAAAATAAAGTTCCTTCAAGTTTTATTAAAAATTATGACAATCGTTGAATTGCTTTTTGGAAAACTTGTGATGTGATTTATCGTTCCCAGTTTCCATCCGCAATAGGACAAAGGTGAAAATTGTCGGGGAAAAGTTGGTAGAAACGCGAGGGGGAGAGCGATTCGTGAGGACTTTTCCCGAACTTCTATTATTGTCAACTCCCCATACGCAATGGGAGTTCAAACTTTTGAAATTCAGATTGTGCCAATAATGAGCTTTATTATGGGATTTTTCACGTTCAATTTGGAGAAAAAGTTTTGAGAGTCATATTTTAACAAAGAAAAAATTGAGAGTGGTCGATGAGGTTTACGGTGAGGGTCGCCAGCTGTAAGAAACAGCTGTTCATCAAACACGTTGAACGGAAGGATCCTTCACACTCTCATTCCTTCTTCTTTCTCCGTCGCTCACCCCCCACCGCATCGATCAGACGAGAAGCTCATGCGCCGGCTTCTACAAGTTGGGTTTCCCTCGGGAGATGTGCGGGCGGACGGACGGGCGGGAAGAGGGGGCTGCCCGCCTTGTCAGCAATCAGAGGCCCGAACCCAAAAGAGCTACTCCCTTTCTTCTCGCCTCCTCGATCAAAGACACGACAAATCTAATCTAACCCGCTTCCTTAATGAACCACATGTTGAATTCTAACGGATACCATAACAAATATTAACTAACTATGTTTTCAAAGCAAACTTTAACCAAATTTTCATTTGAAATACCAAAAAGCAAAATTCAAAAGTAACCACTCTGTCTTTTAGACCCTCAGGAAAAGATAACTAAATTGCAGTCTGTCTTACACCTCCTTATTTTTTTCTCCTTGATTTTTAGGCCTAGAAAGCGAAGATCCCCTTTTTAGATGGACCCACTCACATATTTATTGATACTATATCTCGGCACAATGTGTACCGATCGACTTGACATTTTCAGCACATAATCATGTGATATCAGAAAAGATCTGTACCGAATCTCCAGCAAATCGGTGCACTAGGAGAGCTACAGGTTAGCTGAATAAGGAGGAAAGCAAGAAGAACATATTTTAATGCGATTAAGCAAAGGATTGAGAGTAAAATTGAAACAGCTGGATGCAATAGAATTGAATAGATTCGATATTAAAATTTGAATTAGAAGATAGGTGAATAAGGTTATTCATATATTAGGTGTACAAAATGAAACTCGACTAAATTCTACAAAATTCAAATTTACCCTGTGGCTGAGTTTCATTTTGTACACCTAATAAATAAAAATTGTAGGAAATTTAATTTTGTATAAAGTACTTAATTATTTTTTGCTAGGATGCACCATTTTCGGAAATAATTTTTTTTTTTAAATAAATTTATCTTGAAAACAGTGCGTCCTAGAGAAAAAATGAATAGAATAAAAATTAAAGAGAATTAAATTTCCAACTGATTTTATTTTGTGCATTTTTTCAATATCTGTAACGGTTTACGATTTACAAGCCTTTAAAAATTAACCTTCTTAATAGTTATACTTCAATAACCTTCTTACCCGGAGAAGGTCAACTTTTGATGGACTAAATGCCTAAATATTCGAAATTTTGAAAAAATGAACTTCTAGGTGTACAAAATGAAACTCGGCTAAAATCTACAAAATTCAAATTTACCCTGTGGCTGAGTTTCATTTTGTACACCTATTACCTAAGAAAACCCTTCTTAATAAACCCCTTGCATACAAAGTCCATTGAAAATTCAATTTTTAGTCCTTTAATTTTATCCTTTTACTCACATTTCCTTTAACCTGAAATCATGTTGCGAACTTCTAAGTGGGCCAATAATTCAAAATCAATAATAAAACCCGGTGTATGGGTGTACAAAGAACACGTCAAAAGTGACAGGTACAAACGTCTCTTTGTTCAAACTTTCATGATAAATCGGGTCAATTTATCGGCAAGTTTTTTTCCCCTAAAGGTGGCGTTGATTGAACGAAAATTGTTCATCTTTTTTATCCTCCGTTGAATATAAGTTTGGGGTAAAAAAAAATCAATTTTCCTATAATTAATTACTGAATTTATCTAGGTCATAAATAAGGCTTTCTGTGAGAAGGTTTGGGCTTAAACACCACGAACGCTGATGTTGGTAAACATGTAATTTGCTTCGTTGTTAAAATCACTATTGAACCATAAACTGGCGCTCCTTGTTTGTCTTTATTAAATCGTTTAAAATTCATGCAGCCATCGAGGTAAAAACGTTCAAGTTTACTTTTTCAATTGACTTTTTTTTCTGTACGCAAAAACCATCCCCCACCCCCAAGAAATCCCTTATTTACCGTACTTTTGGCCCTTTTCCTCCGCATTATCTTTTCTTTCCAAGTAGTCCTTAAATTTATCAAAAGTCGGGTACAATTTGATGAAAATTTCAAATGAATCATTTATAATTCATAAATCTCTTTATGTAAATGATGACCTAATGTTTGTTTAGAAGGCCAAACATTTTAAGTAATTAATATTTCGTATCGATTTTAAGCCCTTTTGTGTGGTTTATTCACGACCGTTTTATTAAAGGCCTCTCCCCGAGATTCTAGCACGTTAACCTCGTGAAAAATTCAAAAAATCTTTTTTTCAAATGATGAACGTGTTTTTAGGGAGAAAAACAGCGATTTTTGATGTGAAAAAAATCAAAATTTTTTCGGGTCAAGCGATTTTAAAGGAGGGAAAGAATATTTTTCTAACCGGTGGTTGTCTTCTAAAATTTATCAACCTAATGGAGACGGTATTAAAGCGGCTCTAAAGTTGAGCCCGTAATAATATTTCAAACACGGGGTGGAAAATGCTAAATCTTACTTAATGTCAAACTTTTTGAGTACAACCTTACCTAAAAGTAAATTCCGTTTAAATTCGTCCGTTTAGCTCAGATTAAACTAAAAGCCGATGAGGTAAATCTTTTAAGATTTTAATTTAAAAAACTTATGCTACGTATAAAAATTTTCAACTTTTTCCCTTATGAAGAATAACTTTCGACATAAATACAATTGGGCATAATTTTCCCTCCATTAGTCCATTTAGCTCAGACTATACTAAAAGCCGATGAGGTAAATCTTTCTTTTCAGATTTTAAGGTACATATAATGTACATATGACTTACGGTACCATATAATGCGCATGCGCGAGCTTTCATGTTTTTAGTTCCGGCGTTTTTTCAAAAAAAATTTTTTTTTTCCTCTCTCGAGAGATCGTCAGATTTTTTGCTCTCCAAACGAGCTTTTCTTGCGAGAGGAAAAAAATTAACCCCCTGGTGTTATCAAACGAGCTTTCCTAGCGAGAGGAAAAAAATAACCCCTAGTTTTATTTATTAGGTGTCCAAAATGAAACTCGGCTAAAATCTACAAAATTCAAATTTATCCTGTGGCTGAGTTTCATTTTGTTCACCTAATAAATACAAATTGTAGGAAATTTAATTCTCTATAAATTTGTACTTAATTATTTTTTCTAGGATGCACCATTTTCAGAAAATAATTTTTTTTTAAATAAATTTTTCTTGAAAACAGTGCGTCCTAGAGAAAAATGAATAGAATAAAAATTAAAGGGAATTGAATTTCCAACTGATTTTATTTAGTGCATTTTTTCAATATCTGTAACGGTTTACGATTTACAAGCCTTTAAAAATTAACCTTCTTAATGGTTATACTTCAATAACCTTCTTACACGGAGAAGGTCAACTTTTGATGGACTTTAACGCCTAAAATGTTTAAAATTTTGAAAAAATGAACTACTAGGTGTACAAAATCGGCTAAACTCTACAAAATTCAAATTTACCCTGTGGCTGAGTTTCATTTTGTACACCTAATATTATGACTTAATGGTACCATATAATGCGCATGCGCGAGCTTTCGTGTGTTTTTAGTTCCGGCATTTTTTCAAAAATTCATTTTTTTCCTCTCGCAAGGAGAGATCGTTAGATTTTTTCCTCTCCAAACGAGCTTTCCTTGCGAGAGGAAAAAATAACCCCTATTTTTATTTTAAAAAATTAATGATGCACAATGGAACTCTGCTATCCTCAAACCAGTTGTTTTTTTAATCCAAGAGTCGCTTTTTTTTCGGATTTCCTTAAGTCCCAAATTCGCATTTTTGTTTTTGAAGAGTGCACAAAAAAAAAAAAAAAAAAAAAAAAAAAAAAAAGACAGCTAAACAAAAGAAGAAAGCTCGCGCATGCGCATTGCTCTGCTGGCTCGCAATTTTCGACACAAATACAATCCGGCATTTTTCCTCCATTACTCCAATGTTCACCAAATTTCCACCATATTCTCCTTTTATTAAATATA
Source organism: Orius insidiosus (assembly GCA_014119065.1). Lineage (NCBI taxonomy): Eukaryota > Metazoa > Arthropoda > Insecta > Hemiptera > Anthocoridae > Orius > Orius insidiosus. The sequence goes on along the minus strand of JACGAQ010000181.1, from coordinate 205,411 downwards.
ATTTATTTTCCAAAAAAAACTTTTTTTAGCCCTTTTTAATATTAATCGTACACCTTATGTCATGAACCTAATTCCACCTCAACGTAATTTCATCAACCAAGGATATCGGATTCTCCTTTCATGAAATATTGAATTCCCATGTTGAAATTAGAGAATTAAATTTTTATTTTTAGAAAAGATTTAATTGTACTTGTTGATTACTTGCACGCTATTTTAAATTGTTATAACCTGCGATGATTAAATAAAGTTTTGTTCTTAACGATTTTGAGTAGAAAGAAAAAATTAACAAAAGTTCTTTTTAACTGTTTTATCTCATGCAATCTGAATATTCTCTATTTAATAATGGAACAAACTTTATTATTTTTTTTCTGAAAAAGGGGTCTTTCTGGTTCCTTTTGTGTGATGAATTCTAAATGGGATTTAGGCAAATTGTGTTAGACGGGTAGGAACATTCAGATGTTAAACAGCCTTCCCGTAAAGGGTGTCGGAGAATAATAATTAAAGAGTTAAACAAATAAAGAGAAAAGAGAATTCCCGTATGCATTGAGTGCGTACGAATAAAAGTTTTTCGCCTGGGAGAAAAGGAAAAACTTAAAAGCTTTTGTTGTGGACGTTGGACGCCGTTTCCTTTTCAAGTCATTTCTCATAACTTTTTATTTGTTCAAATGTTTACGTCTTCTATAATTTTTTGTTCCTTATGATTTTTTTTTTCTTTTTACATGTGCTGTTGTTCTTTTCGAGTTGAAAGGGAAGCAATTAAGGCCTTCTTAGACGCGAGATAAGAGGCAGTCAAAGTCCAAAAAAGAGCCCGGAGTCGCTTTGATCAAAACTGGAGGTTATTCTATGAGAATTGGACTTCCTTTATTTTCTTGCAGAATGGAAAAAAGGAAATCTTTGCTTAAAGAAGAAAGTGCTTTCGAGGAACGAGTGCTTGATTTTTTTTTTCCATTTATTCCACATGGGATTGTCGGCTTTTTTGTCTTGGCTGGTTCTTTTTGAAGAGCTTTGGTGAAAAAGTTGATTTATTTAAGCCCCTGTGATGTCTATAGCACACTTAAGGTTGAAAAAACGTATTTCCCTTTTCAATTTTTTCAAGGTTGCTATTAAGGTACCTTCAGGACTCCTCGAACGGAGGCTCTCATTGGCTAACACATGATTTATTTGGTGTACAAAATGAAACTCAGCCACAGGGTAAATTTGAATTTTGTAGATTTTAGCCGAGTTTCATTTAGTACACCTAGTAGTTAATTTTTTCAAAATTTTGAACATTTTAGGCGTTAAAGTCCATCAAAAGTTGACCTTCTCCGTGTAAGAAGGTTATTGAAGTATAACCATTAAGAAGGTTAATTTTTAAAGGCTTGTAAATCGTAAACCGTTACAGATATTGAAAAAATGCACAAAATAAAATCTGTTGGAAATTTAATTCTCTTTAATTTTTATTCTATTCATTTTTTCTCTAGGATGCACTGTTTTCAAGATAAATTTATTTTAAAAAAATTATTTTTCAAAAATGGTGCATCCTAAAAAAAATTATTTAAGTACGAAATAGAGCATTAAATTTCCTACAATTTTTATTTATTAGGTGTACAAATGAAACTCAGCCACAGGGTAAATTTGAATTTTAACCGGCTCCGTGGCTGGTGGGTTCAGTCTCTGACTCACACCACGGAAGACCGGGGTTCGATCCCAGGTTGGGTATAGGGATTTTTGGTTGGAAGTAAAATTCCAATTAAATATCCTCTACAAAATCTGTGGATAATTTAGTTAGGCCACTCCTCTGGTAGTTGGTCCCGAAAAAAGGGCGCCACGGCATTATGGCGAAAGCCCCCGCCTGGGTCCAACCCCCCTCCCCCCTTGTAACGGCCTGAGGCCAACAAGTATCAAAAAAGAAGTAGATTAACCAATAGGAAGAGTAAGCCTCTTGCTCATTGGTTATATCTACTTCTTTTTTTAAAAAAAAAAAAAAAAAAATTTGAATTTTGTAGATTTTAGACGAGTTTCATTTTGTACACCTAATACTTGAAACTTAAGTTAAGGAACGGATAAGGGAAGGAATAGAAGAATGTAAAATTTCTATAAACAGTGCTGCGCTCTCTTGTGTGAAAGATACACTATTTTTGACGTAATACCCACCTTAAAAATATTTGATCAAAAAGATTTTTTCTAATCAAAATCAAACAGTTAGGGTTGAAAAAAGCAGATTTTGACATAAATACAAGCGTTTTGAACCGCGAATAAATCACAAAGAGAATCAGATCCAAAATTAATGAACACGTTTAAAATTTCGCTTTTCTACCTACTGATAATTTAATAAATCATCGGATAAACAAGTGAATGGCTATGATATAGCGCGGAATGGCTTTATTTGGCCTCCTAACGGCAACGGACAACCGGAAATTAAGCCCCAGGTTGATTCATTGCATTTTCTCCCATCTTAAACACGATGATCTCCAAAACGCTTGTTTAGATTAAATCAGCGAATACAGTCTCTTTTCCTGTAATTTATTGAATTGTAGTATTGAAAAACAGATGTTTAGGTTTGTTGAAAAAAAAATTTGGAGTTAAGGTTTGGAGGCTAAAGGACACTTGAGAAAATAATTATAATCAGAAGTAGGTACTCGAGTTTTTTTATTCGTCTACTTGTAGCTGCCTTGTCCCAGAATCCGGAATATCAAGGGCGAAGGATGTTGACCTTTTACGAAAAGCATTAGAATACGAAGTTTTATAAAAATCCTTGCGTGTTAAACCGCGAGACTTTAAACATCGAACTTGATGTTTAAACTAATTGAAACTTCTCCGACTGGCGGGAAAGTGGCTGTTCTAAAATAGCTGTTTTATCTCTCGGAGGAGAAGTAGGGAAGATACAAGTTTAAAGTTTCGAGCATTACATGCTTAACCCTCCTCCTTCTCCCTACAAACCAATCCTACCACTTTTGCGCAGGAGGGAACGGAATTAGGAGATTATAAGCTTCAGTGAGACGGGAAAAAAAACTTTTTATTTCTATGGGCCTAGTCTAAGAAACCGGTGGATTGATAACAAATATCCTCTTTTTGAAAAAAGTTCCAAAATCATCTCAGCCAGTATTCTATTCTTATTTCAATATATTTATGTAATTTGAAATTAGGTTTTTGGTTCTTTCGGCTAACATCTGTTTTAATTCAAAATTCATTATAGTAAAACATAAAGAACTAGAAGTGACTATAAATTTCGATTTCACTTTACAGGTAAAATTTTATAAAATTTATACGAAATTTAATAAACACTTTACAGTACATACAATCGTTTTGTAGTCATTTGATTGACTAACAAATTATATTTATAGAATTCTGTTTACCTGTGAAAGTACTATGTACATAGTTTTAAGAGATTCCAGCAAAAACTTCCTTAAACAGAAGGAGCAATATAGGAGGGGGAGTATTAAGAAGGGGAAGTATACAGGAGGGGAAGTACAAGGAGGGGAAAAGTCCAGAGGAGGGGAAGTTGAAGGAGGGGAAGTAAAAATGTAATAATTTTTTTTTTTCGAAAAATTTATTTTATTTTAATTTTTCGAAGTATTTTTTTTTAATTTTCTAAGTATGTTTTGAAATTCTTTAGGTAGAGTTTTTTTTTTTTTTTTTTTTTTTTTTTTTGTGAAAAATTTGCAGTTTTTTTTCTCGAAAAATGTTCTCATTTTTTTCCAAAAACTCATATTATATCAAGGTAGAAATAATGGGCTTTCTGCCCTTGGGATGTCCCTCTCGCAAAGGGTAGAAGTATGAAATTTCTCCCTACTAAAAAAAAAAAACAATTATTTTTTATCACACCAAAAATTTGTAAAACTATAAGGAGTATTTGGTGAAAATTTGGTGAAATCTAGCCAACAAAATGTTAAAAATTGACAAAAATGTCAAACTCTGACACGGTTAGGCCGCAGCGCAGTTTTTAAAAAATTTCAAACGTGCATATCTCCGCCATTTTTTCGATATTCAAAAATCCTTCTCGTCATTTTTTGTTCTACTATTCAAGAAGGTTGTGTGAAAATTTGGTGAAAATCGGTTGGAAACTTGGCCGTAAAGTGTTCCGGAAAAAATGCTACGGCCGGCCGTATCTACAGACAAAGTTGAGAGCGGTCGATTTGACCCTCCGGGGTCTGGAAGACCCTTCCCCAAAACCCGATGTGGAGGGTACTACAATATTTTCTTTAAGAATGTGAGCGTAGTACGGATTAGGCTAGATTCCACTTTGTTGAAATTCCTTAAGTAATTTTGATGTTGACTTTTTAGCTATTAAAATTGTGGGGATTATTTAGGGGAAAGCCGCTATCAGCCAATTTAGTTCCTTTATGCACAATATTTACAAGTCGTTGTTAACCCTCATCATTTTTTCATAGCAAACGGTGTAATCAACAAGAGAAAAGGGGGATAAAATTGTTTTCCCTTCTCCTCTATTTTTTGTGAAAAGGCAAACCCGCCCCCTTCTCGCGGAAGAGTACAAAGGATCGTTTACGCGGACCATTGTTTAAATTCCTCGCACGAGTTTCTTTACCTAAAGCGGGAGGAAGCGCAAAGTGGCTTCACTCACGACGCCTAAAGTCAACAGAGCGGTTTCCATGGCGATCAGAATTTCGGAATTCTATCTACAGCCAAGTTCGACAAGGCCTACAACGTAAATAAACGTCTTAGCTTTCTACATTAGGGCACAGAGTACTACTTGAGTTTACTTGACTGGAGTAATCCAAGACGGAACTTCACTAAAAGAAAAAAAATCTTCTAATCCATAAAGAAAACTTAGAAAATTTTGGCAAAATAAATAATGGTTTGAAATTTTAAAAAATTCGCTGAGGTTAATCCGATTTTCACCAAATTTTCACCAATTACTCCTTTTATTTTTTAAGAATTTTTGGTGTCAAAAAATTGCCATTTTTTAATTATTAATTATTTTTTTAGTAGGGAGAAATTTCTTACTTCTACCCATTACGAGAGGCACATCCCTAGGCCAAAGACCCATTTATTTCTACCTTGACACTTAAAAAAATTTTCGAAAAAAAGAACTTGGAAATTTTTGGGAAAAAACAAAACTCGGAAAATTTTTCCAAAATAAACTTAGAAAATTTTTCGAAAAAACAAACTTGGAAAATTCTCCTTTATACTTTCCCTCCCTTATACATCCCCTTCCGTTATACTTTCGTTCCCTGATACTTCCCCTCCGTTATACTTCACCCTCTGTTATACTACCCCTCCCATATACTTCCCCTCACTTATACTTCCCCTCCGTTATACTTCCCCCTCCTATATAGATACTTATCTTTAAGGAAGTTTTCGTTGGAAGCTCTTCAAACCAGTACATTTAAATTAAATTATTCGGCTTAATATGTTTACAACACTCGTAGTATAAAAATACATCAGAGGAAGAGAGAAATAATGAACAGAAATATTTCACGACTTTTTAATTTGATTTTTTGGATGTTTTCGTCGATCTTCTGGTCAAAGATTTCGCCCTAGAGAAACGTTTTTCACAAGATTTTCATGAGATTTCTTCAATTTTTGCGCCAAAAAGCACCCCTCCACAATTTACTCCCAATTGCTGAGGAAAATTAAATGAAAATAATAAATAATTTTAATCGTGATAATAATTTTATAATTCAAAGTGAATTTCGAGAAAACAGAATTGCCCTAAAAGTGAAGGAGACCTTGGAGCGATGAAACGGGGGGTGATGAGACTCTTAAATATTAACAGCAAAAGGAGAAGGGACCTTTTCAACCTTTCGGAATAGGGTTATAAAAAGAACATTATTCATTGACAAAAGAGGATTCACGGTTGAAAAGGAGGTTTCAGGGGTAAATAATATGTAACGGAGATGAAGGGAGCCCCTTAAAAATCGCCCGACGACAATATAAGTCTCTCTGACTTATTCGACTTCACAGCTTTACTCTCTTCCTCAAAAACCCTTTTTAATCTTCAACTTAATATCTCCGACTAAAATATAAGCAATAAATTTCTTTTTATTAGGTAGCATTATTAACATAGTGGGAGTTCTATATTTTACACCTAAAAGATTAATAATATTCAAAAGCAGAAATTTCATATTCTAGTTAGAAAGTGGAAAAGCGGTTGAAGAACTGTCAGTTAAAATGTGGGCTTCCCTTTTCTTCCCTCCCATGACATGCAATCATTTTCGATGAACGCGAAAACGTTTTATTTACTCTCAGATAAAATAATTGTTCGAGAGAAAAATTTTTAGAATATCTTTTTTTGGGGGAAAGAAATGTGATGATAAAGAGTCATTTGTAGCGGGTCACGAGAGAAAGCCATCAGCAAAACCTCAATTGTTACGGTTTCTCTTTTAAAATTTAACGTGAACTTAAATGATTTTTAAACGCCTCTGAAATTAATAAAAAGAGAACAAAAACACTGTTGGGTATATTGTTTTTATCGATTTAGAGAACAAAAAAATGACACTCCAGATGCCATTGAGCGTTTTTACCGGGTTCGAGTAATTTTTTAAGATCGATTTTTTAGAAGAAATGTGTAATAAAATTAATTGAATTTTCAGTTATATTGAATTGTTCGTGGTTAAATATAATCGTGCGAGGGGAAAAAGCTTTTCCGTGATTTCTCCTTGATTGGAAAAGTCAGCGGGGGTGTACGAAAACGTCGAAATTAATTAGACTAATGCCCCAATTCCGGGAGGAGTTTGAAATTGAAACTGCGACAAGAGAAGATTTGTCAGTTCCCCCCGACCACTTTAATCCCTGTTAATCCAATATGACGATTTCAAGGTTTTAATAATTTTTGCTAGACTGTTTTTTTTGGGAGCCTAAATCTCAGCTCCCTGTGAACCAATCAACTTGAAATTTGGTACGAATCTTCTCTGATATAATATCAATGAATGCGTAGAATTTCAAGACAATCGGTCCTCAGGGAGCCAAGATATAAAAATCTGAAAACTCGAGTTTTTGAGGCGTATCCGTTATCTTCTTCTTCTTGTTTTCTTCCTTCTTCAGTTAGACAAAGCTACAGCCTTTCCTAGTGCACCGATTGACTTAAAATTTTGAACATAGCTTCTTTTTAACTGTAGCCACATCCTTTTAAAAGATTTAACCCACTATTTAAACCCCTTTAGGATAAAAACTGAAAATGTTTTTGGTTACCACTGTTATTCCAATATGACGATTTCAAGTTTTTGATAATTTTTGCAACACTGATTTTTTGAGCCTAGATCTCGGCTCTCTGTGAACCAATCAACTTGAAATTTGGTACGAATATTCTCTGATATAATATCAATAAATGCTTAAAATTTCAAGTCAATCGGTGCACAAGGAAAGGTTGTAGCCCTGCCTAACTGAACAAGGAGGAAAACATGAAGAACACGGATACGCTTCAAAAACTCGAGTTTTCAGATTTTTATATCATGTCTCCCTGGGAACCGATCTACTTGAAATTTGGTACGAATCTTCTGTGATATAATATCAACAAATGCTGTAAATTTCAAGTGAATCCGTTCACAGGGAGGCAAGATATAAAAATCTGAAAACTCAGGTTTTAGGGGCGTATCCGTTTTCTTCTTCTTCTTGTTTTCCTCTTTCTTCCGTTAGACAAGGCTACAGCCTTTCCTAATGCACTGATTGACTTCAATTTTTGTACAGAGCTTCCATTCAACTTTAACCACTTCCTTTTAACATATTTAACCCACTATCTAAAGGCAAAAACCTCTAAAAAAATGGCATAAAAAAGAAAGAATTTTTTTTGTAACTTTCACCGATTTCACGGCCACGGGCCTATAGCCAAGATAACTGGGCCAATCAACTTGAAATTTTGCACAGACCTTCTTTTTAAAATTTTCCAGTCCATTTTGAAAGATTTAACCTATTAATTGAACATAAAAAAATTTGATTCATAAAATTAATAGCTTTGTTCCAACCGCAGTTTGAAACTGCTGAAGGATTTTCACGTCAAAGACGTCAGATTTGACTGACAAACGATTCAAACGATGTCAAATTTGGCGTCCAAATCCTTCTGCGCATGCTCCAAGTGTTTCAAACGAACAATCTAATATAAACACGTTTTAGACCTAAAAATTAGGGTTTAACAAAATTGAGGACTGTGTATGTCAATATAAGGTGAGTACGGTCTGGGAGAATTCGTAAGCCTCTGGAGAGGGATTGAAAAGGTTTGAGACAATTGACTACTCCCTTTACTTTTGGGGGGGAGGGTCGGAAAACCCCTTTTCCCTCCTCATCCAATTTCTCCTCAATTCACCTCCGGAACCTCCTTTGTCACCGTGCATTGTTTGTAGGAAGCCTGTTTTCCAAAATTGAATTTATTCAGCCTCCCGTGGTTACCGAGCGTTAAAAACGTTACGGAAGAAAAGAAAAAAATTTAATATGGAAAATTTTCAGTTGCTGACGTTTTTATGATGTTGCGTGACTCGTCTCTAATGTTCCCGCAATGAGATTCAAAAATTTGGGAAGGGGGAAAGTCACGAAACGAAGACTTCGTAGACATATCCCTAAAACAAACGTGCTGGAAAAATAAGTGGATGTTGACAGCTTTTTGACTTCCGAAATTCTGAAGTGCAAAGAAAACTCAAGATCAGGGATCCCCATATTAGCCGGTCAAAAAGTGCGGCTGATTTCTTCGCCCAAGTGCAATTTTCGACGATTGAAATTGTTACTCGTCTTTCTACCGTTATAATGATGTTTTGAAGATGGTATTAATTAATTTTCGCATCTGTACGTTAATATACGGGTGCTAATTACAAACAAGTTGACTGAGTTAATCCTACCGATACGTGACCAGACTTAAAAAGCAATCCCTGGATCAATCGTTATTCGATCAACCGTGCGAGGTCGCCGGTGCGATCAACGCCGACTTTTTTGCCGGAAAATGTATTCAGAAAAAAAAAGATTAAAAAAGAGTTTTTTTTAAAAGGTAAATTGAGAAAATTAAGAAAAAAAATGCTCTTTAGTGTGAGTCGATCCTACGACCTTAATGTTACACTCCCAACTCTATTAGAATTTATGAAAGGCTTTTAACTGCCTTAGAAGTTATTGTTTTACCCTTCATGTCGGGTTTTTGGGAAGGGTCTTCCAGACCCCGTAGGGTCAAAATTGATTTTGGATCTCCACCGATCTCAACTTTGTCTGTGGTGCCGGCCGGCCGTAGCATTTTTTCCGGAACACTTCACTGCCAGTTTTCAACCGATATTCACCAAATTTTTACATCTTTCTTAGTCAGTGAACAAAAATTTAACGTGGGCGATTTTAATTTCGATAAAATGACGGAGATATGATTGTTTGAAATTTTAAAAAATTCGCTGCGGCCAAACCGTTGGTCCGATTTCCACCAAAATTTCACCATATACCTACTCCTTATATTTTTACAAATTTTTGGTGAAAAAAATTTTTTTAGTTGCGAGAAATTAGATATTTCCACCCTTTGCGATTATTTCTACCTTGACACTACCCCTGACAATCCCCTCCTTAAACTTCCACTCCTTTATGCTTCCCCCTCCTTAAACTTCCCCTCCATTATACTTCCCCCTCGTTAAACTTATCCTCCTTTATACTTCCCCTTCCTTAAGCTTCCCTCCTTTATACTCCCCTCCTAAAACTTCCCCTCCTTAAACTTCCCCTCCACTATTCTTCCCCTCGTTAATCCTCTCCTCCTTCATAAATACGTCCCCTCCTTTTCACTTCCCCTCCTTAAGCTTCCCGTTCTTTAGCTTCCCCTCCTTTATACTTCCCTCTCCTTAAACTTCCCATCCTTTATACTTCCCCCTCCTTTATACTTCCCCCTCGTTAAAATTCCCCCTCGTTAAACTTCTCCTCCTTTATACTTCTACCTCCTTATGCTTCTCTCCTTTATACTTCCCCTTCGTTAAACTTATCCTCCTTTATACTTCCCCTTCCTTAAGCTTTCCCTCCTTAAACTTCCCCTCCACTATTCTTCCCCTCATTAATCCTCTCCTCCTTCATAAATACGTCCCCTCCTTTTCACTTCCCCTCCTTAAGCTTCCCGTTCTTTAGCTTCCCCTCCTTTATACTTCCCTCTCCTTAAACTTCCCATCCTTTATACTTCCCTCCTTTATACTTCCCCCTCGTTAAAATTCCCCCTCGTTAAACTTCTCCTCCTTTATACTTCTACCTCCTTATGCTTCTCTCCTTTATACTTCCCCTTCGTTAAACTTATCCTCCTTTATACTTCCCCTTCCTTAAGCTTTCCCTCCTTAAACTTCCCCTCCACTATTCTTCCCCTCGTTAATCCTCTCCTCCTTCATAAATACGTCCCCTCCTTTTTACTTCTCCTCCTTAAGCTTCCCGTTCTTTAGCTTCCCCTCCTTTATACTTCCCTCTCCATAAACTTCCCATCCTTTATACTTCCCCCTCGTTAAACTTCTCCTCCTTTATACTTCTACCTCCTTATGCTTCTCTCCTTTGTACTTCCCCTTCGTTAAACTTATCCTCCTTTATACTTCCCCTTCCTTAAGCTTTCCCTCCTTAAACTTCCCCTCCACTATTCTTCCCCTCGTTAATCCTCTCCTCCTTCATAGATACGTCCCTCCTTTTTACTTCCCCTCCTTAAGCTTCCCGTTCTTTAGCTTCCCCTCCTTTATACTTCCCTCTCCTTAAACTTCCCATCCTTTATACTTCCCCCTCCTTTATACTTCCCCTTCCTTAAGCTTTCCCTCCTTAAACGTTCCCTCCTTAAACATCCCCTCCACTATACTTCTCCACCATTATACTTCCCCTCGTTAAACCTCTCCTCCTTTATAAATACTTCCCCTTATTTTTACTTCCCCTCCTTAAGCTACCCCTCCTTTATACTTCCCTCTCCTTTAACTTCCTCTCCTTAAACTTCCACCTCCTATATTGACCCTTCTCTTTAAGGCAGTTTTTGTTAGAAGCTCTTCAAACTAATACTTAAATTGGTATCACAATTTTTTTCTCTTTTGAGGAAATAAAGTCATCTTTTTGTAACTACAAAACATGGTAAGAAAATCACGTTCGGATTTTGATTAGGAAAGCAAAAGACTTTCTTTTCTCCCGATTGATCGGACCCGCTGTGTAGAAAAAAGCTTCAAGTACTTTTTAAGATTCGGGGCACGTTTGGCGAAGGACAAGAGGGGTGAGGAAAGGGGGCCTTTTCAAAGTAATTGCCTCCTTTTGTATACTTCTCGATTAATTATCGAGGAGAACCTTTAAACACGTCTCATTTTTAAATAAATCTTTTTATTTAATTTAAGGTTATCATTAAAAAAATTGCCCGGATTTTTTTTTAGTCCGAAAAAAAGAGAGAGAATTATTAGGAGGATTCTGTGAATTATGCTTAGCGATCGGTTGTGGGCTAAATGGAAAGTAACGAGGTCTCCGCCGATTCATTTCACGATCCATCCACTTGTTTCGAGACCACAAAATACGGGAATCTCGGTTTAATGTGCGGTTTCGTCACAGTATAGAATTCTCCTTCCAATATAACGGGGCGAGGCCTTTCCGGATGGAAGTCACCAGAAATGTTTTCCCTCTCTCGAATGGTGGACCCTCCCGTCATATCGGAAGGAAGATTGCTCTTCTTCCACACAACCACACATCCACTCTTGGACTCGGTTATTTCACTCCAATAAATCACGTTTCCCCCGCTTTCACAATATTTACTTTCCCATTTTAAATTGCAACTAAGGATTTTAAACAATAAAATGAAACAAGGAACCTTTTACTTTTGTTTGAAATTTTAAAATCTCTGCCGATTTTCACCAAATACTCCTTATATTTTCTTAAAAAAATTGTTTTTGCTAGGGAGAAATTTGATACTTCCACCACTTACAGAGGGACATCCCTTGAGCAAAAGGTCCATATGATACTTAAAAAATTTGTCCAAAAATGTTATTGTTTTACCCTCCACATCAGGTTTTTGGGGAAAGGTCCATAGATTCAAGCTGAAATTTTTCCGGAGCACTTCACGGCCACAGTTTTGAACCGATTTTCACCAAATTTTCACGCAATCTTTTTAAATAGTTTAAGAAGAAGTAATGTTGGCGATTTTTGAATTTCACAAAATGGTGGAGATATGCATTTCTGAAATTTTAAAAAACTGCGCTGCGGCCGAACCGTAGGAGCGATTTTTACTAAATTTTCACCAAATACTCCTTATATTTTTTTTACGATTTTTTGGGGCAAAAAAATTGTTTTTGCTAGGGAGAAATTTGATACTTCCACCACTTACTAGAGGGACATCCCGTGGGCAAAAGGTCCATATTGATACTTAAAAAATTTGTCCAAAAATGTTATTGTTTTACCCTCCACATCAGGTTTTTTGGGAAAGGTCCATAGGATTCAAGCCGAAATTTCTCAGGAGCACTTCACGGCCACAGTTTTGAACCGATTTTCACAAATTTTCACGCAATCTTTTTAAATAGTTTAAGAAGGAAGAAATGTTGGCGATCTTTGAATTTCGCAAAAATGGTGAGATATGCATTTCTGAAATTTTAAAAAACTGCGCTGCGGCCGAACCGTAGGAGCGATTTTTACTAAATTTTCACCAAATACTCCTTATATTTTTTACGATTTTTTGGGCCAAAAAATTGCTTTTGCTAGGGAGAAATTTGATACTTCCACCACTTACTAGAGGGATATCCCGTGGGCAAAAGGTCCATATTGATACTTAAAAAATTTGTCCAAAAATGTTATTGTTTTACCCTCCACATCGGGTTTTTGGGAAAAGGTATATAGAATTCAAGCCGAAATTTTTCCGGAGCACTTCACGGCCACAGTTTTGAACCGATTTTCACAAATTTTCACGCAATCTTTTTAAATAGTTTAAGAAGGAAGTAATGTTGGCGATTTTTGAATTTCACAAAAATGGTGGAGATATGCATTTCTGAAATTTTAAAAAACTGCGCCGCGGCCGAACCGTGGGAGCGATTTTTACTAAATTTTCACCAAATACTCCTTATATTTTTTACGATTTTTTGGGGCAAAAAAATTGTTTTTGCTAGGGAGAAATTTGATACTTCCACCACTTACTAGAGGGACATCCCGTGGGCAAAAGGTCCATATTGATACTTAAAAAATTTGTCCAAAAATGTTATTGTTTTACCCTCCACATCGGGTTTTTGGGGAAAGGTCCATAAGATTCAAGCCGAAATTTTCCGGAGCACTTCACGGCCACAGTTTCGAACCGATTTTCACCAAATTTTCACGCAATCTTTTTAAATAGTTTAAGAAGAAAGTAATGTTGGCGATTTTTGAATTTCGCAAAAATGGTGGAGATATGCATTTTTGAATTTTTAATAAACTGCGCTGCGTTAAACCGTAGGAGCGATTTTTACTAAATTTTTACCAAATACTCCTTATATTTTTTACGAATTTTTGGTGTAAAAAAAAAAAAAATTTTCTGAAAATTTTTTACAAGGGATAGAGAGACTACTCGTGAGAGAGCAAAAATTCCATTATTTCTACCTAGATACCTACTTAAAAAAATTGTCAGAAAAATTTTTTGGAAAAAACTGAAAGAAAAAATTGAAAAAATATCTTTTAGGTAAATTTTTCGGAAAAAAAAGGTAAATAGCTTAGAAAAATTTTCGAAAAAAATTGAAAGTTTAAAAAAAAAAGGCAAATTCTAAATTCAAAAATACCTGAAATCATACTTCCCCCGCCTTAAACTTCCTCTCTTTTATACTTAGAAACCCCTCGTTAAACTCCCCCCCCCCTTTATACTTCCCCCTCCTTATACTTAACCCTTCAATATTGTTCCGTCTCTTTAGGGAAGTTTTTGTTTGGAAGCTCTTCCAACTTTTATCTTTATTCTGACAATTTTATCTTCGATATTACCTAGGGAAGAAAAATTATTAATTGTATAAAATTAAATCTGAAGATGATAGAAACATTAAACAGGAGTATTTTACGACCGGTTTCGGCTTAAGGAGGTATGATGGTTTTTAAGTGAGTTGCTTTGCAAATTTTTCTATGTTAACAACGGTTTTCGGTTTTTTCCCTTTATCTCGGAAACCGTCGCTCAAAACGAAAAAATGTCTTAAGTAAAAGTTGTAGGTACTAAAATTTACTACATAAAATATTTTATTAGTTTTTTCCGTCAGAGCAATACTTTAGGAGATATGGAAGTATTTAAGTTGGTTGCTTTGCAAATTTTTCGTTGTTACCAACGGTTTTCGGTTTTTCCCTTCTATCTCGGAAACCGTCGCTCAAAACGAAAAAACGTCCTAAGTAAAAGTCGTAGCTACAAAATTTCCTACAAAAAATACCTCATTGGTTTTTTTGTCAGAGCAATACTTAAGGAGATATGAGGGTTCTTAAGTGAGTTGCTTTGCAAATTTTTCTTTGTTAACAACGGTTTTCGGTTTTTCCCTTCTATCTCGGAAACCATCGCTCAAAACGAAAAAATGTTCTAAGTAAAGTTGTAGGTACAAAGATTTCCTACAAAAATTCTTTATTTATTATTTGCGTAAGAGCAATATTAAGGAGTTATGAGGTTAAAACTAATAATCCTATTTTAAGGATGTTCCCGTCGGGGGTAGACCGTCACTTTCATTAACTTCCTAAAAGAAGTTATTGTGATACCCTCCACGACGGTTTTTGTGGAAGGGTCTTCCAGTTTATATCATTTTGCTATTGTTGTTCAAAAAAATTTTTCTCTCTCACACGTCATGATTCTTTTACATGTTGACACTTAAGTCGGAACATGATTTACCAGCCAACAAGTAACCATACAAAAGACGATCATTATTATCGATAAAAGCTGACATATACCGCACAGAAAAAAACTTTGGAGACCATATTCTGAGTTCGATATTTTCGATGGTTGTTTTTTACCTCTGAAAATGTTCTAGCAGTTTAGTTAGCTATCGGTTAGAGCAGGAATCCTTTGTGAAATTGGTATTGATCCTATGCAGCCCTAGAACTGACTCATTGATTCATTACGTGAGCCCCCTCGTTCCCGTTTATTGAGTTTAATAACTACCTAAGCTATAAACGACTAAATTAAGTCTATTTTAAAAAAAACACCTTTCATTCTAGTTAGACTGTAACTCTTCCGGAGTGCTAAAAAAATTACGCCCGCAAGTAAAAACAGGTTCAAAATGAAATGTCAGGTTTGCATAAAGTGCGACTAGACCTTTCACCGTCGCTATTTAAGGTAAAGTTTCTAAACCGACCTGTTCTGCTTATAAAAAAAAATTTCCGCATTTTGTTTTTTCTGGGGTCAAAAATCTACAAAAATTTTGTAACGAGGATCAGGTGGGTTTGGAACGTTTTTGGGTAGGCGGGATGACCAGGCTGCGTCAACTCCTACGCCTCGAGTGCAAGGACCTTACGGCGGCAATGACATTCGACAAAACATCATCTTCGTAGTAAAAGCGTTTCTTTGTCATTTTAATTTGATGACTCATAATCAAGCTCTCAAAAACCCATAAAAATTTTCAACGCAAATCAATACCTTATGTAATATCTCCTCGGTATTAGCCTAAAAGTTGATTTTAAA
Source organism: Orius insidiosus (assembly GCA_014119065.1). Taxonomy (NCBI): domain Eukaryota; kingdom Metazoa; phylum Arthropoda; class Insecta; order Hemiptera; family Anthocoridae; genus Orius; species Orius insidiosus. The sequence goes on along the minus strand of JACGAQ010000181.1, from coordinate 189,936 downwards.
GAAAACCTAAAAGAGATGAACCGGATTAGGAAGGAAACCCTTTAAAAAAATCCAAATATCTTCTGGCGACGTAGCTTCCGAATTTTTTTTCTACGCCTTTCCGTTTAAGCGTTAAAAAACATACCAGTGAGTGAATCAGAGGCCAAATAAAAAGTCACTCAAGTGTATAGCAGATGTTCTCCCAACCTCTTACCTCTGGGGTAACACTAAACATAGCCCGAAGCCATTCCAGATCTGTCAGAATTGATTAGTGTGACTCGACTAGCCCAGTGAAAAAAGAGCCAGAAAAAAAATACTCTTATACAAAGAATTTCGTCAAAATCGATTATTTAGGTCCAAAAAAAATGGTAAATAAACGTCAAGAAGTTCGCAAATCGGTTGATTTTTCGAAAAGTCTTTCACAAAGTCTTTCTTGGTTATTCGTTTGGGATTTTATCTGATTTTTGGACATTTTTTCTCGGTTTTTTAATCCGAAAAATCATACTTTAGGCCGAATTTACGGCGTTTCCCACAAATAATCTGAAAGAAATCCAGTTTTACCCAGATTGTGCGTATTAATCGGTTATTCAGCAAAGAAGCCCTTTTTAACCGGATTTCCCCTCGTTTTCCTCGGTTTTTTATCCGAAAAATCTTCTTTTTTGCCGGATTTATGGCGTTCTCCACAAATAATCTGCCAAGAAATGCAGTTTTACCCTGATTTTTTGTGCGTTTTACTCGGTTATTCAGCAAAGAAGCCCTTTTTAACCCGATTTCCCCTCGTTTTCCTCGGTTTTTTATCCAAAAATCTTCCTTTTGCCGGATTAATGGTTTTCCACAGATACTGCCAAGAAATGCAGTTTTACCCTGATTTTATGTGCGTTTTACTCGGTTATTCAGCAAAGAAGCCCTTTTAACCCGATTTACCCTCGTTTTCCTCGGTTTTTATCCGAAAAACCTTCCTTTTTGCCGTATTTATGGCGTTTTCCACAGATATATGCCAAGAAATCCAGTTTTATCCTGATTTTTTGTGCGTTTTAATCGGTTATTCTTCAAAGAAGCCCTTTTAAACCCGATTTCCCCTCGTTTTTCTCGGTTTTTTATCCAAAAATCTTCCTTTTTGCCGGATTTAGGCGTTTTCCACAAATAATCTACCAAGAAATGCAGTTTTACTCTGATTTTTGTGCGTTAATCGGTTATTCAGCAAAGAAGCCTTTTTAATCGTTTTTTTTTTTTTTCCCTCGTTTTCCTCGGTTATTTGGCTACTTTTTCAGAAAATTAGGCTTTTTTTGAATTTTTCGACGTTTTTTTCGACTATTTGGCGCATGAACCATTTTTTGAATCAGATTTTCTCAATTTTTTGGCTTAAAACCCCCTTTTAGCATGTTTTCCCAGTTATTCGACTAAAAAACACTCTTTTTGAGTAGATTTTGGATAACTATTTTTCCCCCCAATACTTATGAAACCTTTTTCTTCATTCTACATTTCAAAAAATCGATCTTCACAAGCCGATTTTCAACATTTGGCTTTGAACCCCACTCCCATGGGATTACCATGAACGATCGGAAAAAAGATACCTAGGGTGAAAAATAAGGGGAAGGAAACAAAATTTTAATTGCGTCTTGCGGTTTAAAAAATAAAAAAAAATTTATACAAACTGTGAATTAATCAAGAAGGAATCTAGTGTTCATACGACACAAAAGCTCCTTGAGTGGATGAGGTACAATGGACCCGTATAACACGTGATGCTTCATTAATATCAGAATATTATTAAGCCTTATTTCCTTTCCGCAATTCGATTAGAACGCCCAAATAAACTGTGATTGAATTCAGCTTTATTTACCTCGACAATTTAATTTCATAATAAATTAGCGGTTTGCCTTTGAGGGACGGAAGGATGTTCGAATGTAGATAGCGTTGTCGCGCAAAGCTCCCCCGAAATGTTAATTTTGCCAGGATTTCCTTTGGTCTAATTCGATAACGAGGAGTCTAATTGCCACCTAAACTCGATCCGACAGGTGTTGCTCCGATAGATCGTTAAAAACGACTTATAAATAGGCTGTTGTATATGAAAGATTTATTGTTAACAGGCGGGTGCTAATCCAGTACGATGATTGAACCCATCGTCGTTATCGTAATGAATCGAAAGAACCTGGGATCAAACACTCCTTGAATATTCTAAAAATGCTCCTTGACCTTGAAAACTGTACTGTCCAATGAGGTCCCTCAATTGTCGCCTGAGGACAGCTGAAACAAAATGTTTTAAAAATTATTTTGCGCCGAAATCTCAACATAAAGTTTTTGACTTTCGGAGAATCCTTTCTAATCGAATTTCTGGGTACTCTCCCCAGTTTTGGAAACTCCTTTTTTGCCAGATTTTTGGGCTTTTCCTGCCTCATTGATCTAAAAAAAATATATTTAAACCAAATTTTCCGAAGTTTTATTTTTAGGTTATGGAATATTCTAAAAAGCCACAAACACAGAAAGTTCCTTGACCTTGAAACTGCGCCTTGAAACGCCTTGACTTGAAACATCGCAGAGTAACCCCTTGACAATACTGTCCGAAGTTTTTCATGGTTTTTTTGGCCTGTAAACCTTCTTTTTCAATATTTTTGGGTTACCTACTTTTTGGCCAAAAAAAAATCGTTTTCTAGCCGATTTTCACTTAAAAATCTCTTTTAATTAGTTATTTCATCAAAAAAGGGCTTAAAAAATTTTAAAAAGGATCTGTAGCCGCAAAAACTCCTCATTAACTTCTCCAAGTTACTGCAACATTTTCCGATTATCTAGGCCTGGAAACTCCCTTTTTTAACAGGTTTTTGGGCTCTTAGACCAAGAAAACCCTTTTTTTTTTTCGGCCAAAAAACTCCTTAGGTATAGTATTTTTGGGTGAATTTTACTTAAATTGTTTATTTCCCTAGAAAAAAGACCTAATTTCTCTAAGAAACTGAGTAAAAACTTAATATTCCGAACCTGGTCTCAAAAAGTGTTGGCTAAAAGAAACGTGACTTTGTGGAACAATTTAAAAAAATCATAACTCCTAGACGGATTGATGTAGGACATCCGGAAAACTTGGGTTTTACTCAGTTTTTAATACTTTTTGACTTAAATTTATGTTAAATTTATCGCAAAGTTCAAATCTGGTTTCAGGAAGACTAAAACTTAGGAGAAATAATCAAAATACATATGTGGTTTTTGCAAAAAAAAAAAAAAATCTTTCTCCATGTCTTTATTATTATTAAAAAGTACCCAAAAACCCATTTAATTGGAGTTATAGGAGTTATCCCTCGGTTTTTGGTTATAGAAACCCGCCTTCACCACATTTTCCGGCGTTTTCCATGGATTTTATCTTACTTAAAGAAGTTATTGTGATACCCTCCATGTCTGGTTGTGGAAGGGCCTTTCAGACCCCGGAGGGTCTAATCGATTATGGATCTATACCGGTCTCAACTTCGTCTGTGGTTCCGGCCGGCCGTCCGTAGCATTTTATGTAAAACGCAAAGCTTAAAGGGATTCAGAAAGTCGAAAATCTTAAAGGAAATGGGAGAAAAACGTGGTTTTATAATAAAAAAAATGTATCTCCACGACGTAGAGTTTTTATTATTAATAAAAAGTATCCGAAACACATACATTTTATTGGTTTTTAGGAGTTGTCAATTTTCCATATAAAAACCCGCATTTACCACATATTCCGCGTTTTTTTTTCTTGTTCAAGGAAAATATCAATTTTATTAGTTCCGTCCGCAGTTTGAAACTCCTGGAGCATGCGTGAAGTATTTGGACGTCAAATTAGACGTCGTTCAAATCTTATGTCCGTCAAATCTGAAGTCATCTGACGTCAATTAGATGCAAATCCTTCTGCGCATGCTCCAGAAGTTCAAAGCTTTGAAATAATGCAATATTTGCTCCACATCTGATTGGACAGGAACCTACTATTCTAGTTATAACTCAAAGAAATTATGATTTGAAGTGTCAGTACAACTGGATCGGGCGATAATTGCACAATAACGGGAAAGCGGTTTGGCTTGTGGACAAAGGGAGTCGTACAGCTGCAGCGTGAATTACATAAGGTTCTTAAAAGACCTTCGGCTTTGCCGGGTCGCCGTTTTATGCCGGGTGCCCCCCTTTTTTTCGCCTTTTGTCGTAGCCCAGGCTACCGTAGCGTCAAGGGGAGGGTGGGGGAGTCGGGAAGCAACTTGGGAAAACGCCGCGCCAGTCGCTCACAGACCTCAAAAGGGTCTACTCGATCGTCTGAACTTTCGTGATTTTAAGTCACATGTGATATCCCCTGTTCAAATTACGATATTTTTTTCTGTGTTTATTTTTTGTGTTTCTGGTGTTCTAATTTTGTTGTCAACGTCCTTTTTTTTATTAAAGTTTAAATATTTTATTAAATATTAAAAAATTTTTACATCAAGTTTACTCTTGTAATTAAACAAACAAAAAAATCGGTTTTTTTTTGTTGAAATTTTCCTTAATTTTTTTTTGGAAATTTAACTTATTGGATACCAAAACCGGTTGCTACGCGACCGATCGAAATTAAAGCACGTGGCAAATATAACTTGAAGATATTTGTGGAAGGTGATGTATCCTTAGGGTGCTGTTTCTATACCTGCCGTCTTTTTATACTTATTTCTTCTTGCAGGTCTAAAGGATTTACAAAGGAGTAAAACTGTCCGCCACCTGTATACTCAAACGGCTCTTCGGCTGCCCACCACGTAAGTAATTAACAAAAAAGTAATCGAGAAAAAAAATAGGAAAAGGAAAAAATTCGGTTTGGGTAAAACCTTGGTTCAAAGATTGCTTTTTTCTTCAGTTCCTGCAGCTGTTTTGGTCGACATCTGTTCGCCCCAGCCGGCCTGGGAGAAAATCGCTTTCGTCTCGAATTTATTAGGGTGAGCACGTGGTTTTCGCAGACTCCCTTTCCCTTATGACGTCATCTGTGTTGAACTTGAAAAACCTTGTAGGTGTTCTGACCTTTTTCCCCTCTTCGTTTAAACCTTCTTCATATTTAAAAGCGTGAACCTTGATGTTTCCCGATTTGTAATTCGTATGAAGCAACTTCCACCCCATCGGAGAAAAAAACCAATGTTTTAAAATCCTTAAAATAACTCTTCTGCCCTTATGTACCCTTTTCGACGAAAAATTCTTTTACAAATTTTTCTTCAGTTTTCGTCGGTTTTTTGGACTACAAACCTTCTTTTTAAACACTTTATATTTTGAGATTTTCCTCGGTCTTACTTTAAATCTGGCGATTTTTCGGCAGATCGAGAAAACCTCTATTTTCCCACGGATTTTAAGAATTTTTTTCAGCCAAAAAAAAACATATTTCTGTTAGTTTTCCTTGATCTTCAGGCAAAAACTCTTCTCCTAGTTTTTCTACGGAGAAAAACAGCAATTTTCTGAGTCTCTAGGCCAGGAAACTCCCTTTTTTAACAGGTTTTGGGCTCTTTCGACCAAGAAAACCTTATTTTTTCGGCCAAGTATCATCCGTATAGTATTTTTGGGTGAATTTTACTTTTTTCCCTTGAAAAAAGACCAAATTTCTCTAAGAAACTGTGTAAAAACTTAATATTCCGAATTAGGTCTCAAAAAGTCAAATTTTGAAAATGGCGGTTTTGGCTAGAAGAAACGTGATTTTAGTGGGACAAATGTTTAAAAAATCATAACTCTTAGTCGGATTGATGTAGGACATACGTCAGTTTTTCGGCAGATCGAGTAAACCTCTATTTTATCACGGATTTTAAGAATTTTTTCTCGTTTTTCAGCCCCAAAAACCATTTTTCTGTTAGTTTTCCTTGATCTTTAGACAAAATCTTCTCTTTAACTTCTCCAAGTTTTTCTACGGAGAAAAACAGCAATTTTCCGATTATCTAGGCCTGGAAACTCCCTTTTTTAATAGGTTTTGGGCTCCTTCGACCAAGAAAACCCTTTTTCGGCCAAAAAACATCCTTATTGTATTTTTGGGTGAATTTTACTTAAATTGTTTATTTCCCTAGAAAAAAGACATAATTTCTCTAAGAAACTGAGTAAAAACTTAATATTCGGTCTCAAAAAGTGTTGGCTAAAAGAAACGTGATTTTGTGGAACAATTTAAAAAAAAATCATAACTCCTAGACGGATTGATGTAGGACATCCGGAAAACTTGGGTTTTACTCAGTTTTTAATACTTTTTGACTTAAATTGTTTGGGAGCATCTTATGGCCTCATTATAAGTTTATTTCAAGCTTAAGTTTAATTTCTGATTTAGGAGCATCCTAAAATGCATAAAAATTGGAAAACACGTAAAGCTCGTTTAAACGTCCTGTTAAATTAACACATTAATCTTTGTTCATTAACACGTTTTATAAAAACTGCATGTTTATTTTTTTCCAGGCTTATCGTTGATCTCGTTATTGTGTTAACCATATCGCGTGACCTGAAGCAGAAAAAAAAATTTTACGGGTTCGCCTTTTTGATTTCGCCTGAGGTTTGCTCTCAAAACTTGTGAAAAAAGGGTTTTTAAAAAAAAAGAAAACTTAACGTTTCATTAAACAAGACGATTGGCATTCTCCAGAGAAAGGTTTAAAACCATTGAATGCCCCGGTAACCGAAGATCAATAGTGAAAGTCGACTTTTCGGCTTTTTTTATGTCTAAAGAGAGCATTTTTTGAGAAAGTGGAACGATTTCAAAAATATATTTGCGATAAATTTATGTCCTCGTGGGATTTTAGTTATCTGGAGTATCAAATTGCTTCTAGCCGTTAACCTAATTGGTAGGTAAACGCTCTTCGATCCCCATTGTTCTCAATATCATCATCTTAATGTCCCCTATGAGATTTGAATATCGCTCTAAAATAGACGAATTGTACCGTTATTCTGATTATTTGTGTGAAACAGGGGGTTGAAATATCGACTTTTGTTTTCAATTGCTCCTCCGGGACTGTCGAAAGTTTACTATTTTTGGAACAAAATTTCCATTTTATGTTTATTTAGTTTAAACGTTCTACCAAAAGGGACCACCAATCAATATGAGGAAGGTCGGGAAACACCTCGGTGAAGTCCCTGATTCAGCCGATTAAACTGGTGTTTGTAGACCAAAATCGATAAAAACGACCCAAAACCGGTGAAAAATGTTTAACACCAGTTAAGCTAGTTTAACGGGTGTTTCTACACCAGAAAATCGATAAAAATGACCCAAAACCCGATAAAAATATGCTTAACGCCCATTCAGCCGATAAAACTGGTGTTTCTACACCTGAAAATTGATAAAAACGTCCCGAAAACCCAGTAAAAAATATGATTAACGCCAATTCAGCTAGTTTAACGGGTGTTTCTACACCAGAAAATTGATTAAAACGACCCAAAAACCCAGTAAACAATATGATTAACGCCAATTCAGCTGGTTTAACGGGTGTTTCCACACCAGAAAATTGATTAAAACGACCCAAAAACCCAGTAAACAATATGATTAACGCCAATTCAGCTGGTTTAACTGGTGTTTCTACGCCAGAAAATTTATTAAAACGACCCAAAAACCCAGTAAACAATACGTTTAACACCAATTCAGCTGATTTAACGGGTGTTTCTTCAGCAAAACTATAGAATTGATCCACATAAAAATTTCCCTTTAAACCGTTTTAATTCAAAATTCTTCCAGTTTTCTTCCCTTTAGATCTATCAAGCGTAAGTCTTTTTTTTTAACATTAAAAAAACTAGAAGCGGAACTGTTTTTTTATATCAGCTTAGATGTCACATCGCCTGAGTTATTTTCGCCCATGTTGGCTTTAGAAAAAACGAAGACAAATTCACAGATGTCGACAGACCGTTTTTTTCCTTCCTGAGGGATATTTTTACACCAAATGGCCAATAAAAAAAAATTTTTTTCGTGAATCAATCCACTAATTTTTATCAAAATAACTTCCTTTTGAGGAATTCAAGTTATCTCGAGATAAAATCGTTTCTTAGAAATTTTTTATTACATTTTCTGAGTATTTTTGTTTCAATTTTGACTTCAGGAAAGGGGAAATCTGTTTTAAAAAAAATTTGATGTGATTTTTTTTTGTCTCTTGTGAATTAATTTTCTTAAGTGAAAAGTTGTTTCGGTAAATTAAATAGAGGTAGTGAAGAAAAAAAAGTCTTTCCGCACAAAAGCGTTTTACGCAATTTGCAGCGAGGTCATTTCTTTAGGGTAGGTATTCATTTGAAGTCGTCATCCCATTCGCCGCCCTACACCTCGCCCTTCGGAGCCCTCGAAGGGGAGACGAGAGTCGCCCCCGGTCGCCTAGCAACCCTTCCACAACCCTAATAAAGAACGGCTTGCCTTTTGAAAAAAACCTTTTCTCGGCAACACAAGATCTTCAAGTAGGGTTGGTTCCTCGTTGGGAAACTGGCCTTAACGGTCTTTTTTTTCCCACTACCCTTTCCTGCATTCACAGGCTAAAAAGAAAGTCTGAAAAAAATAAAGTAAATCTCCGCAAAACCCTTCTTTTTCCATCATTTTTTTCCTCAGAAAAAAAAACTTCCTAACTAAGGACTCTTCCTTAACTCAATTTTCTCAAATATCTCTCAATTTTGAACTTGATGGGTTAATAAGAAATCGGAGGTCCCGGGTTCAAATCTGTGCTGTATAGATTGTTCGGTACATGTGAGTTTATGATACCGTAACAACGCGCATGCGCGAGAATTCGTGTGTTTTTAGTTCCCTCATTTTTTCAAATCTTTGTGATTTGCCTAAATTCAAACTAGTTTGATAACAAGGGGGTTAATTTTTTTCTTCTCGCAAAGATAGCTTGTTTGATAACACAAGGGGGTTAATTTTTTTCTTCTCGCAAGAAATGCTCGCGTGGAGAGGAAAAAAAAATCAAACGAGCTCTCCTTGCGAGAGGAAAAAAGTTAACCCACTTGTGTTATTAAACGAGCACTCCTTGCAAGAGGAAAAAAATTACCCCCCCCCACGTGTTATCAAATGAGCTCTCCTTGCGATAGGGAAAAAATTAACCCCCCACGTGTTATCAAATGAGCTCTCCTGCGAGTGGAAAAAAATTAACCCGCTCCTGTTATCAAACAAGATCTCCTTGCGAGCGGGAAAAAATTTACCCCCCACGTGTTATCAAATGAGCTCTCCTTGCGAGAGGAAAAAATTAACCCACTCGTGTTATTAAACGAGCACTCCTTGCAAGAGGAAAAAATTACACCCCCCCCCCCCCACGTGTTATCAAATGAGCTCTCCTTGCGAGAGGAAAAAAATTTAACCCGCTCCTGTTATCAAACGAGATCACCTTGCGAGAGGAAAAAATTATCCCCTTCGTGATATCAATCTAGTTTGACTTTAGGCAAATCTCAAACATGAATTTTTGAAAAAACGCGGGAACTAAAACACTTGAAAGCTCGCGCATGCGCGTTGTTATGGGGTGGTAAACTCACATGTACCGATTTTTTCTCTCTAGGGTCGGCTGTAAACGAAGCGAAATCCCCCACCTCAATAAACAATAGAAAAACGATTTTTGAAGGCTTATTTTCATTTTAAAAATTCATTGAGGCGGAGAGTAGACGGACATGTGTGCGGCCAGGTGGCATTCACGTGACGTAGTAAAGGATACATTAATAAATAAAAATTATTTTAATACTCCCCTAATTAATCTTAGTTTTTGAGTGTCTTACCTTTTTAATCGGGATGTTTCCGCCCGTCAAACTTTCCGTTCCCATTACGTAAATATAACTTTTTAATATAAATTTCGTGACGGGTGCGATACGTTTTTCGTGTGTTCGGTTTTGACGGAGGGAAAGGAATGATGAAATATATCATCGTAGGAGGGTTATTAACGGACTCTAATCTAGTTTTATCTTTTGCCAAAATTAAATTAAGCTTATATATTTGAAGGTAAATTTAAACCCTGAAAGGCTCTTAATTTCGAGATATTTCCAGTTTGAAGATTAGAAATCCTTCTTTGTTAACGTAGACAGGGCCGTGTGTGCTCAGCGAAGCTTTGTCTTAGTAGCAATATAAATTCTGATGTGAAAGTACATTAGGTTTAGTTTGTCCCGCTCCTCAAACCACTCAGTCTTCTCACAAAAATTTTTATTCCATAGCCTGGGAGACAGATTTCTTAAAAATCGTCCATCGAAGGTATCACTATGCGATTAAAAAAACGGAAAACTTTTAAAAAGTTCGAAAAGCCGAGAAGAATGTAAAATAAAATATTTTTGATTTTATAATTTGAATTTCGGCGGGCTATGAAGTCATCAATGTTCAATAGCCCCTACCCCCTCCATTTTTACTAAAATTCTTTCCCTCATTTTCAACGTCTATTCTTAATATTAGGTGTACAAAATGAAACTCAGCCACAGGGTAAATTTGAATTTTGTAGATTTTAGCCGAGTTTCATTTTGGACACCAAGTAGTTCATTTTTTCAAAATTTTAAACATTTTAGGCGTTAAAGTCCATCAAAAGTTGACCTTCTCCGTGTAAGAAGGTTATTGACCATTAAGATGGTTAATTTTTAATGGCTTGTAAATCGTAAACCGTTGCAGATATTGAAAAAATGAACTAAATAAAATCAGTTGGAAATTTAATTCTCTTTAATTTTATTCTATTCATTTTTTCTCTAGGACGCACTGTTTTCAAGATAAATTTATTTAAAAAAAAAAAAATTTATTTTCCGAAAATGGTGCATCCTAGAAAAAAATAATTAAGTACAAATTTATAGAAAATTAAATTTCCTACAATTTTGATTTATTAGGTGTACAAAATGAAACTCAGCCACAGGGTAAATTCAAATTTTGTAGATTTTAGCCGAGTTTCATTTTGTACACCTAAAATTATTCCGTAGATTACTTTTCTGTGGCTTTTTGTCTCTCCAAAAATTAACCTGTAAATAATTTATGTCCAGAATTTCATTTGATTTATTCAGTAGTTCGGGGTATAATCGATACGAAATCCGGAAACCTTTTTCACAAATAATGCCGTGTTCGAACCTAATAAAAGTCGAATATAAACGAGACGTTCCCCATGTCCTTTCTCTGACGTCATTAATTTTGAAAAAGGACGATTTACGATTGTCAACCTTCCTTTCCACCCCTTTTGTTACACAAAAAATGAAAGACTAATTATCCGAATCGTACGAAAAAAGCTTTTCTTTTGTCAATATTTACGTTTTTGGATTTTATTTGTTAAAAGCATCGATTCAAAAAAATGGACTAAACATAATGGGTAAATCGATATAATTTTATTGAATTTTATAGGGAATAAATTGGGCGATTTGTGTATTACGAAAGAAAACGGTCTCCCAGGTGGGGGCACTCGCCATATTGCCATATTCTAGATAATTTTATTACGATTTCTTTTCTCCCATTGGACCAGACAAAAATATGAATGCATAAATTTAATTAATATCCTAATTAGGAAAAAGATATGAACAAAAAGTTTTATAATTGAGCTAAAAAAAGTAGTTAAAGTACTTTTTTTATTTAATTAAACAAAGGTGCCTTTTCCCCCTTCTCTCTTAATTATATAGGGGCATTTTTTACCAAGTGTTGAAATTTAAACAGTGGAAAAAAGTATAAGGAAAAAAAGAGGGTTGAAATAGAATCTCTTTAACGTTTCCCGCATTGTGGGAAATCCGGTGAGGGAAAAGAGGTTTTCTGGAAAAGATTTTTTTGAAATGTCCTCCCCCGACCTTTGGAAAACCGCAAACGGTTTAAGGTTCCGGAAGAAAGACTTGAGAAAACTTTATTTTTTTAAGGCCTAAAAAAAATTGTTCAATCAATTAAAAATGCAATAAATTTTTAAGCAGCCATAAAAAAAAGAATTTCTCCTGAGAATACCTTTTTTAAAAATTTAATTTTAATAAAAAGATACTTGAGAGTAAACTATTTTAGAATAATCAGATTATAACTTAATTTTGTCTGTTCAAATAAAATGTATTATAAAATGGACAAATTTTAAGTTACTCGAGAAAATAATCAACTAAATGTATTTTGTACAGAGAAAATTTCCCTTTGAAATGCTAATACGCTGTTATAAAACTTAAAACGAGCTTAAAGTTTATATAAATCTAGAAAATAAGAAAATGACTTTTTTCCCCAACGATTCTTAAAAAGTATTTTAACAACTCTTTCCCAACTCAAAAACAAAAAATATGAGGGTAATACAATATCTTTTGTGTATCTGTTTAGGTTAAAATGTCGAAAACCTTGTAAAAATTTTCTTCAATCCTTTAATTAAATTTTAAGTTAGAAAATTTCTCCCTGAAAATTGTTTCCATGAATAGAAAAGACCCTTGGATAGGATTATTTCGTTGAGATGAAATTTTCCTTAAAATGAGAGACTGAATAGAAATGAGCCTTCTTCGTAAGGAACCTAGGAAATAATTTTTTTCTTCTTATTTTTACTGGAGAGTATTTCAATGTCACTTAACAGAAGTGCAGGCACTCCAGTAATTGTGCGATATCAGAAGTGGGATAACCGATGTCAAAGAAGTCGACTGTCACAATATCTCCGTTAAGATAGTTTCTGAAACTACCAACAGAGCTATAGGTTACTTCACTAATTATGAAAAATCCAAAAAAGTCTTCAAACTATGACAGGGTTTTTACTAAATCAGAATTTACGTGTATCAGAATGTGGGTACTCCGGTAATTGTGCGATATCAGAAGTGGGATAACCGATGTCAAAGAAGTCGACTGTCACAATATCTCCGTTACGATAGTTTCTGAAACTACCAACAGAGCTATCTTTTAGGTTACTTCACTAATTATGAAAATCCAAAAAAGTCATCAAATTTACGATAACAGTTTTTACTAAATCAGAATTTACGTGGATCAGAAGTGTAGGTACTCCGGTATTTGTGCGATATCAGAAGTGGGATAACCGATGTCAAAGAAGTCGACTGTCACAATATCTCCGTAAGATAGTTTCTGAAACTACCAACAGAGCTATCTTTTAGGTTACTTCACTAATTATGAAAAATCCAAAAAAGTCATCAAAACTTGACAGGGTTTTACTAATCAGAATTTACGTGTATCAGAAGTGTGGGTACTCCGGTATTTGTGCGATATCAGAAGTGGGATAACGATGTCAAAGAAGTCGACTGTACAATATCTCCTTTAAGATAGTTTTCTGAAACTACCAACAGAGTTATCTTTTAGGTTACGTCACTAATTAAAATTTTCAACGATATTACTTACAAAATTGAAAACCTTCATTATTTTCGAAAACCTTAAACCGTTAAAGGGTAATGGGACGTCAGTAATGAGGGTGCTTGGGCACGAAAATTATACGTTTATCGACACTTCGAGGGAAAAGCCCTTTTTAATCAAATATAAAAAAAATTTTATGCCAAAAAAAATCTTACGACATTATGATAAAAACTTGAACATTTATACTTAACGTTTACGTCAGAAGTCAAAAAATTCAATATTTTTTTGCTACATTTTTTTTATAACCTTCCCGAATCTTTCAAGCGTTATCTTGAGGTTACATAATTTCGTTAAGGTTAAACTTTTTTTGATAGCCCCGAAAAGTTGGTATTTGATTTTTTATTCAACGCTTATTTTGGTCGATATTATCGACGATGTTGGAAGTGCTTCTGAAATAGTAATTCGGCCGCTCAATTTTCGAAGTTTTCTCCAAAAAGAAACGTCCATAAAGTATAATAGCCCGAAAAAAATAAAAACCTTTTTCCCTTAATAGACGAATCAAAATAAAAAATTGATTTTCAATCGAAAAAGTGAAAACAACAACAATTAGAGCTACTTTCGCCATCATTGATTAGAAAAAGGGCGAATTAAAAGCTTTCTTTTGTGTAATCTTTCATAAATTATGTGAAGGATTTCATTGTTTTTTCTGGATTTTTTTCTCCAAACTTTCCTGGACCAAATCTTGGGTTTTAAAATTTTGTATTTAAAAGGAAAGGTAGATAAAAAATGTAAAAGAAGGTAAAAACGTCGTTTTATTTATAAACTCGTGTTTTCTGGCGTCTACTCCCTGTTTTGTCGTTGAGAAAAAAAACTTTTGAAGGTGTTTTAATTTTTCTAATTTGTTTCCAAACCGTGGGAATATTTTGTGATCGAAAGAATATCCAGTTGGGGACAAAAAGGGTTCTATATTCCCTCGTATCTGGACCCCAGGTGCTTATAACATCTGCTTTCCGGACCTGTTGGACCCAATTTCGTCGAATCTAAAAAATGTACAATTTTTAAAAACAAAAATTTCAGGAGGATAAACTAGAAAAGCCATTGTTTATGAAAAAAACAGTATTCTAGGGAGGAAAAAAGCAATTTTTTCTTGAGATTCGAAGTCCGAACTTTTTATCCCTTTTAGAAAATGTTTAACACCAATTCAGCTGGATTAACGGGTGTTTCTACACCAGGAAATCGATAAAAACGACCCAAATCCCGGTAAAAAATGTTTAACACCAATTCAGCTGATTTAACGGGTGTTTCTACACAGGAAATCGATAAAAACGACCCAAATCGGTGAAAAATGTTTAACACCAATTCAGCTGATTTAACGGGTGTTTCTACACTAGAAATCGATAAAAACGACCCAAATCCCGGTAAAAAATGTTTAACACCAATTCAGCTGATTTAACGGGTGTTTCTACACAGGAAATCGATAAAACGACCCAAATCGGTAAAAAATGTTTAACACCAATTCAGCTGATTTAACGGGTGTTTCTACACCTAGGAAATCGATTAAAACGACCCAAACCCGGTAAAAAATGTTTAACACCAATTCAGCTGATTTAACGGGTGTTTCTACACAGGAAATCGATAAAAACGACCCAAACCCGGCAAAAAATGTTTAACACCAATTCAGCTGATTTAACGGGTGTTTCTACACAGGAAATCGATAAAAACGACCCAAATCCCGGTAAAAAATGTTTAACACCAATTCAGCTGATTTAACGGGTGTTTCTACACAGGAAATCGATAAAACGACCCAAATCCCGGTAAAAAATGTTTAACACCAATTCAGCTGATTTAACGGGTGTTTCTACACCAGGAAATCGATTAAAAACGACCCAAATCCCGGTAAAAAATGTTTAACACCAATTCAGCTGATTTAACGGGTGTTTCTACACCAGGAAATCGATAAAAACGACCCAAATCCCGGTAAAAAATGTTTAACACCAATTCAGCTGATTTAACGGGTGTTTCTACACCAGGAAATCGATAAAAACGACCCAAACCCGGTAAAAAATGTTTAACACCAATTCAGCTGATTTAACGGGTGTTTCTACACAGGAAATCGATAAAAACGACCCAAACCCGGTAAAAAATGTTTAACACCAATTCAGCTGATTTAACGGATGTTTCTACACCAGAAATCGATTAAAACGACCCAAATCGGTAAAAAATGTTTAACACCAATTCAGCTGATTTAACGGGTGTTTCTACCAGGAAATCGATAAAAACGACCCAAACCCGGTAAAAAATGTTTAACACCAATTCAGCTGATTTAACGGGTGTTTCTACACCAGGAAATCGATAAAACGACCCAAATCCCGGTAAAAAATGTTTAACACCAATTCAGCTGTTTAACGGGTGTTTCTACACCAGGAAATCGATAAAAACGACCCAAATCCCGTGAAAAATGTTTAACACCAATTCAGCTGATTTAACGGGTGTTTCTACACCAGGAAATCGATAAAAACGACCCAAATCTAAAAAATGTACAATTTTTTAAAAACAAAAATTTCAGGAGGATAAACTAGAAAAGCCATTGTTTATGAAGAAAAAGAATTCTAGGGAGGGAAAAAAGCAATTTTTTCTTGAGATTCGAAGTCCGAACTTTTTATCCCTTTTAGAACGAATTTACGAAATACGTCAAGGCTTTGGATTTTTAAAGCATTGTAAAAGGGACAAAAGGGACTTTTGTGCTCCCTAACATCTGCCCTATAGGAAAAAAAACTGCGTTCTATTTTAAAAATATTTTAAACTTTTATAAATCACATACCGTGGAGAATTGTCTCAGTATTGTTTGCTCATTTCCTTGGCCTCGTTTTGCTCCATTGATCATGATTAAGGAAGTGTTTTAAAACGCAATAAAAAAGCGTCATAAAAAAGGATAATTGCTTATAAAAATACATGAAAATTTCCAAAAAGTTCATATCCATAAAATTCTCTTTGGAGAAGATAAGACACGTCTTTGCAGGGGTGTTGTTTGCCTCCCGGAGCGCTTTTATACCGAAGCACTATCCTTGAGATTATTTTTAACGGAGGCCCTTATTTTGAAATTAACGAGCCCCCCCTATTTAAGCACATTTTTCCCTCCATACGCAGAAAAAAAATCCCTATTTTTATACTTTTAGATCCCCTTACCTTTCTTGAAAAGTCTAAGTAGAAAATAATAGTCTTCGAATAATGGAGGCGTAATTATAGAAGACTATTGTGACAAGTACACATCTGTCGAGTGGTTCATTAAAATATGGGTCTTTTCCGACCCCCCCCCCCCTTGAATCTCGACGACGCCAATTAGTTTCATTTGCAAATTTCAAGGGAAAAGAGAGAGAAAATTATAAAATGTAATTTAAAAAAAGTTCGGACTGGGAGAACACCGTTCAACATAACGCATTTCACCCTAATGCAGTTGAACATAAAAAATCTGTTGTTCACATAATGCGTTCCCGCATAATGCAATATAACATAAAGCTCTCAAAGGTTCAAAACTTTTTCAATAAATGCATTAAAAAAAGTGCTAGTCGACATAAAAAAAGTGCAAGTTACCACTTCTCACCATAAAATCCTCTCTTTAAACTTGTTGTTTCACCATAAAACTGTTTCTGTCGTTTGGGCATAATGCATCTCACCATAAACTAGGGACAGCGTAAGAGCATGCCTGTCGCCGCACCGTTTAAAACACGATTTTGGCGAAATGACAAAATCCTTAAAACTGTTCACCATTATGCAATTCAACATAAAGCATCTCACCATAAACTAGGAAAAGCATGCTGGCAGCCAATGGGATCAGCTCGTTTTATGACACAAGGGGGTTAATTTTTTTCCTCTCGCGAGGATATGCGCATTGCATTATGGTGAACAGTTTCAAGGTTTTTGTCGTTTCGCCATAATCGCGTCTTAAACGCCAAAAATAGGCTTGCTTTTTGGCTGTCCCTAGTTTATGGTGAGATGTATTATGCCCAAACGACAGAAACAGTTTTATGGCGAAACAACAAGTTCTTTAAAATTAAAGTTTCCTTTATGTTCATTTGCGTTATGTTGAAACGATAAATTTTATGTCGAAATGACTAGTATAAATCTCTTCTTTATAGTGAGATGTATTATCTTCAAATGCATTCTGGTGAACGTTTTCGACTATTTTCTTTATGTTGAGTTGCAGATTTTTTATGGTGAACGTAACTCGCGATTTCTGCTATTTTACGGTTAAATGCACTATGGCGAACCGCATTATGTCGTCGTCTACTCCGGACTATTATGCCGGCTTGCCTTCGCGTTTCTACGAGTTCCAGCTGTTTTCTGCACATAAAATTTGTCCCAAATTTTTAAAAAACCCAAAGAATTAAGCGAAGTGCGAAAAAAGATATTGGGAGGGTTAAAAATAACACGAAAACGTTTCCTAATCTGATGGTACAAAACGGAGTTTGATGTCCCTCGCCGGGTGGGGTTGAACAAATAAGATTTCGAAGCGGGATAGGCCGTTATCGTTCCGGCGCGGCAGGAGGGACTCCCCTTCAAGTCTTCAGATCCGGCGATAACGAAAAGTCGAATCAAATTCATTGTTTCCACCAAAAATTTTCAGAAAAAAAAATTCTCAAGCGAAAAAAATCGAGCGAGATCCAACCCCTTAATCTCCCTCCTTTAAATAAGAGGGGTTAAGTCCTGAAATTAATATGAGGGTGAGCTTTATTCGTTCTAAATCTAGTAAAGGCAGTTATTTCAAGTACACATTTTCAGAAAACATGATGTGATAAAAATTTTTTAAAAAGAAATATTTTTTTCAACAATATTTTGGTCGAAAGAACATGAAAAATGGTCGTAAATCGTGTTGAAAGGGTGGAAAAGACATATCGAACTCCCTTTTCTTAATAGTTGGCCCTTTTCCTCGACTTTTTCGCATCACCAAAATTTTTCTTAGGTCCAATAATCTACATAGCCTTATTTTTCCAAAATTACCACCTGAAAAACGTCTTTTTGTCCCTGGAGACAATGTTGAATAACTTACTTCATAAAAAATGGAAGCATTTGGGATGGAAAAATCAAACGAGAGTAGTTACGTAAAAATGTCTGTAAAATCCGAATCTGCAATCAAAAATAGGGGTTCCTATTTAAGTTAAGGAAGTTTTGGCCGTTTTAAAAGGAGATTTTGCGTTCTGCGCATGCGCAATCGAAAAACGGTTTTGAGATTCGTAATCTGCGCTTAAAATCAAGGGGTTGTAATTTAACTTTTTTGTCTACGGAGACGTCAAGCGAGATATCAAAATTTTAGTTTTAACACAAAAAAATTCAAAAAAAGCGATGGGTTTACCATTTTACTGTTTTCTCTATCTTGATTGCCACGTTTCCACCCTGTATATTTATTTTGTACACCTAATAAATGAAAATTGTAGGAAATTTAATTCTCTATAAATTTGTACTTAATTATTTTTTTCTAGGATGCACCATTTTCGGAAAATAATTTTTTTTAAAAATAAATTTATCTTGAAAACAGTGCGTCCTAGAGAAAAAATGAATAGAATAAAAATTAAAGAGAATTAAATTTCCAACAGATTTTATTTCGTGCATTTTTTCAATATCTGTAACGGTTTACGATTTACAAGCCTTTAAAAATTAACCTTCTTAATGGTTATACTTCAATAACCTTCTACACGGAGAAGGTCAACTTTTGATGGACTTTAACGCCTAAAATGTTTAAAATTTTGAAAAAATGAACTACTAGGTGTACTGAAACTCGGCTAAAATCTACAAAATTCAAATTTACCCTGTGGCTGAGTTTCATTTGTACACCTAATAGGTTTTCGGAAGCTCGTTTTTCGACGTTTTCTCGACTTATCTGCCTAAAAATAGTGTTCTTCAAAATTGTGAAGTTTGAAAATTATTAAATTTTGAATTGGAAATCTGATTTTCGACCTATTTTGCATGGATTCTAAATGCGTGGCTATCGACAATACTATTGTCGAGATCAAAGTGGCTGGATTAGTTCCAAGTTTGAATGTTCGAATTTCAAAAGAACGAAAAGTGAAAAAATTGTCGTTTTCGAACGTTTCACGTATGCTCAATTTGTCATTGTGCTGGTAAGAATAATTGGTTCCTTGCTAATGGTCGCTCTTTTAAACGCGGATCGACATTCCCCAGATTGATGGAAACTCCGGAGCTCCGTGATTAAATCCAAAGGGAACCCTCCGAGCGGTTTTTAATCAAAAAACACCCCGGGGCTCTTTGAGTTTGAAAAAAAAAACCAAAAAGAAACTACTAAGGAGTTATTCTTCTTTTTCTAACCCTTAATTAAACGCTCTTTTACACACGGGTTTATTTTTTCAAAATGCAAAAAAAATTTTAGTTCTTCACTTTTTAATGAGATCGTAAAAAATGCAGTTTTAATTAAGAAAATGTTGCTTTTTTGTCGATTTTTCGATCGTGAGGTAGTCTTTTCATATTAAATTCCTTCTTCAAACAATAGAGGCTAAACAAAAGGCGTTCCTTATAATAAGCCCTCCGAATGGACCGAACCTCTCACCTTTCCTCTTTCGACCCCTATGAAAAGAAAGAGGAAAAAAAAAACAATCATATTAAAACCCACTCTAAAAGCATTTTTACCGGAAATCCTTCGAGGCATCTGCCTAAAAACACCTGGACAAAACACTTTTAAGCATAAAAATTTAAAATTCTTTTTCACTTTTTGTGTCCATAAGGTCTTTTAGATGAAGTGGTCGAAGCTTTGAACCAGAAGCATTTCGCTCGAAAAGCTCAGGAAGGGCCCACGCTTCACTAATTATAGAGCCTCCCCCGGTTCCTCACCTGTGTAAACCGAAGCACAAAGCTTGTGGGCGGAGAAGCTGTAATTTTTTTTCCACTACTAAAATTTATATTAAAGCCCATTTTTCTCGAAATCCTCCTTTGTCTGAAAGTTCATTCATCGCTGTGATCACCCAAAATTCGTATCATTTTTCAACTGCCGAATCTCCGTTTGATGAATTTTTTCAACCATGGGTGATACTCAGCCACAGGGTAAATTTGAATTTTGTAGATTTAGCCGAGTTTCATTTTGTACACCAGTAGTTCATTTTTTCAAAATTTTGAACATTTTAGGCGTTAAAGTCATCAAAGTTGACCTTCTCCGTGTAAGAAGGTTATTGAAGTGTAACCATTAAGAACGTTAATTTTTAAAGGCTTGTAAATCGTAAACCGTTACAGATATTGAAAAAATGCACTAAATAAAATCTGTTGGAAATTTAATTCTCTTCAATTTTAATTCTATTCATTTTTTCTCTAGGACGCACTGTTTTCAAGATAAAATTTCAAAAAAAAATTATTTCCGAAAATGGTGCATCCTAGAAAAAAAGTAATTAAGTACAAATTTAAAGGAAATTAAATTTCCTACAATTTTTATTTATTAGGTGTACAAAATGAAACTCAGCCACAGGGTAAGTTTGAATTTTGTAGATTTTAGCCGAGTTTCATTTTGTACACCTAATATTTAATCCGAAAGTGAACAAATTTGAACTTTGACTGTTTAGCTGAAGTAATTGGATAAAGGGGGCATTTTTGCACATACTCCGATGTGGCTGAAAAAATTCAAGAAGATGCCTCTCTATGTGAATAAGAACTGACATAAAAGATCAAAAAACCGAACGGTTTTCGAGAAAAACGGGTTTATCCTTTTTTTGAAAAACCTCAATATCTCGAGAACTAATGATCCCACAGGGCTCATTTTTTTATAAAGTGTTTAGCATCTAAAGATGCATCTTTGAGAATTTTTTGAAATTTTTCCCAAACTCTTAAGTGTAAAAATTAATTTTTATAACTTTTGAGAGGTCAGAAAAATGGAAACTTCGAGGTAGCGACACCTAATACAGCATTTGGACCTAAAAATTACCTTTCATCATTTTCTCAGATTTTTCGAGGTGATAGAACAGTATTTTATAAAAAATTTTCTGAATTTTAACACTCTTCCCTTATTCTTCCAATTTTTTAGAGAGTTTCAGGGAATTTGCCCTTCCCGTACTCGACTCAGTTAGTTCACAATGTTCTCACTAGAGAAAATTCATGAATCGAAACATGGTTTTCCTGATTAACTATAACAGCACATAGAAATTACCTATCCCTAAAACGTTCCCGCCAATTTTCACTTATCGTGGATATAAAGTTTCTTTGATAGTTTTTAAATTATTTTAACTTCCAAAATCCTTCGAAAGTTTCCAATTTACTTCTCCGATTTTATCCAATCTGTTGAGAAACTAGTCGATTTTCGAACCCGAAACTAAACATAACAAAATAACCTTCCTAAAATATAACCTTATACCGACTCGGAGTCGGGAAGTGTCGTATGATTCCGACTTGAGTCGTATGACCTTGGGTGAGTCGTATACGGGAAGAGCAAATTACGATTGCCTGAAACTCTATTTTCGGATTAGGGCCGAAATTCCCCCGTAATCTTAGCTTGGCGATCTACCTGCTTGGCTGACAGAATTTAGCGACTGTTTACCTGACGATTAATTATTGACAGTTTAGCTGACGATTTAACGACAGTTTAGCTGACGATTTAACGACAGTTTAGCTGACGATTTAACGACAGTTTAGCTGACGATTTAACGACAGTTTAGCTGACGATTTAACGACAGTTTAGCTGACGATTTAACGACAGTTTAGCTGACGATATAACGACTGTTTAGCTGACGATTTAACGACAGTTTAGCTGATCTGACGCTCTATCGACCCAAATCCGACGTTCTTAATTTTTTCTTTAGATTTTTTTTTATAGGTACTTTATATTCGAGGTGGGATGCGGCATTGCTCGTGTAATGCGGGTTCTGGGTTTTGTTTACAAAAGGGATTTAATGGGGGTAATTAGTTTCCTTGGGACAATTTGTATTGGAGGGCGTTTTCGGCGTAATCTCCGCGACCCTACGGGCGAAGGACCTCTGGCTTAGCCTTCTCTGAAAGCCAACTTCACTATAATTCTACCCTAATTTGAATTTGAGCTGACATTTTGAATAGACCATCAAATAATTAGCTTTAACTTCCCCGCCAATAAAAGCGAATCTTGTTTCACTCGAAATGACGGATTCTAACGAACTTAAAATAATCAAAGCATCAAGGCGTTGTTTAAAGGTTTCTCCTGTCTATAAAATAAAGAATTAACCGAAGGCGTTTTAATTATGTCAAAGCACGCGAGAAATGAAGTTGTTTTAATTTCACAACCGTCACGTGTAGAACTTTCTAAGCTTCCGTACGCGTCCAGATTATAAAAGCGTTCGAATGTATATTTTCCGCCTTTGGGGGGCTCTAATAGTCCGTGAAAGATGTCGGGGGGAATCGAGAAACTATTAAAGGAGGACAAGGGCTAGACGGGAAGCTTTTGTCTGAGAAAAAGTTCAAAGAAACCTTTTAGCGATTTTCTTCTTTTTCACTTTTGAATAAAATCTTTGAACCATGGTTTTCGCCTGGAAATATTCTGTGGGGAGATTTGACTTTTGTTGATGTTTTTAAAGTGACGACCTGTGGGGACCTGACGCACGGACATGCGGAAAGGATGATCAGAAAGGTAAAACTGAGAAGAAAATGCGAGAAAAAACAAACGAACAAACTGGAATTTTTTCAAAGAAAATGGCAAAAGGAGTAGAGTATTGTAGTTTGTTTAGGTCCCTACCAGCGACAATTTTTCCACTGTATTTTTAATTCAAAACAAAAGAAATCGCACGAAAGCGTTTCTTTTATTTTGTTCGGGTCTCTCGCATGAATCCCATGGGGGCCTTAAAAAAATTCCTACGCCAAAAACCACACGTAGACGCATGGGTCGTCACATAAACGTAGAAAAATGAAACTTTTTTTTTTTTTACAAAGGAATAGTGTATAATGTTGTTACAACCACATAGTTATAGAAAATCCTTTTTTTATTTTTTCAAGTCTATTTAGTTTTATTGTTCATTTTATGGGTTAGAGGATTTTCCTTTTTATAAAAAAAAAGTAGTTTTTTAAATATAAAAAATGTAAATAAAATGTGACGACGATTCTAAATTAGTTCCGGGCTCCTTTTTATTAGAAATAACTCATTTTAATATAAAAAACGTAGTGATTATTCAGCGGTAGAAATTCAGACGACCAAACAAATTTTTTTTTGTAGATGAGGAATGCATTCCGAAGAAATATTACAAAAAATGCTTAGGATATTTTAGAACAATAGAATTTTTAATTATGGTAGAAATTATATATTAATTTTTAAATATAAGGGATGTAGTAGGGTAGAACGTGTTTATTTTTTCCATCCCTTTATTTCGTTTATTTTTTGAGTATTAAAAAAAAATCTTATAAATAATTTATCCCTTATTTTTACAATTGTTAAGAGAACCAGTAGACTGGAATATACGTATAATTTAATTTATTTTTGGTTTATCCTGACTGCTTAAATTTTTTATGGGGTTTTCTATCTATAAAAATATTTATATTTAAAAATTCGTTACTTACCGGGTTATTCGGTATTTCCCTCCGGTTTTTCGTCTTTTTTCCGGGTTTTCTGGGGTTATATTTTCTTGAGTTTTTCCTCAGTTTTTGAGCCAATCCGGTGGAGACGCTGATTTCACCGAGTTTTTTCAAAAGTAGACGGGAACTCTGTCGTAGAGCAATTCATTTTTCGTCGACTATGGAAAACCTTTGTTTCAGTATCAAGGTAGAAAAAATGACAGTATTCGCCCAGCCAGGCCACACAGAACGGGCGTGAATACCCCAAATTTTTCCCTACTAATATTTTCAAGTAGTTTCTGTTTTTCAGGAAGTTAAGTGGTCAATTTATGAACTTAATAAAATAATATTGTGTATTATGAAATCCTTATGGCTTGACTTTAAAAATGTTTGCAGTTTTTCATTTTAACGTAGATTCAAAAAATTCTGTGTACAAAAATTCTTTAAATTTTGATTAGCCAGTTCTATTTTATTGTTTGGTAGAGAAAAAAATGTAGCTTTTTTAATTTAGGATTCTGATTAGATATTTAAGAAAATAGTTTTTTTTCTCATTTTATTTTTAAATAATTTTTTTTCTCTCTTGATTGAGAGAAAAAGTGCATAAAATTATCGTTAGACCGTATTAAGTAGTGTGAAAGTGACTAGTAAATGTTTGGGGGAGGAAAAAAAAACCCGTCCGGCTTTTTATAAGCGGGTGAAAGTCATCAAAACCGTACTAGGGTCGATTCACGAGTGCCAGCGGTCATTAAAAAAAACTGCCAAGCCCTTGACTGGCTACTAATTATGGCAGAAAAATTTTTTTGCAAGAAAGGCTATAAGGAGGGGAATAATTTTTCATACTTCATTGATTTGGTAAAATTTCAAGAAATTCTCTAAGATGCTTCTTAAGATGTGGAACAATTTAGAAAAAGAATTAGCTTTCTGTGATCATTAGTTCTCGAGATATTGAGGTTTTCCTTAAAAAGGATAAACCCGTTTTTCGAGAAAAACCGTTCGGTTTTTTTGAATTTTTTCGGCCAAATCGGAGTAAAGATGCTTTCCTTATCCCGCTGTGGCTGAGTTTCATTTTGTACACCTAATAAATTAAACTTGTAGGAAAATTCTCTATAAATTTGCACTTAATTATTTTTTTCTAGGATGCACCATTTTCGGAAAATAATTTTTTTTTTAAATAAATTTATCTTGAAAACAGTGCGTCCTAGAGAAAAAATAAATAGAATACAAATTAAAGAAAATTAAATTTCCAACAGATTTCATTTAGTGCATTTTTTCAATATCTGTAACGGTTTACGATTTACAAGCCTTTAAAAATTAACCTTCTTAATGGTTATACTTCAATAACCTTCTGACACCGAGAAGGTCAACTTTTGATGGACTTTAACGCCTAAAATGTTTAAATTTTTGAAAAATGAACTACTAGGTGTATAAAATGAAACTCGGCTAAAATCTACAAAATTCAAATTTACCCTGTGGCTGAGTTTCATTTTGTACACCTAATAATTGACCCATTTTCAAAAATCGTCTTTTGAGGGTATCACAATTAATTTCTTCCAATATGTACATTTTTACTCCGAAAAAATTCCAGAAGATGCCTCTCTATGTTAATAAGAACTGTCATTTGATTGGCCGATTCACAAAAACCGTCTATCAAGGGTATTACATGAAATTTTTCCAAAATAAAAAAGGTTAACTTGCCCCTTTACAAAAACCGTCTATCGAGGGTATCACATAAAATTGATATCTGTAAAAGTTGATATCTGTAGTTAAAAATGTTGGCTTTTATTAAAATTTTCTGAAGTGCTTGAGTGTTTAATGATTAAATTAAATTGATACGTTAATTGGATGTTTTAAATTGGAAAGGCTTAATTAAATCTTTCTTTTTGAAATGGAATTAAAAGTTTTCTCTTTTTTTTTTTATGTATCAAGCGATACGGTAGTATTGAAGCCCCGGCCGAAATTCTGAACTTGAAGGTCCTCTGAGTTGGTAATCGTGTTTACGGTGACGTCAAAAACGGATTACGAGAGGAAAAGGATAGAGGGAGGGATGGGGTCCGGTAGACTTCAAAAGGCTTCTTCCCTATCTGGTTACTTTGACATCCCGTTTGAATTACCTAGTGGAGAGTGTAGGTGAGCCTTTGTTTAAACATCCCCCACCTTCACCTTCGTCCCTTCTCCTCATCTTTTATTTTGAAAGATGATTGATTTTTATGTCGTGATGGGAGAAAAGGTTTTCGTAACCCAAGACAAATATGGCGAAAAACAATTTTTTTTTTGTGTAAAAAGAGACAGTTCGCTAAACGCCCAATCATAATAAATATACGGAATTATTCGCCCATTTTTTTATGTTTCATAATAGATATCCAATTGCTCCATTGACATTATCATCCGATTATATTGAAGGAAAAATTTCATAAGCCCTGTTTTTATTTACTAGAAGGTCCAGGGTTCGAGTCCCGGCTTCGTGAATTTTTTTTTAACTTCTTTACTGAAATTTTCACTTTTTTGGTAATTTTCTAGACCGTTTGCGTCTTTCTGCCAATTTAGATGAACTGTCCAAACTGTCCATGGAGGGTAAAACAAGAAAATTCTTCCGAGAATTGAAAAAGTTACGCAAATCTATAAATAGGCCCATTCAGAAAAAGCGTCTTTGGAGGATATCCCAATAAAATTCATCCAAAAATAAATAAATAAAAAACGTTCAAAATTGATTAATTGGTCCTTTTACAAAAACCGTCCATCGAGGGTGTCGCATAAAATTCTTCCAATAATAAAAGACGTTTCAAAATTTTAATTGACCCATTTTTAAAAAGAAAACCGACTTTCAAGGGTTTCACACTAAGATTCTTTCAAGAAATAGTGAAAAAACATTCCAAAACCGACAAATCTGCCTATTTATTAGGTGTACAAAATGCCGCAGGGTAAATTTGACTTTTGTTGATTTTAGCCGAGTTTCATTTTGTACACCTAGTCGTTCATTTTTTCAAAATTTTAAACATTTTAGGGGTTAAAGTCCATCAAAAGTTGACCTTCTCCGTGTAAGAAGGTTATTGAAGTATAACCATTAAGAAGGTTAATTTTTAAAGGCTTGTAAATCGTAAACCGTTACAGATATTGAAAAAATGCACTAAATAAAATCAGTTGGAAATTTAATTCTCTTTAATTTTTATTCTATTCATTTTTTCTCTAGGACGCACTGTTTTCAAGATAAGTTTATTTTTAAAAAAAAATTATTTTCCGAAAATGGTGCATCCTAGAAAAAAATAATTAAGTGCAAATTTATAGAGAATTAAATTTCCTACAATTTGTATTGATTAGGTGTACAAAATGAAACTCAGCCACAGGGTAAATTTAAATTTTGTAGATTTTAGCCGAGTTTCATTTTGTACACCTATAATAAGGTTTTTTCAAAAACTTCCAAAAAAAACTCAAAATTTGATAAAAAGCCATTTCTTGGTCAAAAAGTAAAAAAATACTTGATGATTTTTTAAAAATACTTTGGGGAAAATTGTGTCAAAAAATTAATGTTCTGGAGTGCTGACTGGGCGAACTAGGTCGACAAACGTAAAAAAACAAATAAAAGATTTTTGTCTTAAAAATCACCGTGGAGAGATAAAAGTGCAGTTTCCCTTTCACTTCCACCTTTCGAACTCGTTTCGTTCGCTTCGCGGGGAGGGGGGGGGGGGGGGGTCTCGTCGTGATTATGAAAGTTATCAAGGAGGCATATACGAATCGGGTCTAGGTTGGCGAATAACCGAGACCGTTACACCCTCACTTTCTCCTTCCACAGCCTCCCAATTTCACTTTCGTACATTATTTAAAATCAAGTTTTAAACATTTTTCCGAAAATTTAATTCTAAAAAGTCGTGGAAGAACCGCTTTGTAATTACGGTTAATGCTAATTAATGAACTGTTCTTTATAAACGTTTCCCTCTGGAAGGGTAAAAATGCCTCAGTGGATTTTCCAGAGTAAAATATCACCTTTTCTTTTTTTAATTCAAGGGAGCCTTAATTTTTTAAAAAGGAGATGGGGGCGTCAACGGAAGACTACTTTTAATCGGCTTAAAATTAAGGATAAAAGGGAAATTTCGTTTATAAAATATTCCCTTTGAAAAACGAAAAAATGTTTTTAAATTATCTCACAATTTTTTTTATCGCCACATCAACTAGTTTGAAAATTTAATTATTCCTTTATAACGTAACGTGTTCATTACTGAAAAGGGTCCCTTTGAGATTTATTAATGAAAATGTGATACTCTCCTTATACAAACCGATTTGTGGCCTCCCCCTGCGGTTACGTTAAAATGAAAACCGGAATTCTGATCAAGTTATCAGTTTTAAAATAAGGTTTCCAGAACAGGAAAAAATGAAAAATTTTTTAAGAATTTAATTAAATTTTTTTATAAAATTAGAATATCTGAAAGAGAAAAACTTCGTAAAAACAAAAAATTCATGAACCTATTTAAGGTTCTTTTAAGACGCTTAAAAATCAAATTTATTTTTCGATTAGATTGTAAATAACTTAAAGTACTTTACGTCAATCACAGGATAAATAAAAAATACAAAACTCTATTAAACCATTTTCCTTGGTATTAATCGAAATGACAACAAACGACATAGGGGAAAAAAAGAGGAATAAAAAAAGCTATTTTTGTACTAAAAAACATAAATAAAAAGTCGACAAAGAAATAAGATCAAAGAGCTTCGAGTTTTTTAGCTGCTGTTTTTTTTTTTTTTTTTTTTTTTTTTTTCTTTATTTTTTTATTTTTTTTTTTTTTTTTGCATAAAAGAGGGGGAAAATAACGTCCCCTTTTTTAAGCTTTGGCATTTTAAGGAAGTGGAAAAATCAAGAGTAATAAAATTGCGATTTTTCTTTCTCTCAAAAATGGCCTGTTTGGAAGAATGATATTGTGATACCATCGATGGACGGTTTTGTAAAAATTTGGCCAATCCGTCGATTTTGAAAGGTTTTTTTAACGTCTTTGAAAAATACTATTGTGATACCCTCGATGGACGGTTTTTCTATTAGGTGTACAAAATGAAACTCGGCTAAAATCTACAAAATTCAAATTTTCCCTGTGGCTGAGTTTCATTTTGTACACCTAATAAATAAAACTTGTAGGAAATTTAATTCTCTATAAATTTGCACTTAATTATTTTTTTCTAGGATGCACCATTTTCGGAAAATAATTTTTTTTTTAATTTATCTTGAAAACAGTGCATCCTAGAGAAAAAATGAATAGATTAAAAACTATAGAAAATTAAATTTCCAACAGATTTATTTAGTGCATTTTTTCAATATGTGTAACGGTTTACGATTTACGAGCCTTTAAAATTTAACCTTCTTAATGGTTATACTTCAATAACCTTCTTACACGGAGAAGGTCAACTTTTGATGGACTTTAACGCCTAAAATGTTCAAAATTTTGAAAAAATGAACTACTAGGTGTACAAAATGAAACTCGGCTAAAATCTATAAAATTCAAATTTACCCTGTGGCTGAGTTTCATTTTGTACACCTAATATACAGGTTGTTCCAACTAGAGTAGACCTTTACGGCAAAGTCTTTATTCCTGGAAGAAAAAAAAAGGAAAAAGAAAACCCCCTCTTAATTTTGGACAAGAATCCACTCCATTTGGTAGATGTTGGTATACAGGGTGGCGCAAACTTCATTATTTTATACTGAAAACCTGTGTTTTTACCATTTTTATGGATTCTAGGCTCAATTTTAAGCAACTTTTACTTAGTTCTTTCGGATGACCTCTTAGGAAAACTTTAAAAAATGCCAAATTTAGCGTTTTTTTGCGCTAAAATCCATTTTTAGACTTTTTTTAAAGTTGTCCCAAGAGGACATGTAGTCAAATCAACTTGAAATTTTGCTTAAATTGCGAATCTGAAATAAAAAATAGGGGTTCTCATTTAAAATAACGAAGTGTCTGGGGCACCCTGTACACCACAATCAAAATTAGTTAATTGCAATCGATTCTTCGTTAAAAAACAAATTTAGATTTTTCTGTTGTGAATTTTTTAAAAAAGTTTTGTGAAACATCGCATGGGAAAAAGAAGGAAGGTAGAAAAAAAGTTGAGAAAGGGTCTATTTTGATGGATGTACACGTCCATAATGTGGCCTGAGGCATTCTCTGAGCATAACCCTGGAAAAACTGGAGTAGACTAGGCCCTACTTTTTTTAACCCCGGCCCTTCCTTTTTTAACCCCCGGCCCTTTCCCTTTTTCCCCATAATCTCCTCCTGGGGCCCTTATAAATCCCAGGTGGAAATCCCTTTTCTGGCTGTCAATTCACGTTCCTATCAAACGGAAAAGAAGAAGAAAAAACCAGAGAATTCCGTTTTAACTTTAAAAAGACACGAATTCTTATGTCGTAATTTTATTTCATTTTTATAGACCGGAAAAAGTCTTTTAAAACTTTTTTTCCTTCAATTGCTTTTTCCTGTTAAAAATTCTCTTTAAAAAAAATTAATTTTCCAACGTTTAACATAATTTACACAAAATGAGAGGCTCTTAATCCTAATTATGGGCTCATAAAATAGTCCCCTAATGATCAATAATTTTATAGGACAATGAAAAATTTAAAATTTATGGTCTAAAATAGTTGAGAATTGAGCTTCGATCGATTGTACCTTATTCAAAAGGTTCCATTATGAATGGAAAGCCTGGAGGTATGAATGGGCTATTGCCCTAACTTAAACAATGAATTGCTAATCATAGAACTTTAATAACATTTTTTCTTTTTTTTCAAACGGCCTTATTTGTATTCCAAATACGGTAATCTCGTTTTTTGAAAGGAGTTCTCCCACATTATGCACTTCGGGGCTACTTTTTATATTTTAAGAAAGTGGGAAGTAAATTGATAATTATTATTTAGATTTTTTAACAAAGTGAAAGAAAAAAGGCGTTTCAAAGACAGAAATCTTGAAAGGTCAAACGGAGAATAAAACAAGAATTGATGTCATAACCTTCTCCCACGAGTGTATCCAATTTAGGGAAAATCCTGAAAACCTGTCTTAAATTCGTGTTGAAAAATTGGTTTTTTAATCTAATTTCCTAACTTTTGACGTTTTTCGTTCGAAAAGAGTTCGGAAATCCAATAAAAAAGAAGTTTCTCATCCGAGGGAATCCTTTGTGGGCCTTTTTTGGCCATAAAAAAGTTAAGAAAACGTTCATAAGTTTGGTTTTTTTGGACTAAAAACCGTGAAAAACAACAGATAACGCAGTTTTTTTCCTTTTGTTTCCCAGTTTTCTGAAGTCTACAAACGTCCAAAAAAAAAATCAATTTCTACTTTTCCTTCTCCTAATTTTAATCAAATCTCGTGGAAAAATGATTTTTAGGCCTTTAAAAGTGACTTGTTGATAGATTATGTCAATGTGGAGAAATGGCCTTTTAAACGACCCATAAAAAAAACGATTTTTCGAATTTCTTCCATTTAAAATCCCTTTTTCTCGGACTATAGGTTCCGGTAATAAATTTCTTTCAATCCTAGGGCAACAAATTTGACAAATTACGTGAAAGGAGAACTTACTTCCTTATCACGCTTAGCTGAACATTTCCTTTTCTGATACCGAAAATTTTATTGCTGTAATAAAAAAATCCACTGAACTTTAAATTCCCATTAGCTCTGGGCTCCACCAGCTAAAAAAGCGTTATTTTAATTATTTAAATAATTTATTGATTAAAAATTGCGTAAATTAAAAATAGATAATTGCTAGGGGCGTAATCCAGAAAAAAAATCATAACCGGTTGTATTAGAAAAAATTTGTTTCCTAGTTTCCTTTTCTATATTTAATATTTTTTAATATTTTATTACAATGAAAATAAGAATAAAAGTCTCTTTTTCTGAAAAATTTTTGAGTGTCAACGTAGAAATAATGGGATTTTTGCCCAAGAGAGGTCCCTCTCGTAAGGCGTGGAAGTATGAAATTTCTCCCTACTAATATGATAATTAATGTTAAAAAAATTAATTTTTTTTACACCTAAAAATCGTAAAAAATATATGGAGTAGGTAATTAATGACAATTTGGTGAAAATCGGACCGCAGCGAATTTTTTAAAATTTCAAACAGCCATTTTTTCGAAATTCAAAAATCGCCCTCGTTAGTTTCTTCGTCTAAAAAAATTTGGTGAAAATCGGTAGAAAACTTTGGCCGTAAAACTTTTCGGAATAAAAATGCTACGGCCGGACGGCACCACAGACAAAGTTGAGATCGGTAAAGATCAATATTCGATTTGATACGGGGGATTTCCCGACGTGGAGGGTATCACAATAACTTCGGAAGTTAAAATTCCTGAAGTGCGTTCTGGGTAGGGTTAATAAGTGAAGCGATTAAAAAAAATTTTATTTACATTTTTTTTTTTTTTTACAAAATCCATATTTTTAGATTACGAAATTCACCCTGAAGATACGAGTTAGGAAATTTTCTATTCGATTTACATATTTTACACAAGTTCTAATTCGACATGAATTACATTAAAAAGTCAAACGTTTTCCGTTAAGTTTTAATTAAATTGTTTATAATTATTTTAAATTGTTCCTTTTATTTTAAAAAAAAATCGTTAGGCACATTTAGTGAAGAAATTAATTAAAACTTTCCCCATTGAGCCTATGAAGTTTAAAAAGGGTTACATGATTTTCTATTGCAGGCCGCCGGGTAATAAACATTTCATAACTTTTTACTTTCAAAATTTTAATTTTTAAATTCTTGCTCCATTTCTTATCTCAATGAGTCCAAAAATAGTAAAGTTTTCTTTTTTCTAATTTTTATCAGAATGACGTTTTTTAAAATCGGCGTTAAACTTTACTTAAGATAGGATTGTTTGTTTTTGAAATTCGCTATGCACTTTAATTTATGAAAATGTCTAACTAGGAGGTGGAAATGTGAAGATAAGATTGTCCCAAGGGCAAAATGGCGAAATCCCCGCCATAGGCGCATCCTGAACATGATCTCCGCCATTTTTTCGGAAAAAAAGCTCTATATTTTCAAGATTGTTATGATAGAAAGATTCTATATTGATGTGAAAATCGGATGAAAATTGCAGCCGTTAAGTATTTCGGAAAAATGAGACGGACGGACGGCACTACAGACAATTCATGATCGCAAAGATCAGTTATCAGTTTTCCTCTACGGGGCCTGGAAGGTGTCACAATTTGAGGAGGTTAATACTCGGTTATATCTGTAGCAAAATGTGAATAGAACCTATCGATTATCTTCGTTTATCTATCGAATCAAGATTAATCCAATTTACGCCTTTTTTCATTTCTTTTCTCACCCCGGTTTTTTTATTGACCCCAAAAATGCTGTAATATAAACGGGATTATGAAGGCTTTCTGCTTAGAAGATATTGCCTCCATAATAATGCAAATACTGTCGCACTGGATCAAAACGTCATTGTCGGACGGGTATTATGGTAATTTCATCGATGTAATAATGAGCGGGTAGAAAGTGTGATTAAATTACGATAATGAGGAGTATCGGTTTAAATATGCCTAAACACTCATCAGGCTTAAATCGACAAAGCGAAAACTTTTTTTTAGGACAGCGACCCTGTCGAAAGCGGTTTTCGGGTATCTTCCCACTTCCGGTCCATCTCCCAAAGGACTCGAAATGTTTTATTTCACTTAAAACTCTTTCACCATCTAAAAAAACTTGATTTTATCTCATTTAACGGAATTTCTCGACAAAAAAGCGTCACTTTTATAAAACTTCGCTGAAATTCCGCAAACGCAGCACTTCTGCGACATCCTTCTTTGTTTATAAAATATTAACGGTTCTCTTTCTAAAATAAAATTAACAATAAGTTTTTAGAAATAAAGTAATATTTGTTTTTATTTTTTATTTTATTTTAACTTAATTTTTTATTATAAAATTATATTTGTCAAAATGGCCGCCTGTTCTCCCCTCATATCTGTGATTCATCATTTCGTCCACCATTTCGATTATTTCGTATCGGTTGCAAAACTCGTGGATGTTTGATAATTTATTGATTTAGTCTTTTCATTATTTTCATCCTTTAAGTTGTTTTTTTAAATATTTTAAGATGACTTCGTTTATCATGAAAACTCGCCTGATAAGGAATTAAATTTAAGGTAAAAAAAACTACTTTATTTGGGCTTTTTTTCACGTGGAGATCTTAATATTTTTTAAAGGTTTTTATGTCTTATTTTTGGGAGTTTGAAGTCATCAATATTGATGTTTTTATAATTTAATTTGTTTGGGGTTTTTCGTTGATTGGTTTCTTCGGGAGAGACGAAAATGAAAATATTTTTCGCTAGGTCGGGGACTTCATGAAAAGCGAAACAGGCGAGAAAGGGTGGCGCGGAGGGAGGAGGCGTGTATTGATCGCCCTGCCGGCAAGGGAGAGGTCTAAATGTCGGCCCTTGGGCCTTCCTCCTCGAAGGGCAAGCCCTTTCATTCACTCAACGGGAAGCATATTGATTCTAAAAGGGCTTTTTTTCCACCACAAAATCTACCAAAATGCTGGGGATCTAAATGCATTCTGTGTCTAAAGGTGCAAAGTTCAAAAAAAGGATTAGGTACTAAGGGTTGTTTTTTTAATCTAAAACATAAATACATTTTTTTGAGGTTAAGGGTTGAACTACAATTTTGTGCTATTGAAAGCTAGTGTTTTGTGCTAGAACTATTGATGTACATATAATCAACTACTAGTTGAATACACGACTTACATTTTGGATATTTGATTATAATATTTGAGTTAAAAAGGCACTTGAAAACTGCACAACACAACACAAACACTTCACTTGAAATTCTGAAGGTGCTATAGGGACCTAGCGGTGGGTATGTCCCGCTACAGCAGTAGTACAACAATACTGCTGTGACAGGACAATAATACCGCCGGGCCGCCCATGATGAGGATGGATTCCTTACAGTTGTACGGGTTCTGGGTCGTTTTCGTTGATCGCTTTTGTCGCTCTGATATTGCTGAAACAGGAAGAACGTTTTTGTGAGGCTGTCGGCTCAGAAAAGGCCCTCTACTCCCCCCCGTCGGTGGCCTTTTCGAGAAGGGCGCACGCCGTCATGCGCCAAATGGTGTCCACCCTCATCCCCCTTGCTGATCAATGATAGAGTTCACTCAACCTCCCCCCCTTCCC
Organism: Orius insidiosus; assembly: GCA_014119065.1. Classification (NCBI taxonomy): domain Eukaryota; kingdom Metazoa; phylum Arthropoda; class Insecta; order Hemiptera; family Anthocoridae; genus Orius; species Orius insidiosus. The sequence goes on along the minus strand of JACGAQ010000181.1, from coordinate 155,221 downwards.
GAAAAGCAAACCCCTCGCCCTTCCTATTCCCTCTTCCCTGTATTACATCCTAATTATAATCAATACGCATATAAGATCGATACTGCAAAAAAATGGATCTTGAGGACCAAATTTCCAAAAAGAAAGTCCAATTTAGGAAACCCTGCCCTCTTTGCTTAGCGGGGCAGAACCCTAGATCCATCGATGATAGTCTAGCTTTCTGGAATGGGCAAATTTCTGGTACTATTGGAACATGTAGGCATCCTAATTATAATCAATACGCATATAAGATCGATACTGCAAAAAAATGGATCTTGAGGACCAAATTTCCAAAAAGAAAGTCCAATTTAGGAAACCCTGCCCTCTTTGCTTAGCGGGGCAGAACCCCAGATCCATCGATGATAGTCTAGCTTTCTGGAATGGGCAAATTTCTGGTACTATTGGAACATGTAGGCATCCTAATTTATAATCAATTCGCATATAAGATCGATACTGCAAAAAAATGGATCTTGAGGACCAAATTTCTAAAAAGAAAGTCCAATTTAGGAAACCCTGCCCTCTTTGCTTAGCGGGGCAGAACCCTAGATCCATCGATGATAGTCTAGCTTTCTGGAATGGGCAAATTTCTGGTACTATTGGAACATGTAGGCATCTTTACTTGACTATACAAGATGCTAGATTTTTGATTTGTTATGTATTGCCATAGAGTAACGTTGGTTTAGTAAGAAACGAAGAATAGATGTATGAAGGTGGAGGGGAAATGATTATTTTTTATTTGTTTGATTAATTTTTGGTGTTTGTTTTGTTTCAGTTTGGGCATGGAAGCGATGGCCCCCATAGGGGAGCAAGATCTGTTCAACATGAATAGCCTTGTCCCCATGAATGGACTGAGCCTCCTTCATATGAACGGTCAGATTCCGCTCATGAAGCAGGAACATCTGAAGCCGATCGTGAATGGTACGAGCGCAGGAGCGGTCACCGGAGGCGCTCAGATTAACCTGACGCAGCCTCCACAGCAACAGCAGCCGCCTACTTCGACTGCTCAGACGAACGGAAATGCTGTAGCGACTGAAACTTCGCCGCCAGGACCGTCGCAGGGTGGAAACTCTTCTTCGGGTCGATCGACTCCTAACAGCAGCGATCCTTCAGCCGCTAAGCTTTTCGTCGGCGGACTAAGCTGGCAGACAAGTAGCGACAAACTACGGCAGTATTTTGGCATGTTTGGAACAGTTACAGACGTTTTAATCATGAAGGATCCCATTACACAGGTATACTTTAGCTCAAAACTTAGTTACATCAAAAACTTGCTTGTAAAATTAAAAAAAAAAAAAATCGTTGATTTAAATTTCAGCTGTTTTTAATATCCCAAACATTTGACCACAAAAAAAGAGTTCAGTATTCTAATGAATCCAGACGGTGGGAATTGTGGTTTTTTTTTTCTTGTTATACAGGGGACTGGGACGGTTACCTCTACTGCAAATATAACTGGTTCCGTTCAAGGGCATACAACTTGTCCTTCCCCAATCCCAGACCTATTTCGTTCAAAATACAAGACATTCATAAATTAGTGTGGGTAGTAAATTTTACTAATTTGTTCTTTTTCATTTTTTAGAGGAGTCGTGGCTTTGGATTTATTACATTCGCCGAAGCAGATACAGTGGAGAAAGTCTTGAAAGTTCCGATTCATACTTTGGATGGTAAAAAAATTGACCCGAAACACGCGACGCCGAAGAATCGGCCGAAAGCGACGAATAAGACGAAGAAAATCTTTGTCGGCGGCGTAAGTCAAGATACTTCGTCGGACGAAGTGAAAGCGTACTTCAGCCAGTTCGGAAAAGTCGAGGAAACTGTGATGTTGATGGATCAGCAGACGAAAAGACACCGCGGGTTTGGGTTCGTGACTTTTGAGAATGAAGATGTTGTAGATCGGATATGCGAGATACATTTTCATACGATAAAAAATAAAAAAGTCGAATGTAAAAAAGCTCAGCCGAAAGAAGCAGTGGCGGCGGCGGGACTCCTTTTGGGAAAACGAGTCATGATGGGTCCACTCGGAATGCGAATGGCCGCTCCGACACAAGTCGCTGCTCCTCTAGTTTCGGTTACAGCACAGGCGGCACAGGCTGCCGCAGCTGTAGCTGCTCAACAGGCGGTCGCTGGCTACAGTAAACTTTTCGGCGGCTACCCGGGTCTAGCTAGTTACCGTTACGCTCCGTACCCCGTAGCCGCACCCGCACCGGCGACACCGACGCCTACACCCGCTGCCCCCGCCTTACCCACCGCCTCTCCCTACCAAGGCTACTCGTTACCAAACGTCGACATGACCAGCTTCCAAGGTGTCGACTGGGGATCTATGTACGGCATGGGCATGTATGTCTAACCTGGTAATACTCAAAACAGCTTTTTTGCTCACTTTTTGGGCTCCTTCACTAGCAATAATTTGCAATAAGACAGTATTAGTATCATGCCCATCTTTATATCTTCCATTTCATATTTATAGTTACAAAAAAATAATAAAAATAGTATTAGTGTGATACATATTGAGATTTTTGTATGATTGTGATGAAAACACTGTAAATTGTTGTTATTAGCGTTTGTTGATGCCTTTTGGCAATTGTTTTCTTTAACTCCCTTTCGGGTGTGCCATAATTTCTCAAAAAAATAATAATATTCTGTAAAGACTTTGTTTTTGTATATAAAACTTGATCTCAAGTGTGGAAACCGAAAAAAATAAGCATACAGTAGAACCTCCACTAACTTAGTAGGGTGCGCTAGTGTCTTGGTTATAGCGTCATTATTGGTTTTTTCAACCAATATGCTTCTTAGTGAGTTTTATGCTATTATTTTGTACCCTTTACCTACTTTTAGAGGTTCTACTAGCCTTTCAGTTTAGTTTTTCGTGACATTTGCGGATTTATCTAGTCACTTTTCATTTTTGTATTCATTTTTAAAAATCCACACTTTAGTAATCCGCATCACGACTGAATGAGCCCTTTTTGACTCAAAAATTGTGTTTGTTCCTTTTTGTATATTTTCTTTTTTCTCTCTATTTATTTAGGTAGTACGTAAAAACATTCCATAGCATCTTGTAGTTATTTCTAATAGAAACATCGAAGTTTCATTGCATGTGATGAAGTGGACCAAAAGAGGCCATTCAACATCAAGCCTCTTCTGTACTTATTTTTATATTTTCGTTTTTAATATATCATTAATCAAAATCCTGTGTTTTTTATTTTTGTCTGTTATTTTTTTAACATGGGCGAATCGCAGGTTGTATGTTATTATAAGTGGTTGGTACCACTGTATTTAAAAAAAAAGAAAAAAAAGTAATAAAAAAGAATAAAAAGGACAAAAAATATCAATGTTACAGTGTGTTATAATAGTTTATAGCTCATATTCAAAATTGTTGTAGAAAGAGATTTTTTCAACTTATTTCATATCTGAGCGAAAGGAAAAAAAGCTGTCTCCCTTGGCAATAATGTTCCTTTCTATTTACCTCAATTTTGAGTGCCAAAATTACAAAATTAACGCATTTTCCTTTCGCCGTTATAAGACAATATTTTATGCGAGAGCAATAACAGTTATAGGAGACCCCTTTTATACCCTCTATTTTTGTATATCATAAAAAGAAGAAAAGTTTGTATTTTCATGAATTATAAGAAAAAAATTAAGTGTTGTGAGAGGGTTTTTTCGGTCTCCATATTTTAACCTTTGTCTCCTACTTCTCAAAACTTGTTGCTGTTTTGTTGGTGGACTTGTAGTATTTAAGTATATTTCACTTTTTGGACAAGTTTATTTAGTGTTTAGATGTTTTTGTAGTTTCAGTGTGTAGTTGTAGAATGGGTGTATCCCATGCACTTGTAGCTCAGTTTTATTGAATAAAGTAGAAAATATCAGTAGAAAAAAAAAAAGTGCTGCTTGATGGTATTTTTATTATAACAATACTCATTCCTTTTATTTTTTATTATATGAGAAAATAACTAACTTGGTTGCTTGGCCTGACTGACAATTTTCAGCTTATTTTATTTTTTCTCCCCAAATTTAAAAGGTAAACGGAAAGACGTGAGAAAAGAACCCACTCGCTTTTCTGTGATAACACTGCACGTTTGTTGTTAGCACGATAGGTGACCTAAAAGGACTCGGCAACATCAAAGGTTCTTCATTTTTATATATTTTGGGTGCCAAATTTCGCATGATTAGTCATCGACTAACCATATGCATGAAAAGACCAAAAAAAAGTTTTAACTTATGCCTTCAAACAGATTTTTTAAAATAAAAAATAGATTTTTTTTTGTGATTGATTGTAGGGTTGTCTGTAGTTAAAAGATTAGAAATATTTTGGGAAAAAATAGTGCCTTTAGATTATCAAATTATTGAGTACAATATTCAAACTTTTTTGACGAAAAAGCAGACTTTATATGTCGTAGTGTATTCGTAGATTTTTTTAAAAAGCAGTAGTTTATTCTAAAACATAATTTATCAAGCTTTTTATTTTTTTCAGCGTAAAATGTGGGAAAATTATTATTAATTTTTTTGTCAATCTGTGATCAGGTAAACAAGTCTTTCAAATCAATTTTTTTTCCAGATTAATTTATTTAAAAAATTTTCTTATTTTTTAAAATAATTTTCCCACTTATATTATTTTTACATTTTGAACACAAATTTTTGCGACTTCCCTGCAATCAATCGTTTTCATCTTGGTTTTAATTTTGATTGGTTAAAAATAACAAAAAACAAAATGGCTGCCAGAAACAAAGGGCCCAAAAAAATGGACCTTCAACAAAAACTGGCAAAAAAAACTTAATAACCAAAAATTAATTTTTTCCATTTTTTATTGGGATTTTATTTTATTTCACTGGGAAGCTGCGGTTTTTGACAAAAAAAACGGTCGTAAAAAAGTGCTTAATAAGGAGATGAACTCCGAAACTACAGAGACATCGAATTGTACATAGTAATTTAAAAAAATTTAATTTATTATATAATTTTTTTAAAACAGTGCCTTTTTTTGGGGGTCAAACTGACAGAAATACCTTAAAAACATCGAACCTACCACACAACAGTTTTTTAAATTTTAGTGAATGGTAAGACCGAATTAGTAGTTTATTTTACAAACTTCGTATTTTATTTGAGCTCGAAATTAGATAGAGGTAAGTAGTGTTGCATAGAAAAAAAAAAATAATTTTTATTTTTTCCATAGTCGCTGTCGGTGTTGTGTGGCAAATCCCTTTTCCTTCAATTCCAACCCTTCGGGGACAAAAGGCCTACACCATAGATTTTTTAAACAAAAATAAATATTTGGCATGATTATAGGATAGTTTTGTTTTTTATTTTATGGGTACATTTTTTTAAATATATGAAGTACCTGTAATATGTGATATGCAAAATATATTTAAAAAAAACTAATCAACATATTATTCTAGTCAATCATTGTCACGCCTTAATTTTGGTGTATCTTGACCACTCACTGTCTTCCTCTAAAAATTTTAAATATAAAAAAATTTAATCATATTTTATATATATATCCTCCTGGTTAAAAAAGTGTATGGAAATAATTTTAAGACTTTCCCAGTATATTTTAGACATTTTAACCCTACTGTAATTATTATTAATAATTTGTAATATACTTATAACATGGTTTAAGTCAACCTGAATTTATGTGTTTTTCATTCTTATAACCCCCCTTTTTTTTAAATTCTGTAGTTAAAAATAGGTTTCTTTATTATAAAAAAAGACTAACTTAGATTTTAGTGTAAGGAATAGTTTTGAAAGTAACTGCCTGCATTTGGAAGAAGGTCGTTAGTTTTTGTTAGAAAGAAAAAACAAATTTAATCTATTTCTTTAGATTTGGTGAGATTATATTTCTACGAAGAAGAGGAAAGAATCGTGCTTTTAAAAAAAAATTGGGTTCCAAAAGTTAATTTTTTCTAATTGATTATTAAATTCTTCACCAAGGATGGAAAGTTCTACAAAAAGAATATGAAAAACTATTTAATTTAGTGAAAATCTCACAAACATTCCACTTTGTTTGGTAAGTATGACATAAAATATAAGATTTTATTCATAAAGCTAAAACTTATGAATACGAATGGGAGTATAAATCTTCATATTTCATCAGAAATTCAAAATTTTTTTAAAACATCTTTGTTCGAACCAAAGTTTGAAACTCCTGGAGTATGCGCAGAAAGAATCTTGACGTTCAAATCGTTTGTCTGTCAAATCTGAAGTCATCTGACGTCAAATATGACTTCTATATCCTTCTGCGCATGCTCCAGGAGTTTCAAACAACTTTCAAACTGAGGTTGGAACAAAGCTAATAATTAACCTCAAAATCATTAAAATAATACACAAAAATAGTAATAAGTTTCATCATCCTTTTGCGGATTACAGACGCAATAAAATAAAAAGAGTAATAAAAATATAAATTTGTGGTAATCTGTGTTAAAAGCGAAATAACTGGAGTTATCAATTAATGAAATTAAGCAGTTTTGAATATTTGGAAAATTATGTTTTTTTCTACGAATTTTTTGTAAATAACGTTAAAAAATTAAATAACAATAATAATTAAATAAACTAATTACATTTAAAAATTTATAGTTTAAAAAGCAATTCAATTTCCAGAAATAGTAAAACAATTTAATAATTTTTAGGATTATAGTTTAAAAAGCAATTCAATTTCCAGAAATAGTAAAACAATTTAATAATTTTTAGGAAAATTTCATGGACCCATATAAAGAATTATAATAATAGCTTTGTTCCAATCGCAGTGAGAAACTCCTGGAGCCTGCGCAGAATGATTTTTACGTCAAATTTGACGTCATTCAAATCGTTTGTCAGTCAAATCAGAAGTACCTGACATCAAAGGCTATAGCGGGATAAGGGGGGCAAAATGGCCCTTACTCCGATTTGGCCGAAAAAATTCTAAAAGATGCCTCTTTATGTGAATAAGAACTGACATAAATTTCAGATCAAAAAACCGAACCGTTTTCCAGAAAAACGGGTTTAAACTTTTTTAGAAAAACCTCAATATCTCGAGAACTAATGATCCCACAGAGCCCAGTTTTTTTGTAAACTATTTAGCATCTAAAGACGCATCTATGAGAATTTATTGAAATTTTTCCAAAGCTTTTAAGTGTGAAAAATTAATTTTTATAACTTTTAAGGTGTCAAAAAAGTGGTTCCCCCAGGGGGGGCGACACCAAATTAATATAGATTTTAGAGGGACCTAAAATGTACCTCTCCTAATTTTTTCATATTTTTCGAGGTGGTACTTCAGTATTTTATAAATTTTTTTCTGAATTTTAAGCGGTTTTTCGCAATAAAAAAGTGGTTCCCTCAGAGGGGGCGACGCCAAATTAATGCAGATTTTATAGGGACCTAAAATGTACCTCTCCTAATTTTTTCATATTTTTCGAGGTGGTACTTCAGTATTTTATAAATTTTTTTCTGAATTTTAAGCGGTTTTTCGCAATAAAAAAGTGGTTCCCTCAGAGGGGGCGACGCCAAATTAATGCAGATTTTATAGGGACCTAAAATGTACCTATCATAATTTTTTCAGATTTTTTGTGATGGTACTTCAGTATTTTATAACGTTTTTTCCTAATTTTAAGGAGTTTTTCGCAATAAAAAAGTGGTTCCCTCAGAGGGGGCGACGCCAAATTAATACAGATTTTAGAGGGACCTAAAATGTACCTATCATAATTTTTCAGATTTTTCGAGGTGGTAGGTACTTCAGTATTTTATAACGTTTTTTTCTGAATTTTAACGAGTTTTTCGCAATAAAAAAGTGAGCGGTGAAGTTAAAAATTAATTTCACTTTAAATAAATTATAAGAAACTTAAAAAAAAAAAAATTAAAATAAAAATGGAAGGACGAATTTAAGAAGTCCGATATTCTGATGTCCTGAGATGAGATGTTTTAGACTACATCTGGAGACATCTAAGATAATTACTGGCAGATATAAGTCTCAAGTCGTTCAACCAGCGTCAATATTGAAGAATTTATTCGATGCCAAAGAGTACAACATCGTAATAAATGAGGATAGCGATGAAGACTGTAAATTGATTACTGACTTAGTAAATTATTATTTTTTTTTTTCGAAACATATAATTTTTTTTAGCGCTTGACAGTAATTATCTTAGATGTCTCCAGATGTAGTCAGGACATCAGAATATCGGACTTCTCAAATTCGTCCTTCCATTTTTTATTTTTAATTTACTTATATGAAATAAAATTAATTTTTAACTTCACCGTTCACTTTTTTATTGCGAAAAACTCCTTAAAATTCAGAAAAAACGTTATAAAATACTGAAGTACCACCTCAAAAAATCTGAAAAAATTATGAAAGGTACATTTTAGGTCCCTCTAATATCTGTATTAATTTGGCGTCGCCCCCTCTGAGGGAACCACTTTTTTATTGCGAAAAACTCCTTAAAATGAGGAAAAAACGTTATAAAATACTGAAGTACCACCACAAAAAATCTGAAAAAATTATGATAGGTACATTTTAGTCCCTATAAAATCTGCATTAATTTGGCGTCGCCCCCTCTGAGGGAACCACTTTTTTATTGCGAAAAACAGCTTAAAATTCAGAAAAAAAATTTATAAAATACTGAAGTACCACCTCGAAAAATATGAAAAAATTAGGAGAGGTACATTTTGGGTCCCTCTAAAATGTGTATTAATTTGGTGTCGCCCCCCCTGGGGGAACCACTTTTTTTGACACCTTAAAAGTTATAAAAATTAATTTTTCACACTTAAAAGCTTTGGAAAAATTTCAATAAATTCTCATAGATGCGTCTTTAGATGCTAAATAGTTTACAAAAAAACTGGGCTCTGTGGGATCATTAGTTCTCGAGATATTGAGGTTTTTCTAAAAAAGTTTAAACCCGTTTTTCTGGAAAACGGTTCGGTTTTTTGATCTGAAATTTATGTCAGTTCTTATTCACATAAAGAGGCATCTTTTAGAATTTTTTCGGCCAAATCGGAGTAAGGGCCATTTTGCCCCCCTTATCCCGCTATAGCTTTTGACATGAAAATCCTTCTGCGCATGCTCCAGAAGTTTCAAACTGCGGTTGGAACAAAGCTATATTAAGTAACCAACCAGGATGAATAAAAAAAATTACAAACAATTTTAATATTTCTGAAAAATTTATTTTTTTCTTTTTTTTAATGAATTTATGATACTAAAAATTAAAATAATCAATTAATTTCAAAATTCTTTAATTTTTCGAAATTAAAAAAAAAAGTTCTGATAGATATTAATATAAACACGCTCATTCATATTCATAAAATTCGGCTTTATGAATTCATATTTCTTATTATGAATACCCTCAGCCCTAAAATTGGCAGATTACGGAGTCTAAGGGTTCATTTATTTTAATTAAAATGTACCAAAGATGAATAAAGTTATTAAATTTTTACTTACATACTTTCTTTCAACTTACGTCCTAAACCTTAATGATATCTAAAAAAAAAAAGAAGAAAATTAATTCCATGGAGGTAAATTGTGTAAAAGTACTTGAATGAAGAAGCTTCCAACGAAACTTCCTTAAAGAGAAGTAAAAATATAGGAGGGGGAAGTATAACGGAGGGGAAGTATAAGGGAGGGGGAATTTCTTGTTCAACTATTCAAGAAGGTTGTGTGAAAATCGGTTGGAAACTGTGGCCGTAAAGTGTTCCGGAAAAAATTCTACGGCCGGCCGGCACCACAGACAAAGTTGAGATCAATATTCGATTTGACCCTCCGGGGTCTGGAAGACCCCCAAAAACCCGAAGGGTATCACAATAACTTCTTTAAGGAAGTTAAAAAGGGTCGACAAAGGGCTCAATTTTTGGGTTAATTTAAAAAATGAAGAGTGGTAGCCGAAAATAAAAAATTGTTAGCCCTTAGGTAGATATAAGAGCCATTAGGAAAAGGGTGTGGCGGTTCAATGCAAACAGTCCATATCCTAATTGGGTTTCCTTGCTTTTAGCCAACCCCCTTCGAACATTGTTTGATTAATAAGCGTAAAAGGTGATGTACGACCTTAAATAACGCTACCCCCTTTTCGAAAAAAAAAATTTTTTTGAACAATAAAAAACAAAGATTTTATGACTGCGGTGTGAAATATCGCCTGAAAAGGAAGTAAGACGTCAGAAATGGATGAGATGCCTCCCTTTACTCGTCCGCCACCCCCTTAAACCTCTAGGGAAGGCCCAAGGTAAAAATAGCCGGAGTTGTAACAGTAAATCTTACCCCGGGTGAAGATAATGCCCCCTCCGCCAGAGCCACCGGTAGTAACTTAAGTCAAGAAATATTTAATGCGACCCTTTTCCCTTTTGTTTTTCCAGACATGAAACCCTTACTTGTTGAACAACATTTTGATTATTAATTTTTTTTAAAGGTAAAAATAGCCATTTTTTAAATGAAGTTTTTTACTTCCTTAAAGAAGTTATTGCGATACCCTCGACGTCGGGTTTTTGGGGAAGGGTCTTCCAGACCCCGGAGGGTCAAATAAATATTGATCTATACCGATCTCAACTTTGTCTGTGATTCCGGCCGGCCGTCCGTCCGTAAAATTTTACCGGAACACTTTACGGCCACAGTTTTCATATGATTTTCACCAAATTTTCACACAAATTTCTTTAGTCGGAGAAGAAGAATGTAACGAGGGCGATTTTTGAATTTCGAAAAAATGGCGGAGATATGTCTGTTTGAAATTTTAAAAAATTCGCTGAGGTTAATCCTATTTTCACCAAATTTTCATCAATTACTCCTTATATTTTTTAAGAACTTTTGGTGTAAAAAGATTGCCACTTTTTAATTATTAATTTTTTAGTAGGGAGAAATTTCGTACTTCTACCCTTTTCGAGAGGCACATCCCTAGGCCAAAGAGCCCATTATTTCTACCTTGACACTTAGAAAATTTGTCGAAAAAAAGAACTTAAAAAATTTTTCAAAAAAAAAAAGGAAAACCCGGAAAATTTTTCAAAAAAAAAAACGGAAAACCCGGAAAATTTGTCGAAAAAAAACTTGGAAATTTTTTCGGAAAAAAAAGGAAAACCCGGAAAATTTTTCGAAAAAAAAACTTACAAAATTTTCGAAAAAAAACATGGAAAACCCGGAAAATTTTTCGAAAAAAACAAACTTGGAAAATTCTCCTTTATACTTTCCCTCACTTAAACTTCCCCCTCCCATATACTTCCCCTCACTTATACTTCCCCTCCCATATACTTCCCCCTCCGTTATACTTCCCCTCCTATATACTTCCCCCTACGTTTTACATCCCCTCCGTTATACTTCCCCTCCTATATAGATACTTCTCTTTAAGGAAGTTTTCGTTGGAAGCTCTTCATACCAGTATTTTTTAAAGGTAAAAATAGCCATTTTTTAAATGAAGTTTTTTGTAAAACTTGTTGAGCTGCTTTTTTTTTAGATTGATTCTTTTGTGTAGATATCGCGTGATTCAACGCTTTTCATGGGCTTATCAGTCTTTCCTCGAATCAATTTGTTATTTGGAAATGACTTTAGGCGTCTGCCAGCCTGGACTTTAATAAAAACGGACCAAAAATCATTTTTCATCGGCGTCCGAAGGATCATCGCGTGTTTTCGTCATGGAGTATCTCCCTTCTTTAAGTGTTCAAAAATGACATTTTGACAAATAGGAATGGCATAATTAGTTGTAAAAAAAATGTTAAAAACATATTTCTGAAAAATCTTACTTTTGAAAAAAAAAAGATGAATGAGTTGAAATGAAAGATGTCTTCAGGAACCGCCGTCTTCAGGAGCTGAAACATTGAAAAATTGAGTTTTAATTTGTTTGTTGTATTTAAAAGGTATTTAAGGGACGTGATGTCGCCTTTAATAAAGAAACTAAACCAAGAGGGGGTTGTAAAAACGTTCGGGTGTAATTAATGATAGTCCACATGCAAGTCTAGGGCGGTGCCTTTAACTTTGGCCTCCAATTTCATTAGCTGCCCGGATACGCCTTTTGTCAGAGAAGAAGATTGATGCAGAGGCAACGCCTACCTACAAAAATATGTATTTCTTTCGAAAAATCCGAAAATCCGTCTCGATATTGATGAAGTTGTTTGTTGATGATGGTGTTCTCTAAATAAGGAACTCAAGGTTGGCAGGCTTGTTTTTAACAAGACTTTCTCTGAGAGAAGCTATTGTATTACTCTCCATGGTTTTTTGGGAGAGGGTCTTACAGTGAGTAATCACCGTTCATGAGGTTGTCTATGGTGCCGGCCGTCCGTCTTTAATGGGTCTTAGAGGCCCTTTTGGGTCCTGTCTTATTCTTCGTCGCAAAATAACCGGTTAATAAACAGTTTTTTGGGCGAAAAACTAAGAAAAAAAATTTATTGAAAGCAATACTTTCCTCAAAACCGTCGAAAATGCCCAATTTGTTGAACGGGGTGACTCTTGAAAGACTAACAGAGGAAATTGGCGAAAAATTACCGGTTGAAAGAGAATTTTTTCTGATAAAAAACCTTAAATCCAGACAAAAGTACTAGTTTGAAGAGCCTCCAACGAACTTCCTTAAAGAGAAGGAGCAATATAGGAGGGGGAAGTATTAAATAGGGGAAGTATAACGGAGGGGTAAGTATAACAGAGGGGAAGTATAGCGGAGGGGGAAGTATTAAGAAGGGGAAGTATAAGGAGGAGAAGTTCAAGGATGGGGAAGTTCAAAGGAGGGGAAGAATAATTTCAAGCATCAAGGTAGAAATAATGGGCACATTGCCTTAGGCATGTGCCTCTCGCAACGGGTGAAAGTATGAAACTTCTCCCTGCTAAATAAAAAAAAAATTAAACCAAAAATAAATAAAAAGTATAAGAAGTATTTGGCGAAAATTGGGCCAGCGGTTCGGCCGCAGCGCAGTTTTTAAAATTTCAAACAGACATATCTCCGCCATTTTTTTTTTTTTTTCGAAATTCAAAAATCTCAGACGATAATTTCTTGTTCAACTATTCAGGAAAGTTGTGTGAAAATTTGGTAAAAATCGGTCGGGAAAGTGTTCCGGAAAAACTGCTACGGCCGGCCGGCACCACAGACAAAGTTAAGATCGGCATAGATCCATAATCGGTTCCCCAAAAAAACGACTTGGAGGGTATCACAATAACTTCTTTAAGGAAGTTAAAAATCCTATAAAAGGAAGATTTCTAGTCCCAAAAACAGGCGGTTCGTCAAATATGGTGAATCTAGACTGCCTAGGCAGAAAACCCGAGAGAAAACGGCGAAAAATAACCGATTAAAAAAAGCTATTCAGCCAAAACACCATGAAAACCTAAAATCTAAAAAATCCCGTAAAAATAGAATTTTTATTCCCGAAAATCCCGTAAAAAGAAGATTTTTGTTCCAAAAAACCGACAAAACCCCCGATTTTTCAAACTATTCTTATCATATAAAACGAGGAAATCGTCGAAAAATAGTCGTTTAAAAGAGTTTCTCGGGCAATAAAAACACCCAAATTCTCTTATTTTGTCCGTACTTTTGAAGCCATAGAACCAATTATCTCGCAGAGTCCATAATAAGCTCGTTTTTAAAGATCATAAATTGTAAATGTCATTAGTGCCTTCCAGCCGTCCATTTTTCCGAAATGTCCCAATTTTCTTGTAACTTTCTCAAAAAGAAGTATATTACCCTCCATGTCCGATTTTTGGGGTCTCTCAGTAAAAATGAGATACCATCCGTCTTTTGTCAGCTTTTTCTCCAGAACAGCAGATATTCTTTTTTTTGTATCTTGAAAATTTTAAGAGATAAAAAAATTTTGATGGTAGGGAGAAATTAGGGTTGCTCATGCCCATTTCGTCTAAACTGTCCAGGCGAAGTCTTTTATTTTTCTACGTTGATACTCTTTTGTCTAATTGCTCTATTTATAAGAGTTAACTAAGTTTGCTGAGAAAAAGAAATAAAATTTAAAAAAGTAAAAATTTTATTTTGAAAATTTTCTACATGTGCTTAATATGTGCGTGTACAATATTCTCTTCATATTTCATTGGTAAGTGCTTGTGGTGAAACAAGAGTGCACCACTACGTGATTTCCTTACCTTCCCTATAAATCCAAGGTTATATCGAGGGAGGAGAGGAGTTAATTTGTGAGGGATGAGGACGGCGGGGTTGCCGGCGAGTGATATCGTCTGGCTCGGGCAGTCCTACCTGCTCTTCAAGCTTGTCGGGGACTGTGTGGAAATTGGAAAACCCTCTCGGGTTGTAAACCCTCCCAACACCGCCGCCCGGATCGATATGATAAAGGACGGAAGCTCCCAGGGTGGGGCACTCCACTCTACATGATTGCTAAGCCTTATCATATTGAAGGCTATCTATCACATACATCAGGGGATCATCCTCAAAACTTTATGATTTCTCCCCTTCAGACTTTTTTGAAAAAAAAAAAAAATTATTTTTTAAAATTTAAAAATAAAAATGAGACAAATTGACGATTGAATCCCATGAGAGCTGTATTTCAATCAATACTGACAAGGGAAAAGCCAGGAAGATACAGTTCGGCAATTCCTTGGGGTCTTGCGGGTTTGTACTCGTAGTTACACGCCATCATCTTCCCCACAACTCCACGAACTTCATATCTCAATATTATAATTTTTATACCTCTAGATTTTCATGAGAAAGAGTTTTTGGTGAAAATTTGGCTTTAGAGAAAAAATAAAGTCTTTGCCCAGCCAAAACGAAACGGGCGTAAATTATTTTTCTTTTTATCGAAAAAAAAAAATTTTTTTTTTAATAAATTGTGGCGCTCGGGGTACGAAGGGCGAACTCAACAAAACGTAGTTTCGAGATATTCGCATTTTAAAGTTTTATATTACGGGCGAACTCAATAGAAAAGTCATACCCTGGAATGGGAAAAGGAGTGGGGGTTGTGGACTAGGATGTGGAGTTCGCCCTTCGTACCCGCTCGGATATCGCAGTTAGAGCTTTGCCGCATATCGGTTTTTACGTATTTATAGGGGAAAAAAGGGCGAACTCAACATAAAAATTATATGGGTGTATTCACCAAGAGGTTTAGAATCTGAAAATGAAAAAAAAAATTTGTCCGATGTTGAGTTCGCCCTTCGTATCCGGAGCGCCTCAATTCTACTGAATATAAGGAGAATTTGTTGAAAATTTTGTAAAGATTGGACCAGTATGACGGCCCTAGCAAAAAATGAAAGTCTTCGCCCAGCCAGGCCAACCAAAACGGGCGTAACAAGTACTAATTTCTCCCTACATTCATATCGAAAAAAATGTTTTAAGAAATAAATATGGAAAAATAGAGGGTAATTCAATAGAGGATTTAAGAAAATATTGCTAAGTCATCCTTCGAGAGTATTGCAATTACTTTCTGTTAGAGAAAATTAAAAGAAAATTTCGGGGGGGGGGGGGGATGCCCTCGGACAGCTGGTCATTTTGACCCATTTCTAAAAGCATTCTTAGTGGGTATTACAATATCTAAACCTAATTTAAATTTGAAGGATAAAAACAGGAAGGAAGAAGAGATTACAAAAATTTGCCCCCGAGCAGGACTCGAACCCGCATCTCCAGAACTGATCTCCGCCGTGCTAACCATTTCACCATCGAGGACGAGTAATGGTACGCACTACGGCGGAGATCAGTTCTGGAGATGCGGGTTCGAGTCCTGCTCGGGGCAAATTTTTGTAATCTCTTCTTCCTTACTGTTTTTATCCTTCAAATTTAAATTAGGTTTAAATTTACGAGTGGTTGTTACAATAATAGATTACAATATCTTCTCTTAGAGAAAATTGCGACTTCCCATTGAAAAAAAGAAAAATCACCCTTCATGGGTATCACAATGATTTTTTAAAGAGAAAATTAAAAGAAAATTGCGATGTTCCCCGAAAAATGGCAACGGAACTAATTGATAAGGATTCATTTGATCCGTTTCCATTAACCCATTCAATACGGAGAGCGAGTAAAGGCGCTCTTCGAACCTTACCAAATGACAGAGCGCTTTTAAGCGCTCCCTCTACCCTTCGCCAGTGACTGACCGCGCTAAAACTCGCTCTTATCCTGTACTTTTCTAAAGGCATTCTCTCGCTCCAGTCGTTCACGAAAGTTATTTTACCGATTCTCCGTGATACAATGGAGTCCAATAAAGATAACCCCATTCGCCGTTTTTACCTCAGATTTTTTGAATGACGCTTTTAAGCGCTCTATTTAATTCGTCTATAATAAGCAAATTAGACTAATTAGAATATTAAAACTATTTTTTTAGGCTAATATAATATGAAAGTAAACTAATTTTCTGAAAAACCAATTTCAGTCACCGGGCAAAAACGGCTCCGTATTGAATGGGCATCCTTTAAGGGTAGGTATTACAACACTTCTAGAAAAAGTAAAAAAATAGGGGGGAAATGGCTGCACGGACGGCTGGATGGCAACAACAACAAACTATCTGTTGACTCGTTTCCAGAAATCATCTTTCGAGGGTATTACAATGGCAGCTTAAATAAATAGTGCCTCCCTTCCTCATGTTGAGAAATTCGAAAATCAATAATCGAGTTTCAAAAATTGAATGATCTCATCTCCTTTTGAACTAATCGAACTGAAATTTTCAGAAATCTCTCTTAAAATACTGAAGACTTTTCCAAATCGGAAAATTCACAAGAAAAATCCGTGAAAAATTCGCGGCAAAAAGAGATTTAAGAAATTTTCCAATCTCGATAGTTACACCATCGATACATCGCAAATTTTATAGGGTATAAAGGAAAAATGAGGCTTAAAATATAAAAATTGATTTTTTTCTAAGCAATTATATTGCGTTTTTATTTTAAATTGATGGGAAAAGTAGATTTTTTGTGAAATTGAGGGAGAAAAAAAATTCCGATAGGTAGCGCGGAGAACGGAATGGCAAAGTGGGCCGATTCTGCATTTCGACGCTTCATTTTCCCAGTTCTACTCCATTCTAGACGTCGTCAAGGTATGATCTGTCCTCCATATTTAATTTAGAATGTATATCTTAAGTTTTTGATATAAAATTTGAATAAAATGTTTTCATTTTGGATTATTTTGACGGTGGAAATGTTTAGTTTGGGGTTTTGATTTTTCAAACCGGCTGGGCGTTCGGCGGGTTTTTTTTACCGCGTCGACGTTCTAAAAAAAGCGGACGAGGCGCAGGTTCGTCCACCTATTCGGCCTCCGCTCCCCTCCCCCAGAAAAACCTTTTCTCCTATCATCCGCGCTTTTTGAGGGATTGAATTTATTTTTTTTTTATTTTTTTACTTTTATTCCTTCCTTTATCCTTTGATTTTCATGTTTGATTATACGTAGCATTTGTTGGGGACGCCATGTCTGTAATTTATTGGGAAGAATCAAGTTTTTGCTCATTTATTTTTTCATTTTCTTTTCAGTGTTTACCTTCAGCAATGGCATTCCGGGCTTCGTAAACTCGAAACGCCGAATCTCATTTCTAACCGGCAGGTAATTCTTTTTCCCAATTTTGAGTCTACACCCATTTTGAGTATTGATTTTCCTAGCTTGGCTTCGGTTTATATTGATTCGTCGAGTCTATCACCGTTCATTTGTTTTTCAGCTTTTTCGAGTTTTTCAAAAATGGCTCGGAAAGTCGCTATTGAAGTTACAGATGCCGAAATAGAATTTAGAAGCAAAGAATATCCAGGTAAAGTTACAACAACTTGATTATCTCTAGTTAAATTTTTCAGACGTTTCAGTCATCAAAGATGGAAAACTACCATGCACAGTTTGCTTCAACGATATCAAGCATGTGATATTGCTTAAAGAGAAAGTCTATTCTCATATCTACCTTGATGTTATTCTCTGCAAGGTATTTTTGGTTTTTTATAACTTCGTTTTTAAGCTCGTTTTTAGCATTGCTTTGAATTCTATGGAAGTGGCGAGTTTTCTGTGGATGAAGAAGGCGCTGAGAAGTACTGCGGGTGGTGCGGTCAAGGTGGATATCTTTGCGTCTGCACATCATGTCCTAATGCTTTCTGCAAAGTACGTATTTGTTCATAAAGGTTATAGGATTTAGAAAATTCTCCATATAGTCAAGGCCAAATGTCCTGATTTAAAGGAAAAAGTCTCTGCGCTCTTTTTAACAAGTTTTGGGTCATTTTCTAGTATAGAAGAAGCCATTTTATCTGTTCTGTTGATAAAATAACAATTTTTCTGGCTGTTGGGCGTAACGGTTGTAATCGTTAAAAAAAAAGCGATTACAATTGTAATCGCAAAAAAAAAATACGAATACGATAATAATCGTAATCGTAATTAAGAAACTTGCGGTTACAATCGTAATCGCATTTTTTTAACGATTACAACCGTAATCGTATTTTTTTCAGCGATTACATTCGTAATTGTATTTTTTTTCTGTGATTACCATTATAATCGTATTTTTTTCAGCGATTACGGGCGTAATTGTATTTTCGTTAGCGTTTACGGCTCGTATATGACATCAGGTAATCTCAGTAAAAATTTCATATACGAGCCGTAAACGCTAACGAAAGTACAATATTACGCCCTTAATCGCTGAAAAAAAAAATGCGATTATTGCAGAAAAAAATACGATTATAATGGTAATCGCAGAAAAAATACGATTATAATGGTAATCATAGAAAAAAAAATACAATTACGAATGTAATCGCAGAAAAAAAATACGATTACGGTTGTAATCGTAAAAAAAAGCGATTACAATCGTAATCGCAGAAAAAAATACGAATACGATAATAATCGTAATCGTAAAAAATGTAATCGTAATTAAGAAACTTGCGATTACAATCGTAAATCCGATTACGATATAATGTAATCGTAATTAAGAAACTTGCAATTACAATCGTAATCGTGATTACGATTACGCCCAACACTGCTGTTGGGTTTCATTCCTCAATTTTCTGGTTAGAAATACCTCAATTTATCAGTTTTTGGGGCTTTTAACAACGTTTTATTGTGGTGTGAATTGTATTCCTCAATTTTTGGTGTATCATCTTGTTTTTGAGCGTTTGGCCACCTTTTTAGTGGGTTTCGGATCATTTTTCTTGACCTCTTGTTTTCATTTCACGGCGCCCAGCTTTTTTACAACAAATTTTAGTGCTAAAATGTCTTTTTACGGCGAAACCGTTCACTTTGGCAAGGTTGTGTGTTACTCACTTTTCGTTGGAAATTTTATGGAGATTATTTTTATTCTAAGCCCTTTTTGTGCTAAACCTAATAGTTTTCAAGATATGTGATAAAAATGACGAAAATCGATATTTGGCACTACATCAAATTTTAAGTTTGTGCTAAAATGTCTCTTTTCGGTGAAACCGTTCAGTTTGGCAAGGTTTTGTGTTACACACTTTTTATAGAAAATTTTATGGAGATTTTTTTTATTCTAAGCACTTTTTGTGCCAAACCTCTTAGTTTTCCAGATATTTGATAAAAACTGACGAAAACCGCTTTTGACACCCTTTTCCTCCGGGATCGTGGCTTAAATTGATGTTTTATTACTCAATTTTGGCAGCCGATAAGAAATTTTGTCTTTGGCATAAATTAAAAGGTTTAGCCCTTTTTTTTGTCATCACAGTCTAGTCACACAAAACCTGTTACGAGCAACGTAATTTTTAAAACTGCTACAAATTTTATGTTATTGCTAAAATGTCTCTTTTTCGGCGAAACCGTTCACTTTGGCGAGGTTGTGTGTTACACACTTTTCATAGAAAATTTTATGTCGATTTTTTTTATTCTAAGCATTTTATGCGCCTAACCTCATAGTTTTCCAGATATTTGATAAAAACTGACGAAAACCGCTTTTTGACACCCTTTTCCTCCGAGATCGTGGCTTAAATTGATGTTTTATCACTCAATTTGGGCAGCTGATAAGAAATTTTGTCTTTGGCATAAAAACTTTCATCATAAATTGAAAGGTTTAGCCCTTTTTTGTCATCACAGTCTAGTCACACAAAACCTGTTACGAGCAACGTAATTTTTAAAACTGCTACAAATTTTAAGTTTTTGCTAAAATGTCTCTTTTTTGGCGAAACCGTTCACTTTGGCAAGGTTTTGTGTTACACACTTTTTGTTGGAAATTTTATGGAGATTATTTTTATTCTAAGCCCTTTTTGTGCTAAACCTAATAGTTTTCAAGATATGTGATAAAAACTGACGAAAACCGCTTTTTGATACCCTTTTCCTCCGGGATCGTGGCTTAAATTGATGTTTTATTACTCAATTTTGGCAGCCGATAAGAAATTTTGTCTTTGGCATAAATTAAAAGGTTTAGCCCTTTTTTTTGTCATCACAGTCTAGTCACACAAAACCTGTTACGAGCAACGTAATTTTTAAAACTGCTACAAATTTTATGTTATTGCTAAAATGTCTCTTTTTCGGCGAAACCGTTCACTTTGGCGAGGTTGTGTGTTACACACTTTTCATAGAAAATTTTATGTAGATTTTTTTTATTCTAAGCACTTTTTGTGCTAAACCTAATAGTTTTCCAGATATTTGATAAAAACTGACAAAAACCACTTTTTGACACCCTTTTCCTCCGAGATCGTGGCTTAAATTGATGTTTTATCACTCAATTTTGGCAGCTGATAAGAAATTTTGTCTTTGGCATAAAAACTTTCATCATAAATTGAAAGGTTTAGCCCTTTTTTTGTCATCACAGTCTAGTCACACAAAACCTGTTACGAGCAACGTAATTTTTAAAACTGCTACAAATTTTAAGTTATTGCTAAAATGTCTCTTTTTCAGCGAAACCGTTCACTTTGGCAAGGTTTTGTGTTACACATTTTTTGTTGGAAATTTTATGGAGATTATTTTATTCTAAGCCCTTTTTGTGCTAAACCTAATAGTTTTCAAGATATGTGATAAAAACTGACGAAAACCTATATTTGGCACTACTTTAAATTTGAAGTTAGTGCTAAAATGTCTCTTTTCGGGGAAACCGTTCACTTTGGCAAGGTTTTGTGTTACACACTTTTTATAGAAAATTTTATGGAGATTTTTTTTATTCTAAGCATTTTATGCGCCAAACCTCATAGTTTTCCAGATATTGGCTTAAATTGATGTTTTATCACTCAATTTGGGCACCTTTGCCCAAACTTTCTGTGTTTTGGTCCATTTTGAGCTGTTGGTCCCCTTTTTATTGGCCATTCTAATTTTTTTCTCTTTTCAGAAATGCCTAAAAGGCAATTTGGGAAGGCAATATTACCAAACGGTCGAAGAAAGTGAATGGTGCTGCGTTGTCTGCCAGCCTGAAGACCTTTACAAACTCAGAGCGCAGTGTTGGGCTGTAAAACAGTTCCTGGAAGAAAGCAAAACAAAACCACGCGAAAAAGTAAGTTGCATACGATTTATACATAGCTTTTTAGCAAATGTTTGGAATGTAGCTATTTTTTTTTTCTTTTTCTTTTTTTTTTTTTTCTCTCCACCTTAGGAAAAAGAGAGAAAATCAATTCTGAACATTGAGCAGTTGGATGGAGAAAAAGATTTTTCCGAACATGTAAAAGCAGCGAAGAAAAAATACGAAACTTTTTTGTCCAAAATTAAAAAAATCGCCAGCCATCTAGAGAAGACGGCAAATGAAAAAATTGAATTTGAGAACGTCAATTCACTTCGAATATTCGAATCGTTGAGTGATGAACTCGCGACGAGTATCAAAACGATAAACGCGACGAAAAAATCGATCAACTCGTATTTACTCCGTTTGAACAAACGCCTGCAAAAAACGTCGCGGAAAGAAAGCGAGAGCGAAACGTCTGAAGAAGAAAATGAAAACCAAGTTTGTATGAAAGAAAACGGATTAAAAATGAAAATAAGTTTATCGCCTAAAAAGAAAATTAAAAATGAATCTGATAATTCTGAAGGGAACAGAGAAAACAATGAGAATGGAGAAAGTTCACATAAAAAAGCCAAAAAAACTGATAAAGTTAAAAAAGAGAATGAAACAAAAATTAAAAAATCACCAAGTGATTCTGAAAACTTACAGGAAAATTGCGACTTGAAAATAAAAAAGTCGAAAAGCGATGACGAAAAAGCCCACGAAAATTTCGAGAGGGTACAAGAAGACCCTGTTTTGGACACATCCAACTTTGATCTTGATTCACCTATGGAACTCAAAAACGAAAATTCTTCCGATGAAGTTTTTGAAGATGCCGAGTCAAAACCGCCGATCAAAATTAGTTTAAAAACAGGGCAAAAGTCGAAAAAATCGAAAAATTCTTCAGATGACGACGCTCGGAAAGAAAATAAAGCGAAAAAGACAGAAAGAAAGAAAAGTAATTTACTGTCTTCCGACGATGAGCTCTTTTCTTCAACGAAAAATTCCGACGATAAAACACCAGAGGCCAAGAAAAATTTGCTCTCTTCCTCCGATTCGTCTTCAACCGACCCGGTAATAATCGTTTATTATTTTATTTAACTTCCGATTCCTTCAAAACAAAATTGGTTTTTTCGGAAATATTTTGAACAAAAAAAATTGTTTTTATATTTTGCATGATTCGGAAGTTCAGACTGAGACCAGGTTTTTTATTTATTTTTTTGCAGCTCGATTCCAGCGATGAAGATGTAAAAGTGAAAGTAAAAAAGGCGAAAAAGGAACGGTCCGCTGAACGCAAAAAGAAGTCTGAAGCCAAAAAGGCGAAAAAAGAAAAAGAATCCAAAGCCACTTTAAGCTCATCAGACGAAGATCTTTCCAAGTATTTTAGATTCTGTTAATTTTTATTTTTTCTATTTATATTTTTAGACTCCTCAAAATTTATAACACGAAAACTTTACCTAAAACGTCTGATAACTCATCTGATGAAAAAGGAGAAACAGATGAAGGCGATTTGGAGAAACCTAAAAAATCGAGATCTAAAAAAGCCGCTGAAAATGACTTGTCGCTCGAAGATTGCATGGATGAAGGCGAACGAGTCAAGCCAGGTTTGAAGTTTTAAATTTAAATTTTTTAGGGGGGTTGAAATCGTTTTGTAAACTTCAATTTTGTCCCCTTTTTAATTTTTTTTCCTAATTTTTATTTTTCATCCCTTGTTTATAATTTTTTTTTTTCGTTTGAAGTTTATGATTTAAATTTCGATTATGAACTGGAAGCAAGAAAAGATCAACAGTTAGTTAAGGGACTTTTAGACAGTGATACAAATTCTTCATTATCAGGTAAAAACGAGTGTTTTCATTTTGTTATCGAGGGTGTTTCTTTTGGAAAAGCTTCAAGAAACACCCTTTTTGTTCCATATTTTAGTCAACCTTGTATTCATTATATGATCCTGTTTCAGACCTAGATAGTATAGTGACAATGTCAGAAGAGGAGAAGGAAGTTGAAAAAAAGAAATCTTCGGGTAAACGAAACCATTCTGACAGTGGATCCGAAAAGGTTTTTTTTAAATCAAAGACAAGTTTATTATTTAAATTAAAATTTTAGGAGAAAAAGAAAGTCTATAGGGACAAGCTTCTCACTGAAAAATTAAGCAGCGGAGATACAAGTGAAGAGGAACAAAAATGGGCCAATAAGAAAATAAAAGATCCTCTCAATTCTGATGAGTAAGTTTTTTTTAATTTTGATTTTTGTGGAATTAAAGTTTGTGGCATATTTTAATGTTATTTATGGCATTTTGAGTTGGGCGTACTTCACTAAGTTGGATAAATTCAAAAATCTAACATAAATTATCAAAGTTAATTAAAAAATCAAGAAATTCATAACCATAAAGTATTTTAAATTCTGAAAAATTATTTATTTTTAATGAACTTTTAGTGGATTTTGTTTACTAAATTAATTAACATTATCAATTTAATTAAAATTTGAAATATTTTTGTAAAAACATATGTTTTATATATTTATTTATTCTTTTTCATTGTCGAGTCATCTGACTCTCAGTTCTAAAAGTGTCTCGCGTCGAAGAGCATAAATTTAAATTTGTAAGATCTTTTCGAACAAATTTATTTACAAAATAATTAGTAAATTTAAATTTATGTTCTTCGACGCGAGACACTTATAGAACTGAGAGTAAGATGACTTGACAATGAAAAAGAATAAATAAATAAATAAAACATATGTTTTTACATTTTTATTTACGAATATACACTATTCATAGCTTATTTACCTTTTATATAATTTTTAAATATTATTTCATTTTTTATTGTTTTATTTATTTATTTTTCATTTTGAACTTGTGGAAATAATTAAACTTTTTGGCATATTTTAATGTTATTTATGGCATTTTGAGTTGGGGGTACTTTACTAAGTTGGATAAATTCAAAAATCTAAAATTTCATAAATTATCAAAGTTAATTTTTTTTACAAAATCCAGAAATTTATAACCATAAAGTATTTTAAATTCTGAAAAATTATTTTTTTAATGAATTTTCGTGAATTATGTTTACAAAATTAATTAACATTAATTTAAAATATTTTTATTTACGAATATACACTATTCATAGCTTATTATACCTTTTTATATCATTTTTAAATTTTATTTTATTGTTTTATTTATTTATTTATTTTTTATCATTTTGATTTTGTGGAAATAATTAAACTTTTTGGCATATTTTAATGTTATTTATGGCATTTTGAGTTGGGGGAACTTCTCTAAGTTGGATAAATTCAAAAATCTAAAATTTCATTAATTATCAAAGTTAATTTTTTTACAAAATCCAGAAATTTATAACCATAAAGTATTTTAAATTCTGAAAAATTATTTATTTTTAATGAATTTTCGTGAATTATGTTTACTAAATTAATTAACATTATCAATTTAATTAAAATTTAAAATATTTTAAACTCCAAATTCCATACTTCAAAAATGGAAATTAGCGATTTGTTGACGGAATTTTAATTTTTGATGCATAAACACAAAAGACGCTGTAGCTCTTTCAAAATTTGTGGTCCGAAAGAAAAATTCCTTTCAACAAGTGCTAATTTTCATTTCTGAACTAAAAATTTGGGTTCTAACTTGAAAAAAGGCCATTAGCGACGAAATCTCGTGATGCAGAATGCGAAGATGCTCAAATTTGAGACAGTTGGATTCTTCGGGAAAAAATAAGTGGAATTAAAAAAAAAACGAGTCTCCTAGGTCAATTTTAACGGATTTTAGCGCAAAAAATGCTAAATTTTGACATTTTTTAAAAGTTGTCCAAAATCGTCATATGAGTACTCGTATCTACTTAAAATTTTGCGTAGATTACGAATCTGAAATAAAAAATAGGGGTTCTCATTTGAAATAACGAAGTTAGGTTGTGTCTGGGACACCCTGTATATCCAGGCGGATTTTAAACTACACCATCAAATTCTTTGATTTAAATTAAGGGGGTTTACATTTAACTTTTTTTCGTAAAACCACTTTTTAACGCTCTCCCAGACGCTTGCCATGTGTTTCCGGACACCCTGTATACACTATTCATAGCTTATTATACCTTTTTATATAATTTTTAAATATTATTTTATTTTTTATTGTTTTATTTATTTATTTAATTTTTTCATTTTGATTTTGTGGAAATAATTAAACTTTTTGGCATATTTTAATGTTATTTATGGCATTTTGAGTTGGGCGTACTTCACTACGTTGGATAAATTCAAAAATCTAAAATTTCATAAATTATCAAAGTTTATTTTTAAATAAGTCAAGAAATTCATAACCATAAAGTATTTTAAATTCTGAAAAATTATTTATTTTTAATGAATTTTGGTGAATTATGTTTACTAAATTAATTAACATTATCAATTTAAATAAAATTTAAAATATTTTTATTTACGAATATACACTATTCATAGCTTTTTGTACCTTTTTATATCATTTTTAAATTTTATTTTATTTCTTATTGTTTTATTTATTTATTTTTTTTTTCATTTTGATTTGTGGAAATAATTAAACTTTTTGGCATATTTTAATATTATTTATGGCATTTTGAGTTGGGCGTACTTCACTAAATTGGATAAATTCAAAGTTAATTTTTTTTCAAAATCCAGAAATTCATAACCATAAAGTATTTTTAAATGAATTTTTGGTGAATTATGTTTACTAAATTAATTAATATTATCAATTTAATTAAAATTTGAAGTATTTATTTATGAATATACACTATAGACCTTTTTATATCATTTTTAAATTTTATTTTTTAGCTCTGCTGATGATTTTGTTACTAAAAAGAAGAAAAAAGGCACTCTGAAGTAAGTATTTTATTTGTCTCTATTTAAATAAAATCGTCTTTTCAGAAAAAGGAAGAAAATGTTCAGCGACAGCGATGCCAGCGAGATTGAGGCTCTTTCAGAGTCCTCTTCTTCTGAAGCCGAAGTCGCCGAAGAAGAAGAAAAAACGTATATTAATTATTCAAAAAAGAATGTATTTTAAATTTTTTTTAGGCCTAAAAAGCGAAAGAGAATAAGAAGACGTTCGTCCGACTCGGACAGCGTCGACTCTGAAGGAAACAGGAAAAAAGCTGTAAAGTCATTAATAATTAATTTAATTGTTTTATTAATTTTTTATAGCCTGATAGTGATAAAAAGGGAGAAAAAATATCCGGCGTGTTTTAAAAGAAGATGATTTGGAAAAATCGACCAAGGAGGCGCTCAGATTGGAAAAAGAAAGAAAAGAAAGAATAAAAGAAAAACAAAAACAAGTAACTTTAAAGTTGAAAACAAACAACAATTGAAATTTTTGTCTTTTAGTACCACCAGATGATGGACTTCCAGATTGGGGAAGTTAAGGAGATCACTGAAGTCGTCCTTGATTTCGACCCTAAAACAAAGAGCCGCTTCTTTCCGTAGATAAAGATCTCGTCAAAAAGCTCAAACCTCATCAAGTCGAAGGAATAAAATTTATGTGGGATGCATGCTTCGAATCCCTAAAAGACGCCAAAGAAAAATCCGGTTCCGGCTGTGTTCTCGCACATTGCATGGGTCTCGGAAAAACCCTACAGGTTAGCCACTATCCTCCAATATTACCAACCTTTAATTTTTTTTAGGTCATTACATTGATCCACACTTTAGTGTCGAACCGCGAATGCAACATTCACACAGTTTTGGTCGTTACTCCCGTTTCGACAGTTTTAAATTGGGTTTCCGAGTTCAAAAAATGGCTCAAAGACGTCGGCTCAGGAGAAGACATTGAAGTTTTTTATTTCCAGAGGTAATTTTTCAAATAAAAATTTACAGGGTGTCCCAAAAGTTACATGTAAACCCCCCTTATTTTTTGACGAAGAATTGATTGCAATTAACGAATTTTGATATCGGTATACAGGGTGTCCCAGACACCAACTTCATTATTTTAAATGAGAGCATCTATTTGTTATTTCAGATTATACACAAAATTTCAGACTACAAAATAGCTAAAAATGGATTTTTAGAGCAAAAAAACCGCTAAGTTTGACATTTTTTAATGTCGCCTAAAGAGGTGCTCCAATCAAAAAATAACCTAAGTAAAAGTTGTAAATTGAGTGTAGAACAGTGCTGGGCGTAATCGTAAGGTTTCTAATTACGATTACGATTATAATCGTAATCGTAATTCCGATTATGATTACAATCGCATTCGTATTTTTGTCTGCGGTTAAGACCTTAATCGCATTTTTTTACGATTACAACTGTAATCGTATTTTTTTTTCTGCGATTACAATCGTAATTGTATTTTTCTTCTGCGATTAAAATCGTGATTATATTTTTTTTTCTGCGATTACCATTATAATCGTATTATTTTCTGCGATTACCATTATAATCGTATTTTTTTCTGCGATTACCATTATAATCGTATTTTTTCTGTGATAATCGCATTTTTTTTTTCAGCGATTACGGTCGTAATCGTATTTTCGTTAGGTTAGCGTTTACGGCTCGTATATGACATTTTTACTGAGATTACCTGATGTCATATACCAGCCGTAAACGCTAACGAAAATACGATTACGCCCATAATCGCTGGAAAAAAATGCGATTACGATTGTAATTGCAGAAAAAAATACGATTTTAATGGTAATAGCAGAAAAAAATACAATTACGATTGTAATCGTAATTAAGAAACTTGCTATTACAATCGTATTCGAATTTTTTTCTGCGATTACGATGGTAATAGCAGAAAAACAATACAATTACGATTGTAATCGCAGAAAAAAAATGCGATTACGGTTGTAATCGTTAAAAAATGCGATTACAATCGTAATCGCAGAAAAAATACGGATACGATTGTAATCGTAATTAAGAAACTTGCTATTACAATCGTAATCGCAATTACGATTACGCCCAACACTGGTGTAGAATCTTTTCTAGAAACTTAAAAAAACGAAGTTTACACCTCTTTGTTCCACCCTGTATACCAAAACCAAAATCTACCAAATGGAGTTGATTCCTTGTCCAAAAATATGGGGGGTTTACATTTAACTTTTTTTTCTAGGACTAAATGATTTGCCGTAAATTAGCTGGTCCACTTTAGTTGGGACACTCTGGGTATAAAAAGGTTTTTTTCAAAAATTGGCAAAAAAAAAACTTTAAAATTTGATATAAAGCCATTTCTTGGTCAAAAGATGTACAAAAAATATGTAAAATTAGCAGATTTTGCCCTCAGGAAAAAATTTTTTTTTGAAAAGTCGAGAAAAGCTGGTTTCTTGATTCTTGGTCAAAAAGCTTAAAAATTGCCCAAAAAAGTTATTTTCTTTCTCTACCATAATGGAGATTTGGTTAAAAGGGTGTTTTTTGGCCAAAAAATGGACTGTTTTTAATTGTTAAAGTGTAGGAAACCGCCCCAAAAATATCATAAAATTTGATTTTAACTTCCTCAAGAAGTTACTGTGATACCCTCCGACCCCCTGTTACTAGAAAAGGGTCTTCCAGACCCCGTAGGATAAATCTGATAAGTGATCTTTGCCGATCCTGACTTTGTCTGTGGTGCCGGCCGTCCGTCGCCACTTTTTCCGGAACACTTCACGGCCGCAATTTTCATCCGATCTTCACCAAATTTATACACAAGCTTCCTTTCACAGAAATCTTGAAAATGACGAGAGCTTTTTCGAAATTTTTCAAAATGGCGGAGATATGACTGTTCAAAGATTTAAAATGAGCGCTGTGGGCGTACTGTTGGTCCGATCTTCACCAAATTTTCACTAAACATTCCTTGAATTATTTAAAAATTTTCCATGTTTTTAAAATTTTAATTTTCCAAAATTTTTTTACTTAATAATTTTTCTAGGCAGAAATGTGAGTCACTTCGCCGGCTCGAGGGCGGCCTCTCTTTGGCTAACCGTACTGAATTTCTACCTTGATATAAATTTTCAAAATAATTTTTTTTTTTTTTTTTTTAACTTCCTCAAGAATTTTTTTAACGGAAAATAAAATGGCGATTTATTAGGTACTTAATTTTATTTTTTTTTTTTTCAAAAAACAGAAAACGAACAACAAAAATACCTAAAATTTCTAACTTCCTCAAGACTTACTGCGATACCCACCAAATTTATTTCACAACTTTTACAAAAATTTAGTTCTCCTACTTAATACTTTCCTCCTGTCCTTGCTTCAAACCGGAACTTTCTTTTTAGGACGGATGCAGCTTATAGGTCGCACCAGCTGAAAGAATGGCACCGAGTAGGTGGCGTCATGGTCATGGGCTATAACCTATTCAGAGCCATGGCGCAACCTACCAACCGAATCAAAAAATCGTTTCGCACCACCTACGCTGAGAAGCTTCTAGACCCCGGTAAATCTTAACCTAACCTACCTAACCTAACCTTAACGCCAATTTCAGGCCCAGATCTTGTAATCTGCGATGAAGGTCACATCCTTAAAAATGAGTCGACAGCGTTTCAAAAGCGATGTCCAAACTTAAAACTCGCCGAAGAATCGTTCTTACTGGAACTCCTCTTCAGAATAATCTTGTTGAATGTAAACTGATGTTTTTTAAACTTCATAATTTTTAATTTTTATTTTAGATCACTGTATGGTACAGTTTGTCAAACCGAATTTATTAGGTACCAAAAAAGAGTTCAAAAATCGTTTTGTGAATCCGATTGTGAATGGACAATTTGAAGATTCTACTGCATACGATGTGAAAATAATGAAAAAACGTGCTCACGTTCTTCATACGATGTTGGACGGGATCGTACAAAGAAAAGATTATAATGTCTTGACGCCGTATTTACCGCCGAAATTCGAATATGTCCTTCACATCAAAATGACCGATTTGCAATGTAACTTTACAGACACTATTTGGACAATGTCGTCCAGACAAGTTTGATTAGGAAGCGTTTTTTGTCGACTTTCAAAATTTGATGAGAATCTGCGTTCATCCGAGAGCATTACTTATGAAAGCGGAGAAAGACGAGATTGCGCGGGAAATGAGATCTGATGAAGATTCTGAAGGATCCCTTAAGGATTTTATAGACGACGGAAGCGATTCTGAATCAAGCGTCTCCTCGTTGGCGACTTCAAAAGATGGCTCAGTTCTGAACCTGTTGTCGTCAAACCAACCAGACGCACGCGCCGTTAGTAAAAATTTATAACCTATTTTTCAATTAAATCTTTTTTTAGAAAACGCCAACAACAATGACGCTGAAAACGAAGAAGAAGTTACCGAAAGAAAGGAATGGTGGTCTGAAATAGTCAACAAAGATGACTTTGAGGATTACAAACAAAGCTCAAAGCTTATCATTTTATTTGAGATTCTCAAAGAATGCGAAATCTGTGGCGATAAATTGTAAGTTTTTTTAATCACCGTTTAGAAGTCCAAATCAGAGTTGGGCGTATTCATCCCAGCATTACGGCAAAGCATTTAGTCCAAGAAAAAAAAGTTGAGCGTAAACCCCCCCCCCCCTTTTTTTTTTTTGACAAAGAATTGATTGCAATGGACGAATTTGATTTTGGTGTACGAGGTGTCCCTGAGAGCAGTGTTGGGCGTAATCGTAATCGCAATTACGATTACGATTGTGATCGCAAGTCTCTTGATTACGATTGTAATCGCAAGTCTCTTAATTACGATTACG
This sequence comes from Orius insidiosus, assembly GCA_014119065.1. NCBI lineage: Eukaryota > Metazoa > Arthropoda > Insecta > Hemiptera > Anthocoridae > Orius > Orius insidiosus. The sequence continues at coordinate 124,364 of JACGAQ010000181.1, read as the reverse complement.
ATTGTAATCGCAAATTTCTTAATTATAATTGTAATTCCGATTATGATTACAATCGCATTCGTATTTTTTTCTGCGATTACGATTGTAATTGCTTTTTCTGCGATTACGCTGTAATCGCATTTTTTTTCTGCGATTACGATTGTAATCGCATTTTTTTCTGCAATTACAATCGTAATCGTATTTTTTTTCTGCGATTACCATTATAATATTTTTTCTGCGATTACCATTATAATCGTATTTTTTCTGCGATAATCGCATTTTTTTCAGCGATTACGGGCGTAATCGTATTTTTGTTAGCGTTTACGGCTCGTATATGACGTTTTTACTGAGATTACCTGATGTCATTTATTACCTGATGTTATTGTCGAGCCGTAAACGCTAACGAAAAAAAATGCGACAATTGTAAATAGAAAAAATACGATATAATGGTAATCGCAGAAAAAAATACAATTATGATTGCAGAAAAGAAATACGATTACGGCGAATGTTAAAAAAATGCGATTACAATCGTAATCGCACAAAAAAAGTACAATACGATTGTATCGTAATTAAGAAAACTTGCGATTGCAATTATGATACGCCCAGCACGAGAGGCGCTAACTTCGTTATTTTATGTGGGAACCCTATGTTTTTAGCTTTTAATCTATTCTACGCTCAATTTAAGCAACTTTACTTAGGTCATTTTCTCGATTGGAGCACTTTTTTAAATGAATTTTAAGTTTTTCTTCGTTAGCCATATTTATGAAAGTGAATGAGCCCAACTATTCCAAACATTAAATAAAAAAATTATAATATGCATGAAAAATTTATTTGTTTAGATTCAGTCAGTTATTCTCTTTGGATATCATCGAATACTTTTTAAATTTCGTCGATGATGGTTTAGTCGAAGGGTACAAAGCTCGTTGGGTCAAAGGTCGAGATTATTTCCGCCTCGACGGTTCGACAGCGACGGACACCAGGCAAAACACCTGCAAAGTTTCAACGCCGACGAAAACTCGTAAATATAAAAAAAATTTACAAAAAATGAAAAAAATTAATAAATTTAGGGCCGTTATTTTTGATTTCTACACGAGCTGGTGGGTTAGTATAACCTAACTGGGGCAAAACGAGTAATGTAATTAAGAAACTTGCGATTATCGCAATCGTAATCCGAATTACGATTACGCCCAACACTGCCCGAGAGGCGCTAACTTCGTTATTTTAAGTGGAAACCATAAAGCTAACGAAAATACGACTACGCCGTAATCGCTGGAAAAAAATGCGATTACGATTGTAATCGCAGAAAAAAATATACAATTACGATTGTAATCGCAGAAAAAAATACATTACGTATTGCAGAAAAATACAATACGATTGTAATCGTAATTAAAAATCGATACATTGTAATCGAATCGTAATTAAGATTACGCGTAATTAGAAACTTGCGATTGCAATCGTAATTACGATTACGCCCACACTGCCAGAGGCGCTAACTTCGTTATTTTAATGGGAACCCAAGAGTTGACCGAGGAAGAAAGAAGGCCGCCTGGGATGAATATGAGAATGAAAAAAATCCTCCTCCTCAAACTCAAATGTTCTACGACCCTCAAGCCAACGGTATTATTAAATAAAACCAATATATCGTATTATTAAAAAAACCAATATATCTAACCCTTTTTTAGTTTTGCAGCAATTAAGCATAATCACAGACATGGCGGATAATTAAAAAATCAAGACCCATCCATGACTCCTGAACAAGTTGATGAAAAGGTCGTCAGCATTTTATCATCGATGCCCGTTTCAATATTAGCGTAAGGCCTTTTTTAACCTTTTTTTATTCTAAACTTGTAACTTTTTAGCGAGAAAGATATTTCCAGCTGAAGACGCAAGCGCCGATAATAAAAAGTATGATGGCGAATATGAATATTATGAATTATAAGTACCCGATGGCGGGTAATTGGGGGTATATGATGGCGAATAATATGCAGATGGGTCGTCCTCAATATCAAACGAACCAAATGTATCAGATGAATACGCAGCCACAGATGATGAATCGAATGCAGCAGCAGTTTTTCCCGACGACCAGTAAAAGGGGCCCTGCGCCTCCTAGTGCAGCCAACAGTATGTAACTTTTGCTGTGTCATTTCTCAACAGCCTGTTTTCGCTTTTTATTTTATGCATGTGTAATGTTGAGAATTTTCAGGTCATTTTGGAGTCCAACGAACGCTCGCAAAGGTTAATTTACCTTTCCCTCAAACCTCTGCTCCCAAACCCCAACCCAACAAGCAAAATGCTCCCAGATCCAACAAACCTCCTGAGATTGTGGAGATTGATTAAAAAGGTGATTTTTTTTTTTTTTTTTTTTTTTTTTTTTTCATCCCCCATTTTATGCCATTTTGTTGTTCATTTCAAAAATTTTCCTCCAAAATTGACACTTCTGTTCAATAAATTATTTTACTATTCCAAACTGAACAACTCAAATAGCAATTTTATGGATCTCCGCTATTAAGGTAACTTTTTCACTTTATTTGGTGTGCCTTTTCTTTTGTCAGGCGTATTCATACATTTGACTTAAGGAGGTATGATGGTTTTTAAGTGAGTTGCTTTGCGAATTTTTCGTTGTTAACAACGGTTTTTGGTTTTTCCCTTCTATCTCGGAAACCGTCGCTCAAAACGAAAAAATGTCATAAGTAAAAGTTGTAGGTACTGAAATTTACTACATAAAATATTTTATTAGTTTTTTCCGTCAGAGCAATACTTTAGGAGATACGGAAGTATTTAAGTTGGTTGCTTTGCAAATTTTTCGTTGTTAACAACGGTTTTCGGTTTTTTCCCTTCTATCTCGGAAACCGTCGCTCAAAACGAAAAAACGTCCTAAGTAAAAGTCGTAGCTACGGAAATTTCCTACAAAAAAGACCTCATTGGTTTTTTTGTCAGAGCAATACTTAAGGAGATATGAGGGTTCTTAAGTGAGTTGCTTTGCAAATTTTTCGTTGTGAGCAACGGTTTTCGGTTTTCCCTTCTATCTCGGAAACCGTCGCTCAAAACGAAAAAATGTCCAAACTAAAAGTTGTAAGCACAAAGATTTCCTACAAAAATTTCTTTATTCATTATTTGCGTAAGAGCAATATTTAAGGAGTTATGAGGTTAAAACTAATAATCCTACAGAGCCTGTCTGAAAACTAAAACCTTCATATCTCCTAAAATATTACTCTGACGGAAAAAACCAATAAGGTATTTTATGTAGTAAATTTCCGTAGCTACAACTTTTAATTGGGACATTTTTTCGTTTTGAGCGACGGTTTCCAAGATGTTAGGGAAAAACCGAAAACCGTTGCTCACAACGAAATATGTACAAAGCAACCAACTTAAAACCCTCATATCCCCTTAAGTATAAACTGAAAATTATACGCATACTACAATCAATGTATGAATTTGCGTAGATCGAGAATGAATATTTAAATTTTGAATATGAATACGCTAAACCCTGTATCCAATAACTAATTTTTTTTTCTTCTTTTTTCAGTTCGATTTTAAAGTTTGCACACAAAGGATTTCCGATTTCTTTCTTTAAGAATACATTTTGTAATTTATTTATTAAAAAACGTTCTGAAACAAAAACAAATTTATTTGTGCAATGAAGTCTTTGTATTTGTACATTTTGATTTTTTGTCTTTCTGTTAAGATTTTTTTTTTTTCTAAATTGCTTAAAAGCAACTTTTTATATTGATAAAGTTCCTTGATATAGATGTAAAAAAAAATTTTTTTTGTAAAGCTTTTTTCGTTTAATAGTTAGTGAGAAATAGTGAAATTTGTTTTTTACATTCTATGTACTTCCATTTGTGTTACTCGTTTTAGATTAAGTAAATTATACCACATAAAATGTGTACTGTATTACCCCGACTAAGAAGCGATGATCTACCTGTAAGGTTATCACATTATAACCGTTTCTGAAGGCACTGTTATCACAGAGACTATGAGGAGTGTGGACATTTATTTTGAACTTAGACTACGATTGAACTTCGGTTAGATTTTGAATCGAAACTGTAAAGCTCGAGGTCTTCTGGCGGCGTATTCATGGCTGAGTAGTCAATCGGGAATTGTGCCGGACGTTTGGGGCAATGGCCAAAAATGAATCCGCCAGGCCCATTCGGAAAACGTCCGAAAATGAAATTGGCGAAACAAAGGCGGAAAAGGCCGTACGTCAGTTTGGAGTCTCCATTCTGTTGAAAAAATGATAATTTGTTGGGTTATTTCTTTGTTGTTACCGATGTCATGGATTTGATGGCTTCGGGGATGATTTCGTTTACTTTTTGTGTAGGGAAGCCAATCACAGATGAATAAAAGCAAGCCAACTCGTCTTTGGTAATAACCCCATCTCCTAATAAAGAAACAAAATTATTTCTGCTCCCTAATCACTAGAAACTATCAAGTTGGCAACATTGATCCGCCATGTAAAAAAAAGGTTACGTAATTATAACCATGAGGACACTTACCGCTTTTGTCAAGAGCCCTGAAAAGCACTTTTGGTAAATACTGAAGCCAAATGGGTAGCTCATGAAGGTTTTTCTTTCCCGTAATCAAATCATCCCAGACAAAAAGCCAATCTTCGAGACTCAAAAATATCCTGTCGATGTCAACAGGAGCTGTGTTTTCTGGAGAGAAAAATTGTTACTTTTTCTTTATATTAAATGTTTCACCTTCAGCTCCTTCGAGTACAGGAAGGATGAAAGTTTCGACAAGTCCTTGCTGGACTTGTTCTAATATTAGATATTCTCCGCAGTTAGTTGACCAATCAGCGAAATGTCGAAGCCTCTGAAAAATGGTTTAGGTTATGCGTGTTTGATGTAAAAATTACTTCGGTGAATGATTCAAAATCCTGAAGGGAAATGATGTCATCTCTGTCCATATCGAAGCAATGACTGAAAAGATGGCTCAACTTCTCTTTCTGCACGTCGGTGAGGGAGAGTTCTTTTTTCTTTTTTGATTCCATCGAATCCTCTCCGCTGGGAAACCTTTTGACCCAGGTGGCTGCAATGAAACGTTTTAAAACCGATTCAAAAAGTATGAAAACGTGAGAGGGACTATCTATGTGCAAACAACCAACACTGCATTCTGCTCAGCACATAGCAGACACAGTGTAACCACACTTTCTAGTCTAAGACGTACCCTCTTCATTGGAAACACCTTCTCCTTCAACAACACCTGTAAAAACAAAAATTAACTTCGAGAACCAAAAGAATCTAGTCTACTTATTGTGCTGAAATTTGGTTCTCGATGAATCTTAAGCTAGAAATTAAAAAGAAAAAATTTATAATGTACCCCAAACGTGGACACTCCATCCTTGATCGGAGCTATTTTGTGAAACTTCGTTGAGCGGCATTCGGAGGCGTAATGAATCGTCGTCTTCGGGAAGAGTTCTCCATCTTTTTAGTAATTCTTTTGTTCTATCTTTGGTTTTGTCGCATGCCATCTTCCATGTGGAGATGAACTTTTTTTGGCTTTTAGGAGAATCGTCCTCTCCTTGAATGTAATTAATGTTTGCTGGCGAAAAACTGTAAGAGTTACCTAAGGACGGCCTGTGTGCGGAAAAGTCTCGTTGGCTGTCTCTCTTGGTGAGCTCTTTGTGCGGAGTCGCCTCTTCCGAGAAGTTGACTTTCTTGTCTTCTTTGCTCGTCCGTCTCTTCGCCGAACCGTCCTTCACCGCCAGGCCCTTCAGCTCCCCAGACGAGGGCGAGTCCTGGCGCGACATCCCTCGCGTCGTACTCCTCAAACGGATTTCTCACCCTCGGAAACGTTCTATACATAAATTTGATTACCGCCATCGTACATCCCAAATAAGACAGAAAAAACGCCAATACACCCAGCCATTCAACCATCAGCTTAATATCATATTCATAACCTACGTGGTCTTCTCAAATTGCATATGTTTCTAATTTTAAAATAGACACATGTTATGGCGACCCATCATGCACGAACATGACCCTAGTTCATGATAATTGACAACAGATGGCAACAGAGTTCCTCAATCCTATGGTCAATATTTATTAAAATTTCAATAAATGAATAATAATAAATCCAAAATGTCTTCTTTATTTGAATACCCTTTCCACCCTCATGAAAGAAGGTAAAAGTCAAGCGCGTGTTCTACATAATTCAGGTCGATCGATTGTTTTCTAGAGGAGAAAGCAATTAATTTGGGATCTTTAAAAAAATATTTTGTGGGTGAAAAATTGAGCTCAAGAACCCACCTATTAATTAATTAGTTAAATAAATAAATTTTCACGTTTGGCGGGAAAACCGCATTATGTTAACAAAACATTATTTTTTAATAATTTTAAATTAAATTATTAGTTTAAAATACTTACGTAGATGTGTAAAATTTCGATGTTTTTTTTTCTTGCTTTCTGTTCTTGAGCAGCGGCGATCACCAACTAAGCTTGAGGGGCCTAACTGCCAATATTCCGTCATGCGCGAAGGTGTCATTTATCACATTTTTTAGGTTATTGGATTTTTATTTGAGGGGAAAACAAAACGAAATAAATCATGAAAATGTTGAATTCACATGCGAGTGTCTAATTATTTTAATCAAGGGCGAAATTGATTAGAGGTTTTGCTCTGACAATATGAGTGGATTTTTTTTATAATTATCGTAATTCAACAATCAGATTGTTGAAACGATTGATCTTTTAATGATAAATCAATAAATATGCACTATGGTTTATTATTTTCAGCCAAGAGGGAAAGCCCATAAACCTCATAAAGTACTGTTCTGGAGCTTCTTCAATTTTTTTTAATGCAAAACGCCCATAAAAACGATTAAAAATGGAGTTTCTAGACTGAGGAAAACGCGAAAAATCTGTTGAACGTCCTGTCAAAAATTGGTGACGGACGGACGGCGCCACAGACAACCTCTCGGTTAAGAATTAAGATGACCAATCAATTTTCCTTTACAAGGTGGCGATACCCTTCCTAGAGACCGTTATATGCAGGGTGTCACAATTCCCCTTTGAGTCAAAAGCATCTTTCAAAAACATGGTTTAAGCCAAAAAAAACTGAGGAAAACGCCAAAAAAATTAAGAAAAAGGTGGCTTTGTCTAATAATTTTGGAAAACTCCTGGAAAACAGGGTTTTCTTTGCCAAAAGTTGTAGTTCGTCTTCAGAAAGTCTCCAGATCGTTTTTGGAGCCTCCAGAACACTTTTATTTCCTCCAGAACGTTAATAGTTCCCCCAGAACGTTTTTGGAGCCTACAGAACATTTTTAGGTCCTTCAGAAAGACTCCAGACCCTCCAGAACGTTTCTAGTTCCCCCAAAACGTTTTTGGAGCCTACCGAATGTTTCTAGTTCCTTCAAAAAGTCTCCAGATCCTCCAGAACGTTTTTGGAGCCCACAGAATGTTTCTAGTTCCCCCAGAACGTTTTTGGAGCCTACAGAACATTTTTAGTTCCTTCAGAAAGTCTTCAGATCCTCCAGAACGTTTTTGGAGCCCACAGAATGTTTCTAGTTCTCCCAGAACGTTTTTGGAGCCAACAGAACATTTTTAGTTCCTTCAGAAAGTCTACAGATCCTCCAGAACGTTTTTGGAGCCCACAGAATGTTTCTAGTTCTCCCAGAACGTTTTTGGAGCCTACAGAACATTTTTAGTTCCTTCAGAAAGTCTCCAGATCCTCCAGAACGTTTCTAGTTCCCCCAGAACGTTCAGAAAGTCTCCAGATCCTCAAGAACGTTTTTGGAGCCCACAGAATGTTTCTAGTTCCCCCAGAACGTTTTTGGAGCCTACAGAACATTTTTAGTTCCATCAGAAAGTCTCCAGATTCTCAAGAACGTTTTTGGAGCACACAGAATGTTTCTAGTTCCCCCAGAACGTTTTTGGAGCCCACAGAATGTTTCTAGTTCCCCCAGAACGTTTTTGGAGCCTACAGAACATTTTTAGTTCCTTCAGAAAGTCTCCAGATCCTCCAGAACGTTTTTGGAGCCCACAGAATGTTTCTAGTTCCCCCAGAACGTTTTTGGAGCCCACAGAATGTTTCTAGTTCCCCCAGAACGTTTTTGGAGCCTACAGAACATTTTTAGTTCCATCAGAAAGTCTCCAGATTCTCAAGAACGTTTTTGGAGCCCACAGAATGTTTCTAGTTCCCCCAGAACGTTTTTGGAGCCCACAGAATGTTTCTAGTTCCCCCAGAACGTTTTTGGAGCCTACAGAACATTTTTAGTTCCTTCAGAAAGTCTCCAGATCCTCCAGAACGTTTCTAGTTCCCCCAGAACGTTTTTGGAGCATTCTGAAAATCTCTAGATCGTTTCTAGCTCCTCCAGAACGTTTCTAGTTCCCCCAGAACGTTCCGAAAGTCTTTAGATCCTTGAAGATGATCTTGGAGCCATGAACGTTTTTGGTGCCAAGAAAAAAAAACTCCAAAACCCAGATTTCCTCGGCCAAAAGAGGTAGACAAAGCATAATATCATATCCCAAAAGGAGTTCCGAAAGATCTAGGAAATCGCCTTAAAATTGTTTTATTACATCAATGGTAAATCGTAAAAGCCGCCATTGATTAGCTCTCTCTGTAGGCAATCCCCTGGAAAAGGTGTAGGTTTTATCAAATCCATGGTTTCATCCCAGGCTTACAACTAAACTAAGCAAACTGTTTTAATATTCTAACATTAAGTATAACAGAATCTATTCTATATTAATTTTATCATTTATTTAAATCAAACATAATAATAAATTTAAAATAAAAAAAAATCGATCTAAACTTTCGATTTACGACTCAAACTGGTTCTAACCTTTGCGACTTTCGCGGTTTTCAATTTTACCTCAACGCACAATTCAAGCCGGGAAGTCAAGCATCCGAAGTTAATAGATATTGTGTTTTTTATATTTGTTTAAACTAAATTTTTAAATTTATGATATTGTGGTAGGTATATTTTGAAGTATTTAAATTGTTTTTTTGCCTTCTTATTTTGAATCTGAAGACTCCCGCTGTCATAACGAACTAAATGCTGTATAATTTTAAATTTAAGCAACTTTAATCTTCTTTTTGAATAATTTATAATTAATTTTCTATAGTTTCAATCTTAGGTTCTCTAAAAATAAACAGTTGGGATTATCCAAGTCATTATAGGCTACCTTGCTGCATGCTGATATATTTCTATCTAGTATTTCGATTATATTGGTGTTTTAATACCCTTTTTATTGTCATTTGTTTATTTTTAAAGAATGCTGGAGAGTATGAATTTTGATCGTGTCCCACCGCTGGATTCGGGCGTCAATTTCCGACGTTTTTCTCCTCCGGGGGTTCAGAGTCAATTTACGATGGGTCAGCCGCAGTTCGAGATGGCTTCGCAGCAGCCGCAGACGACGTTTCAACATTTCCAGACGTCGCAGCCGCAAACGACATTCCAGCACTTTCAGACGTCCCCGGTTTCACCTCAGAGTCCATCGCAGCAGTTCCCATGGCCGAACCAAACTTTACCTCAGATGCAGCTTCAGCAGATGACCCAACAGCAACCGTCGCCTCAACCAATTTTCAAACTCGCCGACCCGTCTATGGAAGTCGTCGATAAAATGATCGAGAAGTTCATGGCTCAGGATAACATGTTTCCAAGTCTTCTCGATAAAATGAGAATAACATGCGAAAGTAAATTTTATTCTTCCTAAAAATATTGTCTTTAAATTTTTTTTTTTTTTAGGTGGCGTCACTGTCAGTGGAATTTTAGATTCAGACTATCCAAGTTCGAATGAACTACCTGTTCAGGTCCAGGTTAACCAGTTTAAAATCATAAATAAACTCCCTCTTCCACCGGAGATTCAGCAGCAAGTTGGAAGTATCCTTTTTATTTTCGCTGGTTATTAGGTCCAGTCCTTTCAATCTATGTGATTTTTCTTTCTTCTCTTCTTTTCCGTCGTTTTCTTATATTTATAGCTTTCATAATTTTAATTTATGGTTAATTTGGCTTTTTTTCACTTTCTTCTGACATGCCACTTTGCCAAAACCATGGCTGTCTTAAGAATAAAAATTTTTTTTGTGGGTGGAATGTAAAGGATGCTCTTAAAATGATTTGAGATTGATTTGAGAACTAGCTGAAGGATCCAAGAACGTTTTTGAGGAACTGGAAACGTTCTGTAGGCTCCAAAAACGTTCTTGAGGATCTAGAGACTTTCTGAACGTTCTGGGGGAACTAGAAACGATCTAGAGACTTTCTGAATGTTCCAAAAACGTTCTAGGGGGACAAGAAACGTTCTGGAGACTCTAAAAACGTTCTGGGGGATCTGGAGACTTTCTGAAGGAACTAAAAATGTTCTGTAGGCTCCAAAAACGTTCTGGGGGAACTAGAAACATTCTGTGGGCTCCAGAAACGTTCTGGAGGATCTGTAGACTTTTTGAAGGAATTAGAAACATTCGGTAGGCTCCAAAAACGTTCTGGAGGATCTGGAGATTTTCTGAAGGAACTAAAAATGTTCTGTTGGCTCCAAAAACGTTCTGGGGGAACTAGAAACATTCTGTGGGCTCCAAAAACGTTCTGGGGGAACTAGAAACGATCTAAAGACTCTCTGTAGGCTCCAAAAACGTTCTGGAGGATCTGTAGACTTTTTGAAGGAACTAGAAACATTCGGTTGGCTCCAAAAACGTTCTGGGGGAACTAGAAACGTTCTGTAGGCTCCAAAAACGTTCTGGGGGAACTAGAAACGATCTAAAGACTATCTGTAGGCTCTCCAGGTGTGTAACTATGAAACCGGAATTCCTTAATAGTAAGTAAATGCTAAGTGTGCACAATTGGTACAAAACATTTTATTCAAAATACTGTCCATCGTTAGCCATACATTTCTTCCATCTCTCAGGCAATTTGTGGATTCCTTGCCAAAAAAACTGGTCCTCCTTTGAGGTGAACCAATTATGAAGCCATTGTTGTACATGTTCGTAAGAAGTGAAGTGCTGCTCGGAAAGTGCATGTCCCATAGATGCGAATAAAAGGAAATCTGAAGGGGCTAGGTCGGGCGAATAGGCCGCATGCGGCAGAGCCTCCCAACCTAGTGCGTGGATCAGTTCTATGACCGGTTTCGACTTGTGTGAGGGTGCATTGTTGTGGAGCAACCTCACCTTGTTTCGCCTATCTCCATTTTCTGGCCTTTTTTCTCGCAAAGCTTCGCTTAAATTCAACAGTAGTTGTTGATAATGTTCAGCAGTAACAGTTTCACCAGGTTTGAGGAGCTCATAGTAGATCAAACCCTTCTGATCCCACCAAACACACAGCATTGTCTTCTTGCCGTAGCGATTGGGCCTTGCAGTTGACGTGGACGCTTCTCTTGGATTTACCCACGACTTTTTGCGTTTCGGATTTTCGCAATAAATCCATTTTTCATCGCTGGTGACAATCTGATGAAGAAACGACTTTCTTTTCTGCCTAGCAAGCAGCATTTGACAGGTGGTTTTTCGGTTCTCCATCTGGCGTTCATTGAGTTCATGTGGAACCCATTTTCCTACCTTCTGGATCTTTCCCATGGCTTTCAAACGTTTAGAAACAGCTTCTCGGGTGACATTTAACTGATCTGCTAGTTGTTGCTGCGTTTGAATGTCATCTTCATCCAACAGAGCTTGAAGTTCATGGTCCTCAAACTTTTTTGGTGGTCTTCCACGTTCTTCGTCTTCGACGTCAAAATTTCCACTTTTAATCCTTTTAAACCACTCATAGCATTGTGATTTACCAAGGGCATGGTCACCGTAGGCTTCCACATGCATTTGATGCGATTCGGAAGCAGTTTTCTTTAAGTGATAACAGAAAATCAATGCTGACCGCAAATGGGTCTTTCCGGGGACGAAACTCGACATGTTCCGTACAGTCCAAACTTAGCCGTTACACTGAAGCTTGGGTTGTGATGTGTTCATAATCCCAGTCTTATCTTTAAACAACAAAATGGCACTGCTTGCGGGCCAAATATGTTGCTACAGTTGAAGCTAGGGCTGCCTATAACTGAATTCCGGTTTCATAGTTACACACCTGGTAAAAACGTTCTGTAGGCTCCAAAACCGTTCTGAAGGATCTGGAGATTTTCTGAAGGCTCCAAAACCGTTCTGAAGGATCTGGAGATTTTCTGAAGGCTCCAAAAACGTTCTGGGGAACTAGAAACGTTCTGTAGGCTCCAAAAACGTTCTGGGGGAACTAGAAACATTCTGTAGGCTCAAAAAACGTTCTAGGGGGACTAGAAACGTTCTGCAGGCTCCAAAAACGTTCTGGGGGAACTAGAAACATTCTGTGGGCTCCAAAAACGTTCTGTACGAACTGAACTGAGTGACGAGAACTAGAGACTTTCATGAGGCTCCGGAACGTTCTAGGGGATCTGAAGACTTTCTGAAGGAACTAGAAGTGTTCTGTACGTTCCAAAAACGTTCTGGAGGATTTGGAGACTTTCTGGAGGAGCTAAAAACGTTTTGGGACCAAATGAAACATTTTTAACCGTAAACTGAAAGGTTCAGCCATTTTTTTTTCATTATTGCTACCTAATAAATCGATAAAAACTTAACTTTTGGATTTTCCTTAATAAATGACTAGACATTCAACCCGATACCCTCATGGGAGTCTTTCCCGAAATAAACCGTGCCTGGGTCTGCATCGAAAGCGACCTTTACATCTGGGATTTCGAAACAGGGTAAATTTTTAAATTTTTAAATTGCAAACATATTTTAAAACACTTTTAGGGGAGATGTCGCTTATTATGCCAGCGCATGTGATATAATAACCAGCGTTGGTTTAGTCAATCCTCGCCCTGGAGTTTTTCGTTCGGACATTCAAAGTCTTCTCGTTATAACGACACCTCTTGAAATCAACGTAATCGGCATCGTCATCAACAAATCTCCTGATCGTAAATTTAACTTTAAAAAAACAAAACAAACAATTTTTTTTCTCTTTTAGGTCGATCGAGCGAATTACAATTATCGAATGAAATAATCTATTCATTATTGACAGAAGGTGTCACCATTAAAGTGGTCAAAGGGACGATTACTGGGCGAATATTTTTAGGTGGACAGGATGGGAGCGTTTTTGAAATTTTATATCAAGTAAGGCAATATAAATAATTTTTTGTTTATTAGGTGTACAAAATGCTGCCACAGGGTAAATTTGAATTTTGTAGATTTTAGCCGAGTTTCATTTTGTACACCTAGTAGTTCATTTTTTCAAAATTTTGAACATTTTAGGCGTTAAAGCCCATAAAAAGTTGACCTTCTCCGTGTAAGAAGGTTATTGAAGTGTAACCATTAAGAAGGTTAATTTTTAAAGGCTTGTAAATCGTAAACCGTTACAGATATTGAAAAAATGTACTAAATAAAATCTGTTGGAAATTTAATTCTCTTTAATTTTTATTCTATTCATTTTTTCTCTAGGACGCACTGTTTTCAAGATAAATTTATTTTTTTAAATAATTATTTTCCGAAAATGGTTCATCCTAGAAAAAAATAATTAAGTACAAATTTATAGAGAATTAAATTTCCTACAAATTTTTATTTGGTGTTCAAAATGAAATTCAGCCTTAGGGTAAATTTGAATTTTGTAGATTTTAGCCGAGTTCCATTTGGTACACCTAATAATTAATTTTTTTTACAGAAAGATGTCGGCTGGTGGGGAAAACGGTGTAAAAAAGTTAACATATCGAAAAGCTCTTTGTCGTTTATCGTACCAAATTTTATCGCTGCTGCATTCACTGAGAATGATCCCATAAAAGACATTCTTGTCGATAATTCGAGACATATTTTATACACTTTGACGACAAAAGGGACCATCGATGTCTACGATTTAGGCCACAACGGTACCAGTTCCGCTTGTAAAGTCGCTTCTCTTTCCTATTCTTCGATACACCACCAGGCGATATTGTCAGCGCAGCATTTTGTGCAGAATACAAGGCGTGATATACCAGAAATAACGAATATTACATCATTGTGTATTCTGGAGGAAACGGATTCGCCACATTTGGGGCTTGTAGGGTTGACTAAGAGTGGAGTAAGGCTTTACTTTTCGACTGGAAGTCCTCCGCCACATCGACCTTCTACTCTTCGCCTTTTGCATATTCGCTTCCCTCCTGGCGTAAATGCGACATCGTTGCCATTCATGCGAGATACGCTTACCGTCCCTATTCATAAATCGGGAACATTCATCATTGCTACTTCAAATGCTGCTTTGGTTCAGGATAAAGTTTGGTGTTTCAGCTCAGACTTTTTCCCTACCCGTATCGCCTTTTCTGAAGAAACCCAATATCATAATCTCTGCGCTCCCGTTGTCGCCATATCCGATTTAGATTCTGTGGGAAAAAAACGTTTTTATAACCCCAACGGACATGTTTTGGTCTACCAGCAAAATGTGGACGCCAAACGATTTATACTTCTTACACCTCAGGGGACTGAAGTCTACGAAAAACTAAGACCTGTCGATATTCTCGCTGAAGTCTTACGCGAAAGAAATGGCCCTGACTGCGATGAAATCAAACATTACTTTTTAGAATTAGGGACTGACCAAGCTTGCGCTATGGCTTTAATTTTAGCATGTTCTTTCATGACTACACAAGCTCAGGTATTAATATTTTTCTTAATCTTCGTAATCTAAATATCTTTCTAGTTAGCAGAATGGGCGACCAGAGCATTCTTTTTATATGGAGGAGATCCCAAACATGTTATACAGCCTACACCCCAGTATGCCGTTAGCCCAAATTATCCGAATCAACCTGATGTGACTAATCGGACTAATATTTTCGATATTCCATCTAGTCCTCCAGACTTTAACTTCAACTCAAGTATGTATTGAAGAAAGTTATTGTATTACCCCACTGTTGGGCGTAATCGTAATCACGATTACGATTGTAATCGCAAGTTTCTTAATTACGATTACAATCATATTCGTATTTTTTTCTGCGATTACGATTGTAATAGCATTTCTTAAACGATTACAACCGTAATTGTATTTTTTTTCTGTGATTACAATCGTAATTGAATTTTTTGTTCTGCGATTGCCATTATAATTCGTATTTTTTTGTGCGATTACAATCGTAATCGCATTTTTTCTCCAGCGATTACGGGCATAATTGTATTTTCGTTAGCGTTTACGGCTTGTATATGACATCAGGTAATCTCAGTAAAAATGTCATATACGAGCCATAAACGCTAACGAAAATACGATTACGCCCGTAATCGCTGAAAAAAAAAATGTGATTATCGCAGAAAAAAATACGAATACGACTGTAATCGCGGAAAAAAATACGAATACGACTGTAATCGCGGAAAAAAATACGATTACATATAATGGTAATCGCAGAAAAAAATACGTTTAAAATGGTAATCGCAGAAAAAAAATACAATTACGATTGTAATTGCAGAAAAAAAAATACGATTACGGTTTTAATCGTAAAAAAAATACGATTACGGTTGTAATCGTAAAAAAAATGCGATTACAGTAGTTCTCGAGATATTGAGGTTTTCCTAAAATAAATAAACCCGTTTTTCTTGGTTTTTTGATCTGAAATTTTTGTCAGTTTTTATTCACATAGAGAGCAAAGTAGGGCGTAACTGATTACATTTTGATTATTGTAATCTGACTTTTAAAAAATCAACTGGGGTGATTACTTTTGTAATCGATTACGAAAGTAATCACCTGCATGATTACAAGTAATTATGATTAATTTTCTAATCGCTTACAAAATGTAATCACCCCAGTTGATTTAAAAAAAATAACCGATTACTACTTTATGATTACTTTTTCCTGGCTTAAAACTCTCTCAGAGTAATAGATTAATCAATGATTACTTTGATTACTTTTTTCTGGCTTACAATGCTCTCAAATTGTTAGATTACTCAATGATTACTTTTCCTACAAAATTTAATTTTTACCTACTTATATTTAAGTAATCATTTTTTTAATCATTAAACATGGTGTGATTAGGGTTGTTGCAATACTTCCGATATATTGGAATATCGATATTTTCCTTCCGATATATCGGTTCGTCCGATATTTTCCTTCCGATATATCGGTTCATCCGATATTTTCCTTCCGATATATCGGTTGTTCCGATATTTTCCTTCCGATATATCGGTTCAACCGATATTTTCCTTCCTATATATCGGTTCAACCGATATTTTCCTTCCGATATATCGGTTCATACGACATTTTCCTTCCGATATATCGGTTCATACGACATTTTCCTTCCGATATATCGGTTCGTCCGATATTTTCCTTCCGATATATCGGTTCTTCCGATATATCGGTTCTTCCGATATATCGGTTCTTCCGATATATCGGTTCATCCGATATTTTCCTTCCGATATATCGGTTCATCCAATATTTTCCTTCCGATATCGTATCGGATAAAATATCGGAAGGAAGGCCATATCGAATCAACCCTAGGTGTGATTACTAAATTACAAGTAATCGTTAATGTTATTTTGTTACGATTAAAAGTGATCAGTAACCACATTATATGAGCGATTATGGTTATTACTCATGTATGTGGAAAGTAATCAATCCTTTTATGTAATCTAATCACAGTTCAAGGTAATCAATTACTTTAATAATCAATAATCACCCATAAAAGTAATCAGTAATCGATTACTTTTTGCTAAGTCTATCAAAGTAGGGCAAAAGTAAAAAAGTAAAAATACTGATTACTTTTGCCCTACTTTGATAGACTTAGATAGTTTTTCGGCCTTTAATCCTCCTTTTTAACAGATTTTTGAGAGTCTCAAGCCTGTTATCTAAAAAGCACCCATTTTTAAGGAAATTTACGGACGTTTCCTATGGACTTTTTAGGCTTTTCTTTCCTCTTTTGAATAATTATCTAATCTAATTTACTAAAAACAAATTTTTTTTAGGTTTTCGTCCGAACCAAGTGAGCACACCAGTAAACGAGCGAAATCGATATACGCCATCTGGAATCGGCCCAACTCTTCCTCCTCAGAGTGAAACATTTTCCATCCAACTTTCATCAAAACACAACGGCCTTTATTTATATCTCACTCGCATTTTAAGACCAATCTGGCACGAAAAAATCGTCAGCACAGTCATGTTTGAAGACAAAAAATTACACGTAAAAAAAAAAAAAAAAAACAAACATTTCAAACAAGAAAATAACTTTTTTCTTTCAGTCTGTATCTTCATTGTGTCTGGAAGATTTAGGAATAATCACTGCCCGCCTAACAGGCTTGAGAAATTTCTTAGAAAAAAATGCAACGCAGACGAATCCAGATATCACACCGTAAGTTTTGAAACAGTGTTTCTCAATCTTTTTTGAAGCCTGGGCTGGTTAAATTTTTTAACGGGCGGTTAAGTTTTTGCCCTTTACTTAATGTGCCGGTTAAATTTATTAATGGGCGGTTAAGATTTTACCCTTTACTTAACAGGCCGGTTAACTTGTAAACGGGCGGTTAAATTTTTGCCCTTTACTTAACGGCCCGGTTAAATTTTTTAACGGGCGGTTAATTTTAACCATTTACTTAATGGGCTGGTTAAATTTTTGCCCTTTACTTAATGGACCAGTTAAATTTTTGCCCTTTACTTAACAGGCCGGTTAAATTTTTTAACGGGTGGTTTAGTTACCCTTTACTTGATGGGCCGGTCAAATTTTTGCCCTTTACTTAACGGGCCGGTTAAATTTTTTAACGGGCGGTTTAGTTACCCTTTACTTGATGGGCCGGTTAAATTTTTGCCCTTTACTTAACGGGCGGTTAATTTTAACCATTTACTTAATGGGTTGGTTAAATTTTTGCCCTTTTCTTAATGGGCCGGTTAAATTTTTGCCCTTTACTTAACGGGCTGGTTAAATTTTTTAACGGGTGGTTAAGTTAAGCCCTTTACTTAACGGACCGGTTAAGTTTAGCCCTTTACTTAATGGACCGGTTAAATTTTTGCCCTTTACTTAACAGGCCGGTTAAATTTTTTAACGGGCGGTTTAGTTACCCTTTACTTGATGGGCCGGTCAAATTTTTGCCCTTTACTTAACGGGCGGTTAATTTTAACCATTTACTTAATGGGCTGGTTAAATTTTTGCCCTTTTCTTAATGGGCCGGTTAAATTTTTGCCCTTTACTTAACGGGCTGGTTAAATTTTTTAACGGGTGGTTAAGTTTAGCCCTTTACTTAACGGACCGGTTAAGTTTAGCCTTTTACTTAATGGACCGGTTAAATTTTTGCCCTTTACTTAACAGGCCGGTTAAATTTTTAACGGGCGGTTTAGTTACCCTTTACTTGATGGGCCGGTCAAATTTTTGCCCTTTACTTAACGGGCCGGTTAAATTTTTTAACGGGCGGTTTAGTTACCCTTTACTTGATGGGCCGGTTAAATTTTTGCCCTTTACTTAACGGGCCGGTTAAATTTTTTAACGGGCGGTTAATTTTAACCATTTACTTAGCGGACCGGTTAAATTTTTGCCCTTTTTCTTAGTGGGCCGGTTAAGTTGTTGCCCTTCTAAACTGGCCGGTTAAATTTTTTAACGGGTGTTTAAGTTTTTCCCATTTACTACTAATTATCGCATCAATAAAAATTGAATAAGGACACACGCTAACGCCTCCATGGCTGGCCACTTTTCTCCCCTTTCACCCAAAATTTGCATAACGCCCCATAGTAACTTCCCAGCGCCCCTGGGGGCGGTACCGCCCCTGTTGTGAATCACTGATTTAATCTAAATAAAATTTAGGTCAAGCAGTCGCTATGCGGATGTTATGTCGAGAACCAACTTGCGGCACAGACTTCAAGAAGCGCTCGCTCAAGAAAAAGCGTCTTTGGAAGGCTTCAAAATATTCGTCGATCACGTCACACAAGTTTTTAGCCTCTGGAGAATCCTTTCTCAACACCAATTCCACGCCATAATTTCAGCCCTCAAACCCGAACTTATCAGTCAAATAAACATCGCCACATACCGAGACTTATCATTATGCGGAAAAGAAATCTGTTCCGCTCTCATCAACAGTTTAATCAATCTGTCAGTTTATTTAGTTTATTTCCTTTTTTATTTTAATCTTTTTTTTAGATATTTGAATGATAATGCATCTGTAGATAATATAAGTGCCAAATTACGTGAAGAATGTCCAGCGTTGTACAAGACTGAAGATGCTACATGTTCGAAAGTGAACGAAATTTTAATGTCCATGCAAAACATAAGAAATGAAGAAGAAAAATTAGTGATGTTACGTTCAGCCATCAAGGTAAAAATCAAATTTTGTCAAACTTGTAAAAATTGATCTTTTAACCTTTTTAACCTCCCTAAAGAAGTTATTGTATTGGCTTTTGGGGAAGGGTCTTTCAGACCCCGGAGGGTCAAATCGACCGATCTCAAGCGGAGATCTGCGCGTTTGAAGTTTTAAGAAATTCACTGCGGCCAAACCGTTGGTCTGATTTCCACCAAATTTTTATCAATTACTCCTTATATTTTTGACGAATTTTTGGTGTAAAAAATTATCATTTTAGTAGGGAGAAATTTCATACTTCCATGCTTTACGAGAGAGACTCTCTCGGGCAAAAATCCCGTTATTTCTACCTTGACACTTAAAAAATTTTTCAGAAAAAAAAAAAAGCACAAATTTAATAAAAAAAGAAAACTCGGAAAATTAAAAAAAAAGTTGGAAAATTTCTCGAAAAAAAATAAAACCAAATTTTAAAAAAAATTAGATTTTTTGGTGAAAAAATAACTTTGAAAATTTTTCTCAAAAAAAAAATAAAAATAAAATATCCTTCTCCATCAGTGTTGGGCGTAATCGTCATCGCAATTACGATTACGATTGTAATCGCAAGTTTCTTAATTGCGATTACAATTATAATCGTAACCGTAATTCCGATTACAATGACAATCTTATTCGTATTTTTTTCTGCGTATACGATTGTAATCGCATTTTTTTCTGCAATTACCATTATAATTGTATTTTTTTCTGCGATTACGGCTCGTATAAGACATTTTTACTGAGATTACCTGACCAAATTGCTTTCAATGACGGTATTAATAATTAAGACTAAGATTGTAATTGCAGAAAAAAATACGATTACAATAAATTTTAATCGCAGAAAAAAATACGATTATTATGGTAATCGCAGAAAAAAATACAATTACGATTGTAATCGCAGAAAAAAAATACGATTACGATTGTAATTGTTTAAAAAATGATACGAGTAACCGTCATTGAAAGCAATTTGGTCAGGTAATCTCAGTAAAAATGTCTTATACGAGCCGTAATCGCAGAAAAAAATACGATTATAATGGTAATCGCAGAAAAAAATACAATTACGATTGTAATCGCAGAAAAAAATACGAATACGATTGTAATTGTAATCAGAATTACGATTATAATATAATCTAATTATAATATAATCGTGATCGTAATTAAGAAACTTGCGAATACTATCGTAATCGTAATTACGATTACGCCCAACACCGTCCTCCATTATACTTCCCCTCCGTTATACTTCCACTCTTTAATACTTCCCCCTCTTATATTTCTACTTCTCTTTAGGAAAGTTTTCGTTGGAAGCTCTTTAAACTAGTACTTTTTTTCAGCTTTGCAAAGAAGTTGCGCCACATTTGAATCATTCCTCAGTCTGTAAGCAATTGGTCAACCATCAATACTACCAAGGAGTAATCGAAGTTTGCCACGATATGGCGAATAAAGCGGATCAGATGAATTTAGCGAAAAATTTCCTTGAAAAGAATCAGCCGATGGATGACGATTTGGGGTCAAAAGCATTCATGAGCAGGTATGGATTTATTTTGCAATCTTCTCAATTTACTTTTTTCTTTTCAGATCTGCATGCTATAAAGATTTGGCTTATATGTTGGATCAAATTTATTTAAAATGTCAAGTTGGAAACAACCCTATTTCTTTTGAAGATCCTCAAAATACTGTTGGATTAAAACTTGTAAGTAATCTGTGGAAAAATAGTTGATTTCTTTAAGAGTTTTTAAAGTGCCCTTTTTATGGGAGTCCTTGTATCAATAATTTTGTTAATTTTTGATTTTCAGCTTGAGGATACGATAGTTCAGTGTCTCGAAATTGAAGATGAGACTGCTCATTTGATAGTTTACGAGTGGCTTGTGATGCGAAACCTGCAAAACTCCTTGGTCACTTTGGGTCGACCGTCTGTCGAAAAGTATCTTTCGAAATTCCCTCCAGACTCGAAACGTTTCCGAGACCTCCTCTGGCAGTACTACGAGAAAAACGGCGAGCATGCCAAAGCAGCTCAGATTCTCTACAAACTGGCCACCGGAAGAGGGTAAAAGAAAAAAAAAAAAAAGGTTTATTTTTGTCTAATATTATTTTTAGAGATGCGATCAGGCTTCAGCAAAGGTTGACTTATTTGGGAAAAGCTGTGATGTGCATGAGAAGCGATCGTGTTGGTTGCGCGCCGTATCTTGGAGCTTTCCATCATGAATTAGAAGACCTTGTGAAAGTCGCTCGACTTCAAAAACAAGTCTTAGATAAAATTTCTTCCCTTATGAACACCCACGCTATGGCTGAAGATGCTTACAAGAAGCTAAACTCCAATCTTTTAGCCATCACAGAGGTAATCCTCATTTCTAATCCTTCAAAATCTTGAAAAATCCAGGGTGCTCGAAGTCAGTGTTGGGCGTAATCGTAATCGCAATTACGATTACGATTATAATCGCAAGTTTCTTAATTACGATTACGATTATAATTGTAAAATTATAATCGCATTTTTTTAACGATTACAATCGTAATCGTATTTTTTTTCTGCGATTACAATCTTGGTCTTAATTATTAATACCCTCATTGATAGCAATTTGGTCAGGTAATCTCAGTAAAAATGTCATATAATCGTACGAGCCGTAAACGCTAACAAGAATACGATTACGCCCGTAATTGCTAAAAAAAAAAGCGATTACTACCGTAATCACAGAAAAAAATACGATTATAATGGTAATCGCAGAAAAAAATACAATTTCGATTGTAGTCGCAGAAAAAAATACGAATACGATTGTAATCGCAAGTTTCTTAATTATGATTACGATTACAATCGTATTCATATTTTTTCTGCGATTACGATTGTCATCGCATTTTTTACGATTTTAATCGCATTTTTTACGATAATACGGTAATCTTAATCGTAATTAAATACAGCTGGGAGAATTTGATGAAAAAAAAATTACTGTAATACCTTTGATAGACAGTTTTGGAACAGTGTTGGGCGTAATCGTAATCGCGATTACGATTGTAATCGCAAGTTTCTTAATTACGATTATAATCGTATGATTACAATCGTATTCGTATTTTTTCTGCGATTACTATCGTAATCGCATTTTTTTGCAGCAATAACGGGCGTAATCGTATTTTCGTTAGCGTTTACGGCTCGTATATGACATTTTTACTGAGATTACCTAATGTCATATACGAGCCGTAAACGCTAACGAAAATACGATTACGCCCGTAATCGCTGAAAAAATGCGATTATCGCAGAAAAAAATACGATTATAATGATAATCGCAGAAAAAAATACGATCATAATGAAAATCGCAGAAAAAAATACTATTATAATGGTAATCGCTGAAAAAAAATGCGATTATCGCAGAAAAAAAATACGATTACGGTTGTAATCATAAAAAATGCGATTACAATCGTAATCGCAGAAAAAAATACGAATGCGATTGTAATCGTAATTAAGAAACTTGCGATTACAATCGTAATCGTAATTAAGAAACTTGCGATTACAATCGTAATCGTAATTAAGAAACTTGCGATTACAATCGTAATCGTAATTGCGATTACGATTACGCCCAACACTGGCTACAAGTCCTGTGAGATTGCTAGGAACAGAGAAAGGAAACCTAAAAAAGCGTTTTTACGTTTATTTTCATTTTGTCTTCCAAAAACTAGATATTCTGTTGTTTTTAGAAGAATTTAGGCATTTTTCTCATAAGCCCCCATTTTCCCCTTGTTTT
Source organism: Orius insidiosus (assembly GCA_014119065.1). NCBI lineage: Eukaryota > Metazoa > Arthropoda > Insecta > Hemiptera > Anthocoridae > Orius > Orius insidiosus. Next base: position 101,475 of record JACGAQ010000181.1, on the reverse strand, counting down.
TTTTTACTTAGAAGCCACTTTTTAAAAGGTTTTTTCCTTGGTTTTTATGGCAGAAAAACCCCATTTTTACCCGTTTTTCTGAAATTTTCCCAAGTTAACACATTCCCTCCATCAAAGAGCCTTGGGCTATAACTTTTTACCCAACAATTTTGCACAAATCTCAATTTTCGGCAAGCAGAAGTCAAAATTTAGTTTTAAAAAAATTGTAAAGTCATTCAAACTCCACACATTTTGACTAGTTAACCAAAAGTTAAAAATCTCTGCATTATAATCAAACTTTTTTTTCTAGCTTTATGAAGATTTCGCTGAACCTTTTGACCTTTGGGAATGCAAATTGACCATTTTAAACTGCGCCGGTCATGACGATCAAGACCTAATCAAATCCATTTGGAGTGAAATCATCAAACATGGTATTTTCTCTTTTTTATATTAAAAATTGATAATTTTTTTCAAATATTTTAGAATTAGAGCAATGTACTTCTTCTTCACCTGACGAACAAATGCTCGTTGTTATGTCCAAAGTTAAAAATTTAGGCCTTCAGTATACTGTGCAATCACCTTGTTTTCCAGTTTGTAAGTAGTTTTTTAAAATAAATTTTTAATTTAAATTTTCTTTTAAAGATTATCTTGTGTGGCAATTGGAACTTTTAAGTTGCCGCCTCAATGTAAACAAATCGAGAGTTTATTCTACGATGATTGAAACTGGAGTTACCGTTGGAGCTTTGCTTGATATTTATGATAAGTACGATTTAATTTTTTTAAATATTTTTATTTTTTCTTAAGAATGTTTTCGGTTGATGATGTGTGCTGGACACGAAATGGCAACGAATTCCACCTCATTCAAGTCATCGCCAGTTTCGCCGACGATTTCGCCAAAAACATAAGAGTCTATTCTACTGGAGAAAGGTATTTTTATATTTCTTAATTATATGATATTAATTTGTTTTTAGGAGAGTGTTGGTAGACAAAGTTCAAGATTTGGTGATGACCTGCCTCAGCATTCTATTCAGCAAACAAGACTGCGCTCAACTTATTTCATATATTAAAAAAATCAAGGACAACCTCGAAAGGCTTAAATAAATTGTTTTATTTTGTTTTTCTTTTTTTTTCTGTACTGTGTTCTAAATTTAAATAAAACGACAAATTTGTAAAATATATGTCAATTTTTTTTTATCTCATGAATTATTTGGGTATTAAAAAGATAATTTTGGATATCAAATTTTATACTCTTCCTACAATTATTCATTTACTTTTATTATTGATTTTCATATTATTCAAAAGGCTAACTTCCTATTTGCGAATAAAAATGTTAACATTAATATTTTATCTAAAATTCATATTTCTTTTAACTTCCTTAAAGAAGTTATTGCGATACCCTCGACGTCGGGTTTTTGGGGAAGGGTCTTCCAGACCCCGGAGGGTCAAATCGAATATTGATCTTTACCGATCTCAACTTTGTCTGTGGTGCCGGCCGGCCGGCTGTCCGGCCGTCCGTAGCATTTTTTTCCGGAACACTTTACGGCCACAGTTTTCCTCCGATTTTCACCAAATTTTCACCAAAATTTCTTTAGCCGGTGAAGAAGAATGTAACGAGGGGGATTTTTGAATTTCGAAAAAATGGCGGAGATATGTCTGTTTGAAATTTTAAAAAATTCGCTGCGGCCGAACCGTTAATCCGATTTTCACCAAATTTTCACCAATTACTCCTTATTTTTTAAGAATTTTTGGTCCAAAAAAATTGCCACTTTTTAATTACTATTTTTATTACATAGTAGGGAGAAATTTCGTACTTCTACCCTTTACGAGAGGCACATCCCTAGGCCAAAGAGCCCATTATTTCTACCTCGACACTTATTTTCTTGATATTTACACAAAAAAAAACGTGAAAAAATGTCAAAAAATTTGTAAAAAAAGTAAGTATGAATTTCTGATAAAATGAGAGTTTTTTTATATTCGCCATACAGCTGGGAGAATTTGATGAAAAAAAAATTACTGTAATACCTTTGATAGACAGTTTTGGAACAGTGTTGGGCGTAATCGTAATCGTAATTGCGATTACGATTACGATTGTAATCGCAAGTTTCTTAATTACGATTACAATCGTATTCGTATTTTTTCTGTGATTACGATTGTAATCGCATTTTTTAACAATTACAACCATAATCGTATTTTTTTCTGCAATTACAATCGTAATTGTATTTTTTTTCAGCGATTACCATTATAATCGTATTTTTTTCTGCGATTACAATCGTAATCGCATTTTTTTCCAGCGATTACGGGCGTAATCGCATTTTTTTCCAGCGATTACGGGCGTAATCGTATTTTTTAACAATTACAACCATAATCGTATTTTTTTCTGCAATTACAATCGTAATTGTATTTTTTTCTGCGATTACCTTCATAATCGTATTTTTTTCTGCGATTACAATCGTAATCGCATTTTTTTCCAGCGATTACGGGCGTAATCGTATTTTTTTAACAATTACAACCATAATCGTATTTTTTCTGCAATTACAATCGTAATTGTATTTTTTTTCTGCGATTACCTTCATAATCGTATTTTTTTCAGCGATTACGGGTGTAATCGCATTTTTTTCCAGCGATTACGATTGTAATCGTATTTTTTTAACAATTACAACCATAGTCGTATTTTTTCTGCAATTACAATCGTAATTGTATTTTTTTTCTGCGATTACCTTCATAATCGTATTTTATTCTGCGATTACAATCGTAATCGCATTTTTTTCCAGCGATTACGGGCGTAATCGTATTTTTGTTAGCGTTTACGGCTCGTACATAACATCAGGTAATCTCAGTAAAAATTTCATATATGAGCCGTAAACGCTAACAAAAATACGATTACACCCGTAATCGCTGAAAAAAAATGTGATTATCGCAGAAAAAATACGATTATAATGATAATCGCAGAAAAAAGTACGATCATAATGATATCGCAGAAAAAAATACGATTATAATGGTAATCGCTGAAAAAAAATGCGATTATCGCAGAAAAAAAAATACGATTACGGTTGTAATCATAAAAAATGCGATTACGATTGTAATAATTTTACGATTGTAAAAATACGAATGCGATTGTAATTGTAATTAAGAAACTTGCGATTACAATTACGCCCAACACTATTTTGGAACCTGGGAATAAGACTTAAATGGTTCAATAGAAAATTTATTTTACAGATGTCTAGAAGTTATAACAATCTTTTTTTTCCTCCCTCATAAATGTGAAAAATCCAAAACCACTGCAAACGTTATTTCAAAAAATTTTGATAATTTTTTGGAAGTCATTAATTTTTAAAAATTTTTTTGTCGAGGAAAGGAAAAAAGTTAACAATCCACATTATTTACATGTTGGAACTCTAAAAATTCGATATTATCACATAATTAAAAAAAAACTAATTATTCTGGTTTCTTATTTAGTAACACAAAACGCAAAAATAGAATTTTTTTTACGAAAGCAATAGAAAAAAAAATAAATGAAAGGTTTCTTTTTTTGAAAAAAAGAAAGAAAAAGAATTCGATTATTCAAATCACGTTTAAACTTAAAAATAAATGATTCTTGCATCAGCTGGATTTTGTTCAAGTGGGCAGTACGGGCATTTCAATCTAGAAAAACAAAAAAAGTTAAAAAATAACAAAAATTCAATAGTTTTCTCGGTAAAATTGGCCAATTTATTTGAATTTTAAACTAATTTCGACAGAAAAAAATACTTTTCTGAAAATCAACTTTTTAAAAATAAATTTTCGGTCAATTTTGTAAATCATATGTTAGCTTTGTTCCAACCCACTTTTGAAACTCCAGGAGCATGAGAAGGATTTGCACTTCTGATTTGACAGACTAACGATGAGCGACGTCAGATTAGACGTCCTTCTGCGCATGCTCCAGGAGTTCCAAAACAGTTTCAAACTGCGGTTGGAACAAAGCTATATCTGTTTCACTAAAATTCATGAATTTTTAGATATTAAGTACGTTAAAAAAATTAAATAACATACATAATTTTATTGATATTTCATAGATTTTTGTATGAATTTTAGTGAAATAGATATTAGCTTTGTTCCAACCGCAGTTTGAAACTCCTGGAGCATGTGCAGAAGGATTTGCACGCCAGATTTGACGGACAAACAATTTGAGCGAAGTCAGATTTGACGTCTAATTAGTACTGCACATGCTCCAGGAGTTTCAAAACAGTTTCAAACTGCGGTTGGAACAAAGCTAATATCTATTTCACTAAAATTCGTACAAAAATCTATGAATTTTTAGATATGAAGGTACTTAAAAGATTTCTTTTCGACAAAATTTTTGGAAAACTTTCAATTTTTCTGGACTTCTGGATTTTTTAAAAATTTGTTGTAAATTACGTTAAAAAAATTAAATATTTACTTAAATTTATTTTTAAAAAGTATGCATTTTTGACGGAACAATAAAAGCTTTGTTCCAACCGCAGTTTGAAACTCCTGGAGCATGTGCAGAAGGATTTGCACGCCAGATTTGACGGACAAGCGATTTGAGCTAAGTCAGATTTGACGTCTAATTACTACTGCGCACGCTCCAGGAGTTTCAAAATGTGGTTGGAACAAAGCTAATGTGAATATGAATACGCCCAACTCTGGCTTACTTATCTCAATGTAAAACGACTTCTCAAAAAAAATAATTTTGCTGGATTTTGAGATATTTGGACGAAAATTTCAAATAAAAACTTACTTATTGGCTGCAGCCAGTTTATTTAAGGCATCTCTTGATATAACATGTCCGCAGACGAGTCGCATCGGGGGATTATTTTCAGTACTTTGTTGCTTAAGAATGGGACAAGCGAAAACAGAATGAAATCGTCTTTCAGGTCCGACATCAATTTCAATCTTAAAAAAAATAAAAATAAAATGAAAATTTAAAAAATTTAAAATTGAATACCGGAAGTTCATCTTTTCCATTCCATATTCCGCTAACTTGACGTTGGAGCATAACTTGTTTTATGTTCAGAAGCGCCGGGAGGGCCACACAGCCAGCATTTATGCTAAAATAATTTTTTTTTAAATAATATCTTTGTTCCAACCATTGTTGGGCGTAATCGTAATCGCAATTACGATTACGATTTTAATCGCAAGTTTCTTAATTACGATTACGATTTTAATCGCAAGTTTCTTAATTACGATTACGATCGTAATCGCAAGTTTCTTAATTACAATTACGATTACAATTATAATTGTAGTCGTAATTCCGATTACAATTAAAATCGCATTCGTATTTTTTTCTGCGATTACGATCGTAATGGCATTTTTGTTTTTACGATTAAAACCGTAATCGTATTTTTTTTTTTCGGCGATTACAATCGTAATTGTATTTTTTTCTGCGATTACCATTATAATCGTATTTTTTTTCTGCGATAATCGCATTTTTTCAGCGATTACGGGCGTAATCATATTTTCGTTAGCGTTTACGGCTCGTATATGACATTTTTACTGAGATTACCTGATGTCATATATAAGCCATAAACGCTAACGAAAATACGATTACGCCCGTAATCGCTGAAAAAAAAATGCGATTATGATTGTAATCGCAGAAAAAAATACGATTATAATGGTAATCGCAGAAAAAAAATACAATTACGATTGTAATTGCAGAAAAAAAATACGATTACGGTTGTAATCGTTAAAAAAATGCGATTACAATCCAGAAAAAAATACGATTACGCCCAACACTGGTTCCTACCTCAGTTTGAAACTCCTGGAGCATAGAAAGATTTGGACATCTAAATTGACTTCGAATCGTTTGTCCATCAAAGAAGACATCGTCAAATTTGACGTCCAAATCCTTCTGCGCATGCTCCACGAGTTTCAAACTGCGGTTGGAACAAAGCTACAATTATTTTTATGCTTACCAAACGCTAAGTGGGCTGTCAACACTAAGGCCGAGCATGGAGCAAGCGTCTTTGGTAAAAGTGTCATAAATGTCAGCCCAGAGGCTCGGCTGGAGCAAATGCGCATACGGCGACTTTGAAACGTCGTTTGCGAGGTAGATCAACATTCCCATTAAAACTTGAATATCTTTTTCATGATTATGGACGAATTTTCCTAAATATTTTCGAGCATATTGTACAGCTTCTGTCTGACAAGCTGTTCCTTTTTCGATTAATCCTATAAATCTGAGTTGGTGCAATTTAAACTCTAATGAAGAATTCTAAAAAAAAAAATGTTTTTTTGGGGTAATTTTTGAGGAAGAAATACCTGTTTTTGAAGACTTAATCTGTGTTTTGATGCCCATTCTAAAGCAGGGTCTAAATCTCTATGTTTCAGCCTATCCAAAATGAAGTTTAATTCAGTAAATGGTTCCTTTCCTTCTTCAGAATCTAGTCCGGCTTCCTGAAAATTTGAAAATGATGATTTAAGAATGACAGACCATTGAAAAAACTGTTAACAAAAGCAATGTTTAAATTAGCATGTTTAAAAGAAGGCAAAAAAATGGGCCAAATCTTTCAGATTTAGGAAAAGTAATTTTTTTCCCAAAAGGAGTAAACCAAATTTTCTGCCTGTCTTATAAAAGTCAAGTTCTTTACTTTTTTATTTTCCTCTAAAATCCCATGAGGTCATTTTTGTGTGATACTAAATGTGGTGACTTTAGTTGATTTTCAGAAGGTTTCTTCAAGTTTTTTGACCAATCAATCTCATTTTTTACAAGATTTTTTTTTTCTTTTGGATTTTCGGCAAAGAAACCCCATTTTTGCAGAGTTTTCAAGAAATTTTCTCAGTTTTTTGAGAAGTAAACCCTATTTTAAGGGATTTTTTCTTCTACATTTAGCAAGGGAGCCCAATTTTGATGAGATTTTTCCATTTTTCCTGGGTTTTTTGACACAAATTTTGCGCCTATTTTACTAAAATCAATTTCTCTTCTTTTTTTCCCCCTCTGAAAGCCCATGAGGTCATTTTTATGTAATACAAAATGGGACGATTTTGGTGAATATTTTAGGTTGCTGAAAGATTTTCCCTCAATGTTTGACATAAAAAAAATATCGGATTTTCAGGTTTCCTCAGTTTTTTGACGAATTTTCACATGATTTTTTTTTTCTAGATTTTTGGCAAAAGAAACCCCATTTTTGCAGGATTTTCACGAGTTTTTCTCAGTTTTTTGAGAAGAAAACTCTATTTTAAAGGATTTTTTTCCTCTATATTTAGCAAGGGAGCCCACAAATTTTGATAAAATTTTTCCATTTTCCAGGGTTTTTGACACAAATTTTGCGCCTATTTTATTAAAATCAATTTCTCTTCTTTTTTTTCCTCCCTCTGAAAGCCCATGAGGTCATTTTTGTGTGATAATAAATGAGGTGATTTTCAAAAGGTTTCCTCGGTTTTTTGACCAAACAATCCCATTTTTACTTGATTTTTTTTCTCTCCGAGAATTTCGGCAAAGAAACCCATTTTTTCAGGAATTTTTCTAGGTTTTTAGAGAAAGATAGCCCATTTTGACAGCATTTTCAGGAATCTGGAATCAGGAAAGTCCCTTTTTCGGTGTATTCTATGTTGTATTCAAAGTAGGGCAAAAGTAATCGATTACAGATTATTAATCGATTACTTTTATGTGTGATTACTTGATTATTAAAGTAATGAATATTACTTTGAACCATGATTGCAAGATTACAAAAAGTAATCAATTACTTTCCACGTGATTAAAGATTAATAATCATAATAGCTCATATAGTGTGGTTACCGATTACTTTTAAACATTAATCACAAAATAACATTAATGATTACGTGTAATATAGTAATCACACGATGATTAATGATTAAAAAAAATGATTACCTAAATAAAAGTAGGTAAAAATTTTAGGCTCGGAAAAAGTAATCATTGAGTAATCTAACAATCTGAGAGCGTTTTAAGCCAGGAAAAAGTAATCAAAGTAATCATTGAGTAATCTAACAATCTAGAGCGTTTTAAGCCAGGAAAAAGTAATCATTGAGTAATCTAACAATCTTAGAGCATTTTATGCTTCACTTTTAATCATTAATCACAAAATAACAGTAATGATTGCTTGTAAATTAGTCACCTAAATAAAAGTAGGTAAAAACTTTTAGGCTCGGAAAAAGTAATCATTGAGTAATCCAACATTCTGAGAGCGTTTAAGGCCAGGAAAAGTAATCATTGAGTAATCTAACAATTTTAGAGCGTTTTAAGCCAGGAAAAAGTAATCATCAAGTAATCATTGAGTAATCTAACGATTTTAGAGCGTTTTAAGCCAGGAAAAAAGTAATCATCAAGTAATCATTGAGTAATCTAACAATCTGAGAGCGTTTTAAGCCAGGAAAAAGTAATCATTGAGTAATCTAACAATCTTAGAGCGTTTTAAGCCAGGAAAAAAGTAATCATCAAGTAATCATTGAGTAATCTAACAATCTGAGAGCGTTTTAAGCCAGGAAAAAAGTAATCATCAAGTAATCATTGAGTAATCTAACAATCTCAGAGCATTTTAAGCTTCACTTTTAATCATTAATCACAAAATAACAGTAATGATTGCTTGCAAATTAGTAACCACACTATGATTAATGATTTATAAAAATTATTACTTAAATAAAAGTAGGTAAAAATTTTAGGCTCGGAAAAAGTAATCATTGAGTAATCCAACATTCTGAGAGTGTTTTAGGCTAGGAAAAGTAATCATTGAGTAATCTAACAATCTCGGAGCGTTTTAAGGCAGAAAAACAAGTAATCATGAAGTAATCATTGAATAATCTAACATTCTTAGAGCCACAATTGTTGCTTATAACTACTCTTTATAATATTAAAAAAATCATCTTGAAGTAATCAGATTACTTAGGTAATTGGTTATTTGTAGAAATCAACTCCCCAGTTGATTACATTTTGTAATCGATAACAAAATGTAATCATATTATTACTTGTAATCATGTAGGTGATTACTTTCTGTAATCGGTTACAAAAACTTTGGGCTTTACCATGGCTAATTCGTCGGCGATATCAAGCATTCCTTGCCGGTAGAAATGCTGGCAAATGACTTTGTTCAAAAGAAGAGATTTCTCAGGTCCGGAGAAAACATCTTCACGACTTGTTGATGCAAAATCTGAGACAAAATTCTGAAAAGAAGATAAAGTTATCGGTTTTTTTATGTAATTTCAAGGTTTACTCTGTCGATGGCTTTTCCAACTTTGGAGACGGTGCTGTGTAAATCGCGATGGTCAGCAGCCAACCTTTGAACGGTCTCTTTTGCTTTGTTCATCGCCTGCTTGACGATGACAATCTGCGTTTGGGTCAATACATGTCCTGGAGGGCCTACAGACGGAAAAAAAAAAAAATTTCTCAAAAAAAAAGGGAAAAACCTAATTTTTTTTACAGTTAATGAGATCTTTGCTGAGTGTGTCTATTGTGTCGGTTAGCTCGCTTAAAGTCCGATTAGCGTGATCGCGGATGCTTCCGAATTTCGAGAGAACTTTGTCGACTTCTCTTTCGACGGCTACGCAGGCCTCCATCGCCCGCCGAGAAGGAACAACGAAAAGAAATAAAAGAAGAAAAAGGGGAGAAAACAAAGGAAATACGTCGGAAACTCCGTGAAGATGATAAAAAAGAAAAGTTGTCAACTACGACTAAGATCAGCCGCTAGAGGGACAGTTGTTGACTCGACTGATTATGACGTCAGTTACAGAAATGCCAATGTGCCTAAAATCCCTCTAAAAATCTAAAAAATTCACCAAAATCACCTTATTTACTATCATAAAAATGACCTCATGGGCATTTAGAGGGATAAAAAAAGGAGGAGAAGAATTAACATAAGTCCTCCAACTTCATTTTTGACGGTTCATAACTCCAAAACCGATAGGTTTAGCAAGTTTATGTGCTTAGAACTTTTTGTTGGAAATTTATTGAGGATTATTATTGTACTTAACGGTTTTTGAGATAAACCTCATAGTTTTTGAGATATTTTATCAAAGCTGATAAAAACCGCTGTTTGACACCCTTCTCCACCAAATCCATGGAACACCAAACTTTATTTTTGACGGTTCGTAACTCCTAAACCATCATGCTTAGAAAGTTTATGTGCTTAAAACGTTTTGGGGGAAATTTAATGTAGATAATTTTTGTACTTATTGTTTTTTGTGCTAAACATCATAGTTTTTGAGATATTTAATCAAAACTGAAAAAAACCGATGTTTAATACCCATCTCCACCCTTCTTTACCGATCACTTTTGACGGTCCATAACTCCAAAACCGTTAGGTTTAGCAAGTTTATGTGCTTATAACTTTTGGTAGAAAATTTATCAACAATTATTTTTGTACTTAACGTTTTTTGTGCTAAACCTCTTAGTTTTTGAGATATTTCATCAAAACTGTTAAAAACCACTGATTGACAACCTTCTCTACCACATCTATGGAACACCAAACTTTATTTTTGACGGTTCATCACTCCAAAACCGTTTGGTTTAGCAAGTTTATGTGCTTAAAACTTTTTGTTGGAAATTTATTAAAAATTTTTTTAACTTAACGTTTTTTGAGCTAAACCTCATAGTTTTTGAGATATTTTATCAAAAACGATAAAAACCGCGGTTTGATACCCATCTCCACCCTTCAACACCAAACTTCCTTTTTGACGGTCCATAACTCCAAAACCATTAGGTTTAGCAAGTTTTTGTGCTTAAAACTTTTTGGAGGAAATTTAATGCGGATTATTTTTGTACTTAACGGTTTTTGTTCTAAACCTTATAGTTTTTGAGATATTTCATCAAAACTGATAAAAACCACTGTTGGACCCCCTTCTCTACCACATCTATGGAACACCAAACTTTGTTTTTGACGGTTCATAACTCCAAAGCCGTTAGGTTTAGGAAGTTTATGTGCTAATAACTTTTTGTTGCAAATTTATTAAGGATTATTTTTGTACTAAACGGTTTTTGTGCTAAACCTCATGGTTTTTGAAATATTTCATCAAAACTGATAAAAACCGCTGTTTGACACCCTTCTCCACCAAATCCATGGAACACCAAACATGATTTTTGACGGTCCATAACTCTAAAACCGTTGGGTTTAGCAAGTTTATGTACTTAGATATTTTTGTTGGAAATTTATTAAGATTTCTTTTTGTACCTACTTAACGGTTTTTGTGCTAAACCTCATGGTTTTGATATATTTCTTTAAAACTGATAAAAACCGCTGTTTGATACCCATCTCCACCCTTCACCACCAAACTTCATTTTTGACGGTCCATAACTCCAAAACCGTTAGGTTTAGCAAGTTTTTGTGCTTAAAACATTTTGTAGGAAATTTAATGCGGATTATTTTTGTACTTAACGGTTTTTGTGCTAAACCTTATAGTTTTTGAGATATTTCATCAAAACCAATAAAAACCGATTTTCAAAACCACTGATTGACCAAATCTTCTCGTTCTCCACCAAATCCGTGGAACAAAAAACTTCATGCAAAAATGGAGATTCGCGAAAACGTCCATAATACTGTTACATATTTCGAAAAAATTTTCCCGATTTTCTTGCCTGAACGCCCTGGGAAAAGGCCAAACTGCATGGAAAACCGTGTTAGAATGACAGCGAGAAAAATATGTGGAAGGTAATCAACAAGTTGAACTCTCACTTTCATCTTAGCAAACTGGGTAACGTTTTACGAAAAATGCAGTTTTCGGATGCGATCGAAAACCTCTCGGTCGTCAGCGGGACAAGCATCGGACCAATTTTAAGGCGGAACATCGGGACATGCGATGACGAATTGAAAGATTATTTTAGACAAATCAAAACCTTGGGAGTAACCGATGTTAAAGTCCCTGATTTTCCGAAAGGTACGTTTAGTTATAATAGAAAGCAGTTCCTGCTTAAAAGGATCTTAGGACCATTGGTCATTATCAGCAGTTGCAGTTACTTTTTGTTCGCTGTGACCTATCGATTCTTCAGAACAGTAGTAGGACTTGGCAGGAACCCATCATAAGTGACCATTGGTCTAACCCATCTCAATCTGATGGTCTTTTTACTTTCTTCAAATTTTTTCTTCTTCTTTTTTCAGATTTAGAATGGATTAACGTGACGCGTCCTCTATCGTTTGAGAAAGAACTAAAAGGAAAACTAGTTTTAATTGATTTTTTCACTTATTGCTGTATAAACTGCATGCATATTCTCCCAGAATTAAGACGTCTAGAACAAGAATATCCAGTTTCCGAAGGTCTTGTTGTTGTAAGTATTTTTCAAGCTGTTTCTAGCAATATTTACAAAAATTTCAGGTTGGAGTCCATAGTGCGAAGTTTACGAATGAAAAGCAACTTCAAAATATCGAAAGTGCCGTCCGTCGCTATGAAATTTTACATCCTGTCGTCAATGATAAAGACAGCAAATTTTGGAACATGATGAACTGCAACTGTTGGCCTAGTTTATACGTTATAAGTTAGTATAGATCATGTTTTAAAATCCAGTTGAAAAATTATGGTGGAATTGGCATAAATTTCAATTTTGGTGGAGTAAGCGGCAAATTGTGTGGCAAAAAATTTGAGCCCCCAAAAGAGTTCAAACAGTGGTTTTTATCAGTTTTGATGAAATATCTCAAAAACTATGAGGTTTAGCACAAAAAACGTTAAGTACAAAAATAATCTACATTAAATTTCCAACAAAAAGTTATAAGCACATAAACTTGCTAAACCAAACAGTTTTGGAGTTACGAACCGTCAAAAATAAAGTTTGGTGTTCTATAGATGTGGTAGAGAAGGGTCTCAATCAGTGGTTTTTGTCAGTTTAGATGAAATATCTCAAAAACTATGAGGTTTAGCACAAAAAACGTTAAGTACAAAAATAATCTACATTAAATTTCCAACAAAAAGTTTTAAGCACTTAAACTTGCTAAACCCAACGGTTTTGGAGTTATGAACCGTCAAAAATGAAGTTTGGTGTTCCATGGATTTGGTGGAGATGTGTGTCAAACAGCAGTTTTTATCAGTTTTGATGAAATATCTCTAAAACTATGAGGTTTAGCACAAAAAACGTTAAGTACAAAAATAATCTACATTAAATTTCCAACAAAAAGTTTTAAGCACTTAAACTTGCGAAACCCAACGGTTTTGGAGTTATGAACCGTCAAAAATGAAGTTTGGTGTTCCTTGGATTTGGTGGAGAAGGGTGTCAATCAGTGGTTTTGATGAAATATCTCAAAAACTAAGAGGTTTTGCACAAAAAACGTCAAATACAAAAATAATCCTAAATAAATTTCCAACAAAAGTTTTAAGCACATAAACTTGCTAAACCCATCGGTTTTGGAGTTATGAGCCATCACAAATGAAGTTTGGTGTTCCATGGAATTGGTGGAGAAGGGTGTCAATCTGTGGTTTTGAACATCAGTTTTGATGAAATATCTCAAAAACTAAGAGGCTTAGCACAAAAAACGTCAAATACAAAAATAATCCTTAATAAATTTCCAACAAAAAGTTTTAAGCACATAAACTTGCTAAACCCAACGGTTTTGGAGTTACGAACCGTCAAAAATGAAGTTTGGTGTTCCATGGATTTGGTGGAGAAGAGTGACAATCAGTGGTTTTTATCATTTTTGATGAAATATGTCGACAAATATGAGGTTTTGAGCAAAAAATAATAAGTAAAAAAATAATTTAAATTAAATTTCCAACAAAAAGTTCTCAGCGCATAAACTTGCTAAACTTTATGGTTTTGGAGTTATGAGCCGTCAAAATTGAAGTTTAATGTTCCATGGATTTGGTGTAGATGTCAAACAGCAGTTTTTATCAGTTTTGATGAAATATCTCTAAAACTATGAGGTTTAGCACAAAAAACGTCAAATACAAAAATAATCTTTAATAAATTTTCAACAAAAAGTTATAAGGACATAAACTTGCTAAACCCAACGGTTTTGAAGTTATGAACTGTCAAAAATGAAGTTTGGTGTTCCATGGATTTGGTGGAGAAGGGTGTCAATCAGTGGTTTTGATGAAATATCTCAAAAACTAAGAGGTTTAGCACAAAAAACGACAAATACAAAAATAATCTACATTAAATTTCCAACAAAAATTTTTAAGCACATAAACTTGCTAAACCCAACGGTTTTGGAGTTATGAGCCATCAAAAATGAAGTTTGGTGTTCCATGGATTTGGTGGAGAAGAGTGACAATCAGTGGTTTTTATCATTTTCGATGAAATATCTCGACAAATATGAGGTTTTGAGCAAAAAATATTAAGTATAAAAATAATCTACATTGAATTTCCAACAAAAAGTTCTCAGCACATAAACTTGCTAAACTTTATGGTTTTGGAGTTATGAGCTGTCAAAATTGAAGTTTAATGTTCCATGGATTTGTAGAAGGGTGTTAAACAGCAGTTTTTATTGGTTTTGATGAAATATCTCAAAAACTAAGAGGTTGATCACAAAAAACGTCAAATACAAAAATAATCCTTAAAAAATTTCGAACAAAAAGTTATAAGCTCATAAACTTGCTAAACCCAACGGTTTTGGAGTTATGAACCGTCAAAAATGAAGTTTGGTGTTCCATGGATTTGGTGGAGAAGAGTGACAATCAGTGGTTTTTATCATTTTTGATGAAATATCTCGACAAATATGAGTTTTTGAGCAAAAAATAATAAGTAAAAAAATAATCTACATTAAATTTCCAACAAAAAGTTCTCAGCACATTAACTTGCTAAACTTTATGGTTTTGGAGTTATGAGCTGTCAAAATTGAAGTTTAATGTTCCATGGATTTGGTGTAGATGTGTGTCAAACAGCAGTTTTTATCAGTTTTGATGAAATATCTCAAAAACTATGAGGTTTAGCACAAAAAACGTCAAATACAAAAATAATCCTTAATAAATTTCCAACAAAATGTTCTAAGTACATAAACTTGCTAAACCTAAAGGTTTTGGAGTTATGAATGAAGTTTGATGTTTCGTGGATTTGCTGTCAAACAGCAGTTTTTATCAATTTTCGTCAAATATCCCAAAACCTTTCACTTTATCAAGTTTATGTACTTAGAACTTTTGTTGGAAATTCAATGTAGATTTTTTTTGTTCTTAATATTTTTTTCTCTAAACCTTTTAGTTTTCGAGATATTGTATTAAAAGGGAGAAAAAAAAAGTGTTCATATTTCCCATAGAATAAGTTCCCCACACCTTTTTTTTTTTTGTAGAATTTGATCAATTTA
Organism: Orius insidiosus; assembly: GCA_014119065.1. Taxonomy (NCBI): domain Eukaryota; kingdom Metazoa; phylum Arthropoda; class Insecta; order Hemiptera; family Anthocoridae; genus Orius; species Orius insidiosus. Next base: position 86,329 of record JACGAQ010000181.1, on the reverse strand, counting down.
AAATTTTAGGCCCACATGGAAACCCTCTTCTCGTCTTACATGGCGAAGGACATTATGAAACTTTAAGAAAATTTATTAAATTTGCTCTGGAATATTATGGCGATGATATTAACAAAGATGATTTAAGTTCGGTAATTAAAGCCGAACAAAGGGCTGGAGGAACGTTAAGTTTTCCTGGAAAAATCGCTGTCGACAAATCTGGAAGTTTATTAGCGATTTCCGATACTAACAACCATCGTTTGCTTATCGTTAATTCATCAGGCGATATAATTGTAAGTTAAGGAGGTATGATGGTTTTTAAGTGAGTTGCTTTGCAAATTTTTCGTTGTTAACAACGGTTTTCGGTTTTTCCCTTCTATCTCGGAAACCGTCGCTCAAAACGAAAAAATGTCCTAAGTAAAAGTTGTAGGTACTGAAATTTACTACATAAAATATTTTATTAGTTTTTTCCGTCAGAGTAATACCTTAGGAGATATGGAAGTACTTAAGTTGGTTGCTTTGCAAATTTTTCGTTGTTAACAACGGTTTTCGTTTTTTCCCTTCTATCTCGGAAACCGTCGCTCAAAACGAAAAAATGTCATAAGTAAAAGTCGTAGCTACGGAAGTTTCCTACAAAAAAGACCTCATTGGTTTTTTTTGTCAGAGCAATACTTAAGGAGATATGAGGGTTCTTAAGTGAGTTGCTTTGCAAATTTTTCGTTGTGAGCAACGGTTTTCGGTTTTTCCCTTCTATCTCGGAAACCGTCGCTCAAAACGAAAAAATGTCCTAAGTAAAAGTTGTAGGTACAAAGATTTCCTACAAAAATTTCTTTATTCATTATATGCGTACGAGCAATATTTAAGGAGTTATGAGGTTAAAAGTAATAATCCTACAGAGCCTGTCTGAAAACTTAAAACCTTCATATCTCCTAAAATATTGCTCTGACGGAAAAAACCAATAAGATATTTTATGTAGTAAATATCCGTAGCTACAACTTTTACTTAGGACATTTTTTCGTTTTGAGCGACGGTTTCCAAGATAGAAGGGAAAAACCGAAAACCGTTGCTCCCAACGAAAAATGTACAAAGCAATTAACTTAAAACCCTCATATCCCCTTAAATATGAAATATTTAAAAAATTAAATTCTTTTTTAGCATTCGGTAGGCTCAAAACAGAAGCCTGGTTTCGCCGATGGGAATTTTTCTGAAGCTAAATTTAATGCTCCACAAGGCTTATGTTTTGCTGATGACTACATTTATGTTGCTGATACAGAAAATCATGCTATTAGAGGAGTAAATAAATTTTAAAAAATGGCCAAATAATTATTGTGTTATAGATTGATTTAAAATCAAAAAAAGTAGAGACTTTGGTCGGTAATGGGAAACAAGGTAGCGATTACCACGGTGGCGAAATTGGTACCGTACAAGAAATTTCTTCTCCGTGGGATGTTCTTCTTCACAACGAAATTTTATATATCGCCATGGCTGGCACTCATCAAATTTGGGGCTACGTTTTAAAAGATCAGAAACTCTGGGGAAGGTACTTTTCTTTCTTATAATTTTTTTAAACTAATTATTTTTTTTGTAGAGAACTAAATAAAAATAAATGTTATAATTTAGTTGGAAGTGGGAGAGAACAGAATAAGAATAACCCGAGGCCTTTACTGGCTGCTTTGGCGCAACCTTCTGGCCTTTGCGTTGATGACAACGAAAACATTTATTTCGCCGACAGCGAAAGTTCGACTGTACGAAAAGTTAATTTAAATAACGGCTCAGTCGAAGGACTTGTCGGCGGAGGATTAGACCCTTGTGTATGTCAACATTAGCAGTTTAACCATTCAACATTACCCGATTAACCGTAAAATACGATTACGATTGTAATCGCAAGTTTCTTAGTTACGATTACGATTTTAATCGCTGAAAAAAATACGATTATAATGGTAATCGCAGGAAAAAATACAATTACGATTGTAATCGCAGAAAAAAAATACGATTACGATCGTAATCGTTAAAAAATGCGATTACAATCGTAATCGCAGAAAAAAATACGATTACGCCCAACACTGAACATTAGTAACAAAAAAACTTTTTAGAATCTTTTTGCTTTTGGAGATTTAGATGGAAAAGGAAATCGAGCTAAACTTCAACATCCATTACATGTCGCATACTGCTCGGAAGATAAAAATGTTTATGTTGTCGATTCATACAATCATAAAATTAAAAAAATAGATGCCGATAAAAAAGAAGTTTCTACGGTTAAAATAGAAAATGTTAAAGTAAGTATTGGGGAAAAACTTTTGATTTTATAGAAATTTTTCTTCCAAAAAGCCCTAGAAGACCAGCCTTTTCCTGGTAAAATCTTAATATGATGAAAAAGAGTTAGATTTTAACCAATAGGAAGAAGGCCTCTTACTCATTGGTTAAAATCTGAAAAAGAGCTAGATTTTAACCAATGAGCAAGAGGCCTTCTTCCTATTGGTTAAAATCTAGCCCTTTTTCATCATCATATTAAGATTTTGGAAAACCGCCAAAATAATTAGGAAAAGGCCGGTCTTCTAGGGCTTTTTGGAAGTATAAGAGTAGAGATTAACCAATAGGAAGAAGGCCTCTTGCTCATTGGTTAAAATCTGAAAAAGAGCTAGATTTTAACCAATGAGCAAGAGGCCTTCTTCCTATTGGTTAAAATCTAGCTCTTTTTCATCATCATATTAAGATTTTGGAAAACCGCCAAAATAATTAGGAAAAGGCTGGTCTTCTAGGGCTTTTTGGAAGTATAAGAGTAGAGATTAACCAATAGGAAGAAGGCTTCTTGCTCATTGGTTAAAATCTGAAAAAGAGCTAGATTTTAACCAATGAGCAAGAGGCCTTCTTCCTATTGGTTAAAATCTAGCTCTTTTTCATCATCATATTAAGATTTTGGAAAACCGCCAAAATAATTAGGAAAAGGCTGGTCTTCTAGGGCTTTTTGGAAGTATAAGAGTAGAGATTAACCAATAGGAAGAAGGCCTCTTGCTCATTGGTTAAAATCTGAAAAAGAGCTAGATTTTAACCAATGAGCAAGAGGCCTTCTTCCTATTGGTTAAAATCTAGCTCTTTTTCATCATCATATTAAGATTTTGGAAAACCGCCAAAATAATTAGGAAAAGGCTGGTCTTCTAGGGCTTTTTGGAAGTATAAGAGTAGAGATTAACCAATAGGAAGAAGGCCTCTTGCTCATTGGTTAAAATCTGAAAAAGAGCTAGATTTTAACCAATGAGAAAGAGGCCTTCTTCCTATTGGTTAAAATCTAGCTCTTTTTCATCATCATATTAAGATTTTGGAAAACCGCCAAAATAATTAGGAAAAGGCTGGTCTTCTAGGGCTTTTTGGAAGTATAAGAGTAGAGATTAACCAATAGGAAGAAGGCCTCTTTCTCATTGGTTAAAATCTGAAAAAGAGCTAGATTTTAACCAATGAGCAAGAGGCCTTCTTCCTATTGGTTAAAATCTAGCTCTTTTTCATCATCATATTAAGATTTTGGAAAACCGCCAAAATAATTAGGAAAAGGCTGGTCTTCTAGGGCTTTTTGGAAGTATAAGAGTAGAGATTAACCAATAGGAAGAAGGCTTCTTGCTCATTGGTTAAAATCTGAAAAAGAGCTAGATTTTAACCAATGAGCAAGAGGCCTTCTTCCTATTGGTTAAAATCTAGCTCTTTTTCATCATCATATTAAGATTTTGGAAAACCGCCAAAATAATTAGGAAAAGGCTGGTCTTCTAGGGCTTTTTGGAAGTATAAGAGTAGAGATTAACCAATAGGAAGAAGGCCTCTTGCTCATTGGTTAAAATCTGAAAAAGAGCTAGATTTTAACCAATGAGCAAGAGGCCTTCTTCCTATTGGTTAAAATCTAGCTCTTTTTCATCATCATATTAAGATTTTGGAAAACCGCCAAAATAATTAGGAAAAGGCTGGTCTTCTAGGGCTTTTTGGAAGTATAAGAGTAGAGATTAACCAATAGGAAGAAGGCCTCTTGCTCATTGGTTAAAATCTGAAAAAGAGCTAGATTTTAACCAATGAGAAAGAGGCCTTCTTCCTATTGGTTAAAATCTAGCTCTTTTTCATCATCATATTAAGATTTTGGAAAACCGCCAAAATAATTAGGAAAAGGCTGGTCTTCTAGGGCTTTTTGGAAGTATAAGAGTAGAGATTAACCAATAGGAAGAAGGCCTCTTTCTCATTGGTTAAAATCTAGCTCAGATTTTAACCAATGAGCAAGAGGCCTTCTTCCTATTGGTTAAAATCTAGCTCTTTTCATCATCATATTAAGATTTTGGAAAACCGCCAAAATAATTAGGAAAAGGCTGGTCTTCTAGGGCTTTTTGGAAGTATAAGAGTAGAGATTAACCAATAGGAAGAAGGCCTCTTTCTCATTGGTTAAAATCTAGCTCAGATTTTAACCAATGAGCAAGAGGCCTTCTTCCTATTGGTTAAAATCTAGCTCTTTTTCATCATCATATTAAGATTTTACCAGGAAAAGGCTGGTCTTCTAGGGATTTTTGGAAGATTTTAACCAATGAGCAAGAGGCCTTCTTCCTAATTGGTTAAAATCTAGCTCTTTTTCATCATCATATTAAGATTTTGGAAAACCGCCAAAATAATTAGGAAAAGGCTGGTCTTCTAGGGCTTTTTGGAAGTATAAGAGTAGAGATTAACCAATAGGAAGAAGGCCTCTTGCTCATTGGTTAAAATCTGAAAAAGAGCTAGATTTTAACCAATGAGAAAGAGGCCTTCTTCCTATTGGTTAATCTCTACTCTTATACTTGTTGGCTTTTGGTCCTCACAAGGAGGCGGGGGCTCTCGCCGTATTGCCGTGGCGAATCTTAATATGCTCTTTGTTTTAGTTTAATGAACCCGGAGGAATCACAAGCTATAAAAATTGTTTATACATCGCAGACACCAACAATCATTGTATAAGAGTTTTTGATGTCTCTAAAAATGAATTATCAATAGTAAGTTATTATTTTTTAAGTTTTTTTAAAAATTGATTGTTTGAGTAGTTAGAAATACAAGAAAAAGTCGATTCTAAGAAAGCCTTGAAAGAAAAAGAAATTAATTTGGATGTCAACCCTGATGGTTCTGTTGAGATTGAAATTAAAATTTTACTTCCTCAAAATTTTTCTTTGACACCAAACGCTCCTTCAGCTTGGACTATCTTAGTAAATGGTAAAATTTCTTTTTTTAAATTTTCCTTTTTAATGAATTTTTTAGATGAAAAAATGATAACTCAAAAAGGCGACTTTTCGCTCAACCCGACATGGATGATACCAGTGAAAAAATGTGAGAATTCCTCAATTTTGGCTAAATGCAGACTTTTTATATGTTCAAAAACGGATGGAACTTGCTTTGTAAAAGAAGAAAATTTTCGTTTTGGCTCAAAATGGATGAAAAAGCTTCAGAAATCGTCTGCGGGCAGTTAACTCACAATGTTAAATTATAAATTGGGGCCAGGTTTATTTAAGGGTTGGGAATATATAAATATTAGCTTTGTTCCAAGTTCAAACTGCGGTTGGAACAAAGCTGTTTTAAAACTTATGAACACAAATGTATTCTTAAACTCAAGAAATTCATTATTTTTTATACAAATTTCGATTTAATTTAAATTTTAAGGCACATCTAGAAAGTGTAAAAAAAGAACTTATGCTAAGTAATAATTGAATAAAGTAAATATTTTACATTTTTCATGCTAAAATCCATTGAAATTGACTTAAGAAACTAATTTTTTTTAATTCCACTTCTTTTGTCATAAGATTCCAATTTGCACAAATACAAGCATCTTCGCATTCTGCATCACGACTCATGATGGGCGATATATGTATATCAGAGGTTTTGATATATCATTTGATATGTATGCATTTTTTTTAATACCTATGACCGTCCGTTTTGCATGAACGCAAATTTTAATAGATAATCGCATGCGGCATGACCGAAAATAGCCTTTTTTAAGGCATTTTTCAGAGTTTTTGACTAAAAGACAGCCGTTTAACTGGATTTTCTGGTCAAGAATAACTTTATATGGAATTTTTCACCTAAAAACACCCATTTTACCGGATTTTTGGTATTTTTCCTCGATATTTTCACCGAGGCTCCAGAGAACTTCTACTTTTTCTAGGTTTTGAGGCTAAAATCGTCTAAATTATTTGCGTTTGCATATTTCTTCAATTTTCAGCGCATAAAGTCCAATAGTAATGAAGGTTGGGGTTTTGCTTGGAGGAGTGGATCTCTGCCGCGTTCCTAGATAAAACTTTTCTCCGATATATCAATATTTTTCTTCCAATATATGGGTTCCTTCGCCCTCTGCCGATATATGGGTTCCTCTGCCAATATAAAGGTTTCTCCCCCGATATATGGGTTCCTCTGCCCTCTGCCGATATAAAGGTTCCTCTGCCGATATATGGGTTCCTCTGCCAATATAAAGGTTTCTCCGCCGATATATGGGTTCCTTTGCCAATATATGGGTTCCTCTGCCAATATAAAGGTTCCTCCCCCGATATATGGGTTCCTCTGCCATCTGCCGATATATGGGTTCCTCTGACAATATAAAGGTTCCTCCGCCGATATATGGGTTCCTCTGCCAATATAAAGGTTTCTCCGCCGATATATGGGTTCCTCTGCCAATATAAAGGTTCCTCCCCCGATATATGGGTTCCTCTGCCCTCTGCCGATATATGGGTTCCTCTGAAAATATAAAGGTTCCTCCGCCGATATATGGGTTCCTCTGCCAATATAAAGGTTCCTCCCCGATATATGGGTTCCTCTGACAATATAAAGGTTCCGCCGCCGATATATGGGTTCCTCTGCCAATATAAAGGTTTCTCCGCCGATATATGGGTTCCTCTGCCAATATAAAGGTTCCTCCCCCGATATATGGGTTCCTCTGACAATATAAAGGTTCCTCCGCCGATATATGGGTTCCTCTGCCAATATAAAGGTTTCTCCGCCGATATATGGGTTCCTCTGCCAATATAAAGGTTCCTCCCCCGATATATGGGTTCCTCTGCCCTCTGCCGATATATGGGTTCCTCTGCCAATATAAAGGTTCCTCCCCCGATATATGGGTTCCTCTGACAATATAAAGGTTCCTCCGCCGATATATGGGTTCCTCTGCCAATATAAAGGTTTCTCCGCCGATATATGGGTTCCTCTGCCAATATATGGGTTCCTCTGCCAATATAAAGGTTCCTCCCCCGATATATGGGTTCCTCTGACAATATAAAGGTTCCTCCGCCGATATATGGGTTCCTCTGCCAATATAAAGGTTTCTCCGCCGATATATGGGTTCCTCTGCCAATATATGGGTTCCTCTGCCAATATAAAGGTTCCTCCCCCGATATATGGGTTCCTCTGACAATATAAAGGTTCCTCCGCCGATATATGGGTTCCTCTGCCAATATAAAGGTTTCTCCGCCGATATATGGGTTCCTCTGCCAATATAAAGGTTCCTCCCCCGATATATGGGTTCCTCTGACAATATAAAGGTTCCTCCGCCGATATTTGGGTTCCTCTGCCAATATAAAGGTTCCTCCCCCGATATATGGGTTCCTCTGCCCTCTGCCCTCTGCCCATATATGGGTTCCTCTGCCCTCTGCCGATATATGGGTTCCTCTGCCAATATAAAGGTTCCTCTGCCGATATAAAGGTTCCTCTGCCGATATTATGGGTATATATCGGCTGTAATTAAAAATGCTTAAATGGCGGTTCGTCCGCCGATTTTTTTTCTTTCTTTCCATCCAGTTTATTTTAAATAGATCACCTATTTGTTTAAAATTTTAATTTTTTTTTAAATGAAACCACGTGAATTGTTTAAAAAATTTAAAACAAAAATAAATTTCTGATAAAATAATACGAATAATACATACACATTTGTATTCATAAATTCAAGATTTATGAATACATCCAGATTCATGAATTTGACCAACTCAGTTTCGAGCATACTTGGTGACAAATAATTTTTACAACCAAAGGATAAAACAAAAAAGCCGAATTGCGATAAAACTTTATTTAACTGTAATTTAAAATGCTAATGGACAATTAAAAAAAAAAGAAAAAAATGATGACTAAAGTAAGTGAAGTCCAAAGAGATCTGAAAAAAGATAAAAAGATGAAAATAACAATTAATAAATTTGTAATGAAAAACAGTGATTAAAAAAATAATAAATAAATAAAACGGTAAAAAAACAATTTTAAATAACATACCATTCAGTAAACCGCTAAATCTGAAAGGTTTATGAACTTGTCGATTTTTTTAAATGAAAGATTTAATCCGAAAAATAAATTTAGATTTTTTAAAAAGGGGTTTAAAATAGTAGAAAATCTGAGAGAGCGAAAATAAAATTAGTAAATAATTAAATTTTGATGTTCTACTATTTCCAAAATTTTAAATAAAAAGTGAGAATATGAAAACGTCGATATTAACCGATGAGAGCGAGATTATTGATTTAAGGGAGAAAATATTTAATTAATTTAAATAAATAAAAAATGACCCTTAAAAAAAATAAAAAACAGAAGAATTTAAAAAAAAATTTTTTTGTTCTTCCTTTTATATTAATAAAAAATACTTTTTAACTCTCGACTTTTTAAGTTTTTTTTTTCTGCATTTTAAACCGGCTCGATTCTGGTCAGCAACTCTGGCTCAGCAAACACAGGAAACACAGCAAACGGACAGGAAGTCGTAAAATTTCTGCTCTCTACACACTCGAAAACAGCAACTCTCTGTCAGCAATGTTCAAAGCCCCCGCCATCTCCCATTTCTCTCTTTCTCTCTCATCTCAATACACCTTTGCCTGTACCCCAAAATATATATGTTAGTCAAAAAAGTTCATCCAACCCAATAAAATAATAATAAATTAAAAAATAAAATAAAAATAATTTTTCGTGTAAAAAAAGAAGCGTTTTTTAATTATCAAAACACAAAATTTAAAATGTGTTAATAAATAAAACTTATGAACTCAAGTTTTGAGAAATCACCGAAATTTAAGACGAAAAATGATGATTTCTCAAAACTATTAAAATTAATGCTATTAAAAAAATCGTTAAAAACACACAAAATAGGTTTTTCATCGAATTTGGAGAAAATAAAAAAATCTGACGACAACTCACCTGAAGGCAATTCCTCATAAGCGGCAGATTTAAGTTAATTTTAAAAAGTTGTCATTCTCATCTGGTTTACCTCGCTTTTTTGGTACTGTAAAAAAAAAGGTTATTGAAAGTTTTAATTGAGAATAGTGGTTTACCTAGATCGAGACCTAGAACGTGATCTGGAATGTGTTTGCGATCTTCCTTTGGAACTTTTGCTTTCAGATCTCGAATGCGAGCGAGATCTTGAGTAGGAGCGCCTCCGAGAGCGCGAGCGAGATCTTGAGCGGCTCCTCGACCTTCTGCCTCTAACAAAATAAAATAATATAAATAAAAAAACTCAAAAAAAGGGGAATTTTGTCAATAAGGATGTTGTTAAGAGGACAAAATTATAGAAAACGGCCAAAAAATGTTCCTCACCCAAAAAGACATGATAAAACTGGTTTTTCGTCAAGAAAATCAAAAATATGGTCAAGTGGGAAGGAATTTCTTTGGAAAAAAAAATTCAATGCAGTAAAAATTCTAGTGAGAAAAAAAACCATTAAAATTGGGCACAACAAAGGATTGGGAGAACACCATTCAACATAACGCATTCCACCATAAGGCGTTTCGGCATAATGGAATTAAACATAAAACTCTCTTGAGTCTAAAAATTTTGAGCATTTCAACATAGGTAAAGCGTTTCGCCATAAAAAATTTCAATGCAGTAAAAATTATTGTGAGAAAAACCGTTCAACATAACGCATTCCACCCTAAGGCAGTTGAATATAAAAAATCTGCATTTCAACATAAAAAATCTGTAGTTCACCATAATGCGTTTCGGCATAATGGAATTAAACATAAAGCTCTCTAGAGTCTAAAAATTTTGAGCATTTCAACATAAAGCGTTTCAACATTAACGACTTTTTCAATAAATGCAAGTCGATAAAAAAAAAGTGCAAGTCACCATAACGCGTCTCACCATAAAAGTCTCTTTTTAAACTTGTTGTTTCGCCATAAAAATGTTAATGTCGTTTGGGCATAATACATCTCGTCGTAAACTAGGGACAGCGAAAGAGCAAGCCTACTTTCGACGTTTAAACGCGATTATGGCAAAACGACAAAAACCTTAAAACGTCACAGTTCACCATAATGCAATTCAACATAAAGCATCTAACCATAAACTAGGAAAAGCAAGCAGGCAGCCAATGGGATCAGCTCATTTTATGACACAAAGTGGTTAACTTTTTTTCCCTGATGCAAGGATGTGCGAATTGCATTATGGTGAACTGTGAAGTTTTAAGGTTTATGTCGTTTCGCCATAATCGCGTTTTAAACGGCGAAAATAGACTTTCTCTTTGGCTGTCCCTGGTGAGATGTATTATGCCCAAAAGACAGAAACAGTTTTATGGCGAAACTCCAAGCTCTATAAAATGAAAGTTTCCTTTATGTTCAACTGCGTTATGTTGAAACGACATGTGTTAAATCTCTTCTTTATGGTGATAAGACAAAAAACCAAGGAAAAACCCACTAAAATCTGATAAAATTTGCCAAAAAAATAGAGAAACTTCCATGATATCACAGAAAAAGCCAAAGAAACTGATATAATGAATGTTCTCAACCAGAAAATTTTCTATCATCTCAAAATGAGATATTTTTTATTTTAAAAAACTGAGAAAATGCCTAAAATTTGGGCCAAAAACAGAAGAAATTGCCCAAAACAACATTGTTGAAGTGGAAACTATGTATACAAGAAAATTAAATTAAGTTTAGTAGTTGGCATATTAATCTTCCGAATATTAGAGCCAAAAAAAGTAGGATGATCAAAATAACTTGAATTGGAGGGGACATTTTTTCGATGTTTAATCGGGAATAATCCGGTTGAGTGGATGGCGTTAGGCCAAAATAAGATTTACGTTAGTCAAGTATTTATAGAAAAGTTGATTTTGAATATAATAATTATACCTTCTTCGGTTGGATCTTCCGCCGCGACGGTACGGTGAACTCGGCCTCCCGTATCTCGCCATTTGGACCCTCAATTCCCTCCCGTCAAGCATGCGTCCGTCCATGGCGTCTAATGCATCTTCGGCGTCTCTTTTGTCATAAAACCTGAAAAAAATGAAAATTAATAAAGGGAATACTTTTTTTTTTTTTTTGTTGAAAGGAGGACTGACCGGACGAATGCGAAACCGCGGCTTTCACGAGTGAACCTATCCCTGGGTATGTAGATATCTCCGACTTCTCCGCATCTTTCGAACACGCGGCGGAGGTCGTCCGGGGTCGTCCTGTAAGTGAGATTGTCCACTTTTAAGGAGACCATTCCGTCGATCCGTGGAGGCGGACGACCGTAACTCATATCGTGCGGTTTCGTTTTGGAAACTTCAAATAAAACTTCAGAGGAAAAAAAATTAATTGGGTCGAATACGAAACGACCCGCGGGAAGACAAAATGAAACAAAACACACAAACGCTTTCGAGTTACCAGATGAAGCAACGCGTTGGAGAAACAGAAGCCGAAATCAAAATGGCGTGCGCACTGATTCGTAAAGTGAAAGGCGAATCGGGGAGATCCACCCAACGGTTCCCGCAAGAACTAAAAAGCGATCGAAATTCAAAATCTCCTTCATAATAGGGGTTAATAGGAAATTGTTCAGTACTGTACCTACATTTTTTGCACCATAATTTTTAAAATAATGAAAATAAAGAGCTTATATACACATAGAGCTAACATTAATTTTAACGTTAATAAATATTCATAAATTTTATGTATATGAATGCGGAAAAATTATGTGAAGAGCATCCAACGAAAACTTCCTTAAAGAGAAGGAAAATATAGGAGGAGAAGTATAACGGAGGGGGAGGTATAAGGAAGGGCAAGTATAACGGAGGGGGAGTATAAAGGGGGGGAAGTATAATTTCAAATATTTTTAATTGAGAAATTTTTTTTTTTCGAATTCTTAGTAATTTTTCCATTTTATTTTATATTTTAATTTTTATTTATCAATTTTTTCTTCTTCAAAAAATAAGTTTTTTTTTTCAAAATTTTATAATTTTTTTTCAAAGTTTCGTGTTTTTTTTTTGTTTCGAAAAATTTTCTAGGTTTTTTTTTTGTCCACAAATTTTTTAAGTAGGTATCAAGGTGAAATAATGGGCTTTTTGCCCAAGAAATGTCCTTCATGCAAAGGGTGGAAACATAAAATTTCTCCCTACTAAAAATCTCACACTAAAAAAATTTTTGTTTACACCAAAATTTCGGAAAAAACTATGAGGAGTGTTTGGTGAAAATTGGACCAACATTTCGGCCGCAGCGAATTTTTTAAAATTTCAAACAGACATATCTCCGCCATTTTTTCGAAATTCAAAAATCGCCCTCGTTAGTTTCTAATTCATCGAATAAAGAAAATTTGGTGAAATCCGGTTGAAAACCATGGCCGTAAAGGGTTCTGGAAAAAAATGCTACGGCCGGCCGGCACCACAGACAAAGTTGAGATTGGTAAAGATCAATATTCGATTTGATCCGGGGTCTGGAAGACCCCTCCCCAAAAACCAGACGTAAAGGGTATTACAATAACTTCTTTAACGAAGTTAAAAATGATTGCGGTTAAAGTGGAAGTTTCTTGCCCAAACAGTGATAAGTCACCCAAAATGCGGTAAAATGAGAGATTCTGGGCCAATGGAGCCAGGAAGACACCCAAAATCTGGACCCAGAGTGCCAGGAAAATCTCCAAAATGCAATAAAATGTCAGTAGAAAAGATCTTCCCTTACCCAGGCCACACAAAACAGTGGCGAAAAGGACAAATTTCTCAAAGGGTGGGCCCTTTTTATAGTAAAAATGTCCTTTGAGAAATTTGTCCTCTTCGCCCCTGTTTTGTGTGGCCTGGCTAAGGGAAGACCTTCAGTTTTTCTACCATGGTACTTTTTAGAAATTTAGGAATTTTTTAGAAAGGCTGGGCCATTTTTATAACCCCAGGTGAATATACACGAGATGGCTAAGAAAATATATTTCCATCTGTTATCATTTAGCCAAATTGTTTAGCCAATCCCAAAAATTTACAAGAATGCTAAACCCGCAAAGCTGTACAGGTTGGCAGTGACTGTCGCCCTCAAACGCCTTTATTATTATTATTATTATTATTATTTACTTCCTAAACGAAGTTATTGTTTTACCCTCCTTTTTTTTTTAGCTTTATTTATTTATTTTGGACAAATATTTATAAATTACATTGAAGATATAAATATAATAAAGGTAGAGGAGTGGAATTAATCAGTATTTTATTTTATGTTAATAACTTTTAAATTTTTATCTTTAATTAACCTTTAATGGGCACTTGTACAAATACTTGTAAATCTAACTTTTTTATTTAATCTAACTTGTAAACTTGTAAACTAATTAACCTTTAACAATGTACAAAAAACATCTTGTACAAATACTTATGTAAATTATTTCACTTATGTAAATTCTTGTACAAATACTTATGTAAATTTATGTAAATCTTGTAAATCTAACTTCCTGTAAAGAGCTTTATGCTCATGGCAAATTGGCAAATAAATTATTATTATTATTATTACTAATTTAGGTATTAGTATTATTTAATACTATGAATACCACGAAAATCTAATACTATGAATACCAAGTATTCCTTAAAATTTTACTTATGTAAATTATTTCACTTATGTAAATTCTTGCACAAATACTTATGTAAATTTATGTAAATCTTGTAAATCTAACTTCCTGTAAAGAGCTTTATGCTCATGGCAAATCGGCAAATAAATTATTATTATTAATTTAGGTATTAGTATTATTTAATACTATGAATACCACGAAAATCTAATACTATGAATACCAAGTATTCCTTAGTGTTCAAGAATTTTCCTAAGCAAAACTTAAGGAAGACTCATCACCTCATCTCCATTTTCACAAAAAGAGAGAGAGAAAAAAGAAAAAAAAAATCTCGACATTTTTAAGATGCAAAAGTGAGATTTAAAAAAATTTGTGGAAAATTGCAGACTATGAATAACGTAATGATTGGCAAAGATCACTCGGGCAGTTCTCCTCCAGGCTATCTCCCCAAAATATGGACATCAAGGGTAATACAATAACTTCTCTTTAAGAAAATTAAAAGTTAGGTGTTTCTTAAATTATATAATCGTTGTTAGGTAATTTTATCGATCGCCTATTATCTTTTGTTAATAAACTTATAAAATTATTTTAATAACTATAACTTAAGATCAAAATACTAAGATTAACTTTTTAAAAAAAATTGTTCTTTTTACCTAACGAATGCAAATCCTCTGCTCTCTCTGGTAAATCTATCCTTTGGTATGTAGACATCGCCGACGGAACCGTATTTTCCGAAAATATGACGTAAATCATCACAGGTCGTTCTGTAAGTTATGTTGCCCACTTTGAGTGAAACCATCGCTTCGAGTCTCGCCGTGTTTTTACCATAACTCATCGTACGGAATGTCAGTAAATGTTTCTTATTTTAAAAAAAGACGCTGGGAAGATATATTCAGTCCATTTAGTGGGAGACTATTAATTTTACTTTTTGAAAAAAACAAAATAGTCAAAGGGATAAATTTCGCCGATGCGGTTGAAAAAGGTTCTTTCGAACCGACGAAGGACGAAAAATATATCGCGACTACATTAAATCGTTGTTAAATTTAATAAATATAACCGATTTCCGAGCACCGAAAACAAAGTTAGAGAAAGTTATCAAAATATGTACTGATAAGTTAAAATCGAGTCGGAATAATCGACGGCAAAGTAGTCGATTTATGAGCTCGATATTTTAAGCGATTCCCGCCTATTTCGCCCATCGATGTATGTGGTGTACAAAATGAAACTCAGCCACAGGGTAAATTTGAATTTTGTAGATTTTAGCCGAGTTTTATTTTGTACACCTAGTAGGTAGTTCATTTTTTCAAAATTTTGAACATTTTAGGCGTTGAAGTCCATCAAAAGTTGACCTTCTCCGTGTAAGAAGGCTATTGAAGTATAACCATTAAGAAGGTTAATTTTTAAAGGCTTGTAAATCGTAAACCGTTACAGATATTGAAAAAATGCACTAAATAAAATCTGTTGGAAATTTAATTCTCTTTAATTTTTATTCTATTCATTTTTTCTCTAGGACGCACTGTTTTCAAGATAAATTTATTTTTAAAAAAATTTTCCGAAAATGGTGCATCCAAGAAAAAAATAATTAAGTTGAAATTTATAGAGAATTAAATGAGGCGCTCCGAATACGAAGGGCGAACTCGACATCGGACAAATTTTTTTTTTTTCATTTTCAGATTCTAGACCTTTTGAAGAATACACCCATGTAATTTTTATATTGAGTTTCCCCTTTTTTCCCCCTTTAAAATACGTAAAAACCGATATGCGGCAAAGCTCTACTCTCAACCTTTTTTATTTAATTTTTTTTTCTTTTCGAGATTTGGTGATTTTTAAAAAACCCTTTTCTCTATGATTCTATGATGATTCTATGATGATTCTAAAATCTCGCCCCGAAAATTCCAGAGAGTGACTTTTCTGTCGAGTTCGCCCTTAACAGAAAACTTTAAAATGCGAATACCTCGAAACTACGTTTTGTCGAGTTCGCCCTTCGTCTTCGGAGCGCCTCAAATTTCCTACACTTTTTATTTATTAGGTGAACAAAATGAAACTCAGCCACATGGTAAATTTGAATTTTGTAGATTTTAGCCGAGTTTCATTTTGTACACCTATATCGTCGCGTTAGTTCTAACGGCTATCTCATTTTTCCTAGGTTTTCAGGAGAGCCAAAATACGGATTAATTTCTTATTGGAATCAATGTATCAGCAGTTGGCTAAATCGTGAACTAAGCGTTTTCTGTTGGTAATAGGGTTAAACTACCAACGGAATTCGATTCTCCACAAAATGTACCATCAGAAACAATGCCTAACTCAAAATTGATAAAAAATGAGATAGCCGATGTTAGAACTAACGCGACGATATATTCGTGGTTTAGTATACACATCGATGATTTCGCCTCAAACTTTAATTAACTTCCTTAAAGAAGTTATTGTGATACCCTCCACGTCGGGTTTTTGCGGTAGGGTCTTCTAGACCCCGGAGGTTCAAATCGAATAACCGATATCAACTTTGTCTGTGGTTCCGGCCGGCCGTACCATTTTTTCCGGAACTCTTTAGGGACACAGTTTTCCACCGATTTTCACACAACCTTCCTGAATAGTTGAATGAGAAATGATCGTCTGCGATTTTGAATTTCGAAAAAATGGCGGAGATATGCACGTTTTATTTTAAAAAGTGCGCTGCGGCCGAACCGTTGATCCGATTTACACTAAATTCTCCTTATAATTTTTATGAATTTTTAGTGTAAAAAAAAAAAAAAAAAAAAAAAAAAAAAAAAAAAAAAAAAAAAAAAAAAAAAAAAAAAAAAAAAAAAAAGTTGAGTATGTAGTGATAAATTTGATACTTTCACCCTTTGCATGAAGCCTTTGGCATAAAAATTTTGAGACAAAAATAACTTAAAAAATTTTTCGAAAAAAAACGAAAAATTGTCTCAAATCAAAATTATTTGAAATTAGTCTTCCCCTCCTTTTGTTCTTCCCCATCCTTATACTACCCCTCCGTTATACTTCCCCCTCCTTAATACTTCCCCCTCCTGTATTGTTCCTTCTCTTTAAGAAAGTTTTCGTTGGAAGCTCTTCAAACTAGTACTTTTTATAGGAAAACCTGAGAAAATAAATGTATTTTTAACAACATGCCCTTCGCCTTTTCGGGGAAGTTTTTACAAAACCTTATAATCCTAGTAAGTTAAAAATTTTTTGAGTTTCTAACTTCCTTACGGAAAAGTTATTGTGACACCCTTCCGACGATGAGAAAAACTGGTTAGTAATCTTTCCCAATCATGAGGTTGTCTTTAGTGCCGGCCATCCCTCTCATTTTTCCGGAACACTTGGCGTCCGCAATTTCCATCCGATTTTCACCTTTTTCTAGAGTTTTCCTAATAATTTCTCTAATTTTGAAATTCCCTAGACATTTTTTGGAATTCCGCAAAAATGGAGATCCGTCTGTCTAAAACCGCACTTTTTTCACCACAATGTAAAAATAATTCGAATAAAATTTTTTGGGAGTTAAATTCCAAATAAATTTTCTTCTACAAAATCCGTGGATAAATTAGAAAGGCCACTCCTCTGGAGTTGGCTCCAAAATGATGCCATGGCGATATGGCGAGAGCCCCCGCCTAGGGCCCCCTTCCCCCCTTTGACAGCGAAAGCTATCAAATAATAGATTAACCAATAGGAAAAAGGCCTCTTGCTCATTGGTTAAACCTGATTCTTTTTGTAGTTGGGGGCCTCAGCGCGCGGATTAATGCAAAATGTTTACGTCTGCGTTTTATTTTGTCTGGTCGAAAATCCGCTCCGGAAATCGCCCTGGGTCACCGGACGTCTTAAAAAAAGGGACTTAAAAAACAAAAGAAACAATGATTTTTATCGACCTCACTAAATTATTTGTTCAACAACCAACCTTCATTTCTTAGCTGTTTACATTTTCGGAAAATAAACAAAAAACATTTTTTTGTCAGTCAAAATTTTTCATCTTCGAATTTTCACCAAGAAAAAAAATATAAATATTTAAAAAAAATCTCTTGATATAATATGACTGGGAAAAGTAAACCCAGAGAAGCACAGCTTTATAAAAAAGATTTTTTTTTTTTTGCAAAAACCTGGTATGTAGTACCCTCCCATTTTTCCTATATCCCAAAAACCCGAAATCTATTGTTTTATGCATAAAATTTTATTAGGTGTACAAAATGAAACTCTTCTAAAATCTACAAAATTCAAATTTACTATGTGGCTGAGTTTTATTTTGTACACTTAATAAAATAATAAAAATTGTAGGAAATTTAATTCTCTATAAATTTGTACTTAATTATTTTTTTCTAGGATGCACCATTTTCGGAAAATAATTTTTTTAAAAAATAAATTTATCTTGAAAACGGTGCGTCCTAGAGAAAAAATGAATAGAATAAAAATTAAAGAGAATTGAATTTCCAACTGATTTTATTTAGTGCATTTTTTCAATATCCGTAACGCTTTACGATTTACAAGCCTTTAAAAATTAACCTTCTTAATGGTTATACTTCAATAACCTTCTTACACGGAGGTCAACTTTTGATGGACTTTAACGCCTAAAATGTTTAAAATTTTGAAAAAATGAACTACTAGGTGTACAAAATGAAACTCGGCTAAAATCTACAAATTTACCCTGTGGCTGAGTTTCATTTTGTACACCTAATAAATCCCTCAAAGAGAAATTGATAACAGTGGCGTCGCTAAAAGACTGGAAGCCTTGGCTCCTCAAAGTCCCATCATTAAAATTATCATTCTTTTCTCAAAAGAAAGTTATCATTATACCCTCGAGAGACAGTTTTAGGATCGAAATGACCACTGGTCGTCATCGATCCTGTTCAGTGGCGTCGCTTCAAAACTTGGGATAGAAAAACAAGGAAGTTTTGTTTACAAAAAATCAATAATTAAGAAAATTAAAAGGCTGTAAATCAGACGAAAATACGCTTACTTCGCGTGAAAATGGAATTGAGATTTTTTAAAAATATTCCTTTCGTCCAAAAGGAAAAGTTGCATAATTGAATTTTGAAACAATTAAAACTGCTAACCAAAACACATTTTTTTTTTACTTCCTACATTTTTTTTCGTACTTATTACGACACTCTTCCTTTTTGTTGGAACCAAAAACCTTTTTTTCTTTCAGCAGAAGGTCAGAAACACCTTGAAACTGAAATAAAAGGGTAATTTCATCTTTATAGAACCAAAAACGATCATTATAATTTTTTTTAAACTATAAATTTTTTGAAAACGTGAATTTTAGATGTGAAAATCTACCTAAAACATTGGGAGAGAAAGTTTTTTGTGTTTGTATTCTCTTTAATTTTTATACTATTTCACCCAAAAAAAGTTTTTGGTGTTTTTGATGAACTGCTAAATACTGTAAAAAAAGGTAAATCCTGAAGTTGGTTGAAGGAAGAGTGGAGGAAAAAAGAAACAAACAAATTTCTGTAGTAAAAATTAAAAATTTTACCGTAAAAAATATTAAACTTTTATTATCTGTGAGGTTCAGGGTTAGGGTTTTTTAAATCATAATTTTATTATTTCCCGCGATTGTAGTAAATTCTCTCTGAATTAAGAAAAAAGGGGGTGGAATCTTCGCGTAAAAAGAGACCAATGGCCGTTTAAGGGGATGACGGGAAGTGGGATTTGGAGGCGTGGTTTTTCAGGTCCCCCGCCCGCTTTTTGACGCCACCCTCATTCGAAACCGGTCCCGTCTTTCGTCCGGTCCTCGAGGCCTCAAAAAAATTTTCAGCGTCGTCGAACTTAATAAAATTAGGATAGAAAAATAAAAAATTTTTTTGTGAAATATTGTGATTTTTGTGTTTTTCACATGTATGCGAGTAAAATGGTCTCTCATCTCATTGAAAATGTAAGTTGAAAATAATTTAATGATGAAAATTTGGCTAAAAAATGGGCTCTCTAAGCGTAAAAAAATTATAAAATATTTATTAAAATAATAGAAGTTTAATTAATTAGGTATTTATTGCGAGAGTCGAGATCCCTTGAAAAATGTGACAAATGGAGTGAGTTATCAAGGAATAGTGAATTTCACAAGCCTTTATAGCGCTAAAAATTAAGTTTCCTAATCTTTTTAAATTTAAAAAAAGAAGGTGAATACGATACCCTCCACTGACGGTTTTTGTTTGAATGGGTCTTTCGGACCCTTTAGGATCAAAATGACCCACCGTCCGTCGCCATTTTTTTTTCATTCCTCAGATTTTCTTCAAATCTTCTTTTTGGAATTTTTATATTTAATCCTCCTCAGTTAGTGCCTGTGGAGAAATGAATTTTTTTTGTATGAAGCTCTGGAATGGAAAATTTGAAACTTTGGACGCTTTTTGAAACCTTGAAAACCAAGTTTTTCCAAATTTTAACCCGACAGCTGGTCAATACCCTCAACTTTTTCTTGATGTAGATAGTATTTTCTTGAAGAGAAGTTATTGAATTACCTTCCATATCCGCTTTTGGGGAGAGGAGTGGTGTTTACAATCATGAGCTTGTCTTTTGTGCCGGCCGTCCGTCCCCAATTTTTTCCGGAGCACCTCACGGCCTTAATTTTCAGTCGATGTTCATCAAATTTTTACAGATTCTTCCTATTCTTGATGGCTAAAATTCGCAAAAATGAGGGGCTTGATTCGCTACTGCACAAGGTCCATTTTCGACTGTGTCGACCAAATTCTTTTTTTTGTTTGGCTATACCCAGAAAAGTGAAAATAGCATTTCCAAGATTCAGAAGCCGATTTTCAACCAATTTTGATTGTCTTTTGTGCCGGCCGTCCGTCCGCAATTTTTTCCGGAGCACCTCACGGCCTTAATTTTCAATCGATGTTCATCAAATTTTTACAGATTCTTCCTATTCTTGATGGCTAAAATTCGCAAAAACGAGGGGCTTGATTCGCTACTGCACAAGGTCCATTTTCGACTGTGTCGACCAAATTCTATTTTTTGTTTGGCTATACCCAGAAAAGTGAAAATAGCATTTCCAAGATTCAGAAGCCGATTTTCAACCAATTTTGATTGTCTTTTGTGCCGGCCGTCCGTCCCCAATTTTTTCCGGAGCACCTCACTGCCTTAATTTTCAGTCGATTTTCATCAAATTTTTACAGATTCTTCCTATTCTTGATGGCTAAAATTCGCAAAAATAGGGGGCTTGATTCGCTACGGCAGAACCTACCATTTTCGACTATGTCGACCAAATTCTATTTTTTGCTAGGCTGTACCCAGAAAAGTGAAAATCGCATTTTCAAGATTCAGAAGCCGTTTTTCAACCAATTTTGATTTTTCCAACAGCGTTGGATTTTTTTTGGATGATAAGACACTTTGAAATTTCAAAAAAAAAAAAATTTTTTTTTGTTTTACCAAAAAAAACCAATTTTTTGGTTAAAAAATTTTTTTTTGTTTGACCAAAAATCTCAAAATTTTAAGGGTTTCTTTTTCGATATTAGGCCACATTTTGGATTCCGCAAATCTTCATTTCCTCTGGATAAGCCCCAAAATTTTAACTTCCTTAAAGAAGTTATTGTGATACCCTCCACATCGGGTTTTAACTTCCTTAAAGAAGTTATTGCGATACCCTCGACGTCGGGTTTTTGGGAAGGGTCTTCCAGACCCCGGAGGGTCAAATCGAATATTGATCTTTACCGATCTCAACTTTGTCTGTGGTGCCGGCCGGCCGTCCGTAGCATTTTTTTCCGGAACACTTTACGGCCACAATTTTCATCCGATTTTCACCAAATTTTCACCAAAATTTCTTTAGCCGGTGAAGAAGAATGTAACGAGGGGGATTTTTGAATTTCGAAAAAATGGCGGAGATATGTCTGTTTGAAATTTTAAAAAATTCGCTGCGGCCGAACCGTTAATCCGATTTCACCAAATTTTCACCAATTACTCCTTATATTTTTTAAGAATTTTTGGTGCAAAAAAATTGCCACTTTTTTTTCCAGTACTATTGGAGTTGTTTCTTGTTGTTCAACCCGATTTCGCACTTTCAGTAGGATGTTTGATAGGTTGTCATCGTTTGTGTAATATTTTTTTTTTCTTATGAAAAACAAAAAACGAAGTCATTTTAAACGGAGTGGAAGAGAAGTTGTTGTTACATTTAGCGCCTGTTTATTTATACTTTTGAGTGGTCTATTTTATAAACCCTGTCTTACTAATTCCCGGTGAAATATCGCCTTCTGTCTTGAGTGTCCCCGCCTAAACTAACCCGGAGTCTTTTTTTAGACGGACTTTTTTTTTTAAGTTCCGCCAATATCTTCGACGTCGTAAATTTGACGGATAATTGCAATCCGGTGCCCCTCCAGCCCCGGAGGACGGGAGTATTTAACGCTGAGTTCCATTTCGGTCTTTTTTTGTCACGGATCAGCACAAAAGGCGATCGAGTGTTTTTCTGTTTAGCCAAGCTCTTTAGACCTCCCGACTCACCCCCTCTTCTTTCACGCGAGACGTGTCTGGAGCACGCTTTGCGTAGAATGCACTAAATTTGATTGAAATCTTCTTTTTCATCGAAAAAGAAAGTTTTCACAGATAACACGAAACCCAATTTTTCAACTTGTTTAACCGGCTGGTAACCAACCGGGCCAAATATTTTCATCAACGACCCAAAATATATCTAATTGGGCCAACGACTTGACAACTATCGTGCCCAACTCGGCCAACCACTCGAAAGCCATAGTTACTAATTCGGCCAAAAACTGGTGCCCAAGTCGGCCAAAATTAATACCGTCAATTTTGTAGTAGGATAACAATAAAAAAAATCAAAATTAAAAATTTACTTCATATCTTATTGATCCTACAGTTGTATCATTTTTATATTCGACTGTCAACCCGAACCTCTGAATTGCACGCCACCAAGCTTGAGTTAAATGAAACCTGCATCCCACTTGTCGGGCACACGGCCATGCCTTTTTTTAAGGCATTTTTTACCAAAATTGCATTTTTAAGGCATTTTCGACCAAAATTGTCTTTCATTTAAAGCATTTTTCACAGTTTTTGTCTGAAAAACAACAGATTTATGGCATTTTTGACCAAAAATTGCCTTTTTTTAAGGCATTTTTTTACCAAAATTGCATTTTTAAGGCATTTTCGACCAAAATGGCCTTTCATTTAAAGCATTTTTCACAGTTTTTGTCTGAAAAACAACAGATTTAGGCATTTTTGACCAAAAATTGACTTTTTTAAAGGCATTTTTGACCAAAATTACCTATTTTTAGGCATTTTTGCCAAAATTACCTTTTTTACGGCATTTTTGACCAAAATTGCATTTTTAAGGCATTTTTGACCAAAATTGCCTTTCATTACAAGCATTTTTCACAGTTTTTGTCTGAAAAACAACAGATTTATGGCATTTTTGACCAAAAATTGCCTTTTTTAAAGGCATTTTTTACCAAAATTGCATTTTTAAGGCATTTTCGACCAAAATTGCATAGTGTTGAATAGTGCAATTGAATAGTGTTCATTGGCCCAGTTAGATACTTATGATTTGATACAATGGCCCAGTTAGATACGTCCATCGGCGACATTTTTTATCAGGTAGAAAGGATTGGCCCAGTTGCAAGACTCCCGTTTAACCATTATGAGCGTAAGACAACCTTAAATCCCCTATAACAGCATTAAAAGTACTAGTTTGAAGAGCTTCCAACGATAACCGAGGGGGAAGTATAAAGGAGGGGGAAGTATGAAGGAGGGAGAAGTATAAAGGAGTGAGAAGTATAAAGGAGGGAGAAGTATAAAGGAGGGAAAGTTTAAGGAGGGGGATTCTTTGGGGAAAGTTTTTTGTTCAAATTTTTTAAAAAGTTTTCAGCGTTTTTTTTTTTTCAAAAAGTTTTGTAAGTATCAAGGTAGAAATAATGGGGTTTTTTCCAACGGGATGAACCTCTCACAAGGGGTGAAAATATCAAATTTATCCCTACAAAAAACCATTATTTGTACACCGAAAATTCGTAAAAAATATAAGAAGTAACCAACGCAACGGTTCGGCTGCAGCGCAGTTTTTAAAATTTCAAACCTGCATATCTCATCCGTTTTTTTCCAAATTCAAAAATCCCCCTTTCTTCTTTGACTATTTACGAAGATTGTGGGGTTTGGTGAAAATCGGTGGAAAACTGTGGCTGTAAAGTGTTCCGGAAAAAATTCTACGGCTGGCCGGCACCACAGACGAAGTTGAGATCGGTAAAGATCTCAGAAAACCCTTCCCCAAAAACCCGAAATGGAGGGTATCACAATAACTTCTTTAAGGAAGTTAAAAAGAAAATTCGCTACCCAAAAATTAGTTTCCTATATTTGAGCACTAAAAATAAAAAAATTTTTTGTACAAAATCTTGTTCTCCTTATTTTGGGAATATCTACAAGGTGCCGGGAGCAGTTTTTCCGAAAAAAATTTTATTTGGGAAATGTAAAACTTACTTTTCTGTTGGATTGTATTTTTTTGATGGAGAGAAATGGCCGTTCTTCCGTTTTCAAAAATGATGCGATTTTAATTCCAAAATTTCGATTTCTTCATCATCATACTTTAAATCCTCATTAAAACAGCATTAAAAATCAAAATTTTCAATTTGGCACTTTTTAACTTCCTCAAAGAGAAGTTATTGAAATACCCTCCATTTTCAGTTTTTGGGAGAGGGTCTTCCAGCGTAGTCCAGTCTTAACCAAATACTCCCTTACTAATTTTTTTTAAATAAAAAAATAAAATCGATATTAAAAATTATAATTAGACCATTTTTAAAAGCGCTAGGAGGGTCGCTAATTTCGTCCTCATCTATCAATTAGCTCAATTTAAAGTTTTCTCTTATCCTCAACCTTGAATGGCATCATAAATGAAAAAGCCCTGTCCTACCTCAATCCGTCTAGGTGTTATGATTTTTTTTCGAAAAAAAAGAAGAAAAAATTTTTTTGAAAATTTAATGAAAAAAAAATAAAATAAAAACTTCCTCCTCTATTACACTCTCCTCCTTTATACTTCCCCATCCGTTGTACTTTTCCTCCGTTATACTTTCCCTCCTTTATACTTTCCCTCATTTATACTTCCCCTCCTTTATACTTCCCCCTCCTATATTTTTACTTCTCCTTTACGAAGTTTTCGTTGAAGCTCTTGGAAGCTCTTGATTTAGACTTTTTTACAAATTGAAGTTTTTTGATTTATTTATTTATTTATTTATTTTCAGGATCTCAATACTGACGGGCGTGACTTAAAAATTAAGCGAGAAGTAGAATACAATTTACAACCTTCAGATCATCAAATAGAAGGTAAGTCCCCCTTAAAAGCTGACTTAAAAGGTGGCTAGGGAAAAATTTAACAAACAATGCATCTTCGCCTTTAGAGGATTTCTTCTTTGTCGACTCTTCTTTTTGCGAACGTTTGCCATTTTTCCTAAATACGGACTAAATTTATAAGTATCAGGTGGATGTTAAAAAAAATTTTTTTCTCTAGTTGAAAAAACGACCTCTTTTTAATATAAACTTGAATAAATCGTTTAAATCCGACGATTTACTAGGTGGAGACAAATTCGAGTTTTTAAAGCAACGTGGGGGCAATTTGTTAGTGAAAAGGGTCGGCGGGGAAGGGAAAGGGTGAGGCGGGGGAGGGGCCGAGGACGAAGGGGCTTAAGTGTGTCTCCATCTAAATCAACATCGTTTTGGCAGACGCTTACGAAACATCTCACGACTGTTTATAAATACGAGTCACTCAATTTTCTTACGATTTTTCACCAAAAAATATAGAAAAAATCATTGTTAATTTTTAAAAAGTTAAATCAGGGTTGCCCACACGTACTCCCCAGAGGATGCGTCTGTGGGACCCTAATTTTTTTTTTCATCTCTCTCACAAAATGGTTAATTGCCAAGTCTTGTTTTCCTTTTGAGTTATTACTCACAAGTGTGTCGACCGCCGACGATTCACTCAAACAGCTGAGTTTCTGAAGGGTCCTGGAATACCTGGGAAAAGGCAACAAATTATTTCTAACCAAATATTTATTTAACGTTAAGCCTACTATCAGACAGGTTGCTTCTTTAATTTATAATTAAATTTTAAAATTTAAATTATTTTTTTCACATTTTCTGAGGGGAAAACTAATGGTAGTGGTCGGAAATTCGACTGGAACTTTCTCAAAGGAGAGGAAAGTACTAGTCTGGAGCTGGCCCCGACGGGAACTTTCTTAAAGAGAAGTATCTATATAGGAGGGGGAAGTATATGGGAGGAGAAGTATAACGGAGTGGGAAGTATGTGGGGGGAAGTATAACGGAGGGGGAAGTATAATATGGGAGGGGAAGTATAACGGAGGGGAAGTATAACGAACGGGGACGTATAACGGAGGGGAAAGTATAAGGAAGGGGAAAGTATAACAGAGGGGAAGTATAATGGAGGGGGAAGTATAAGGGAACGAAAGTATAAAGGAAGGGGATGTAGTAGGGAGGGAAAGTATAAAGGAGAATTTTCCTAGTTAGTTTTTTCGAAAAATTTTCCGGGTTTTTTTTTTTTTTTTTTTTTTTTTTTTCGAAAAATTTTCTAAGTTCTTTTTTTCGAAAAATTTTCTAAGTTTTTTTTGTAAAAAAAAAATTTTTTTTCGAAAAATTTTCCGGGTTTTTTTTTCTTTTTTTTTGAAAAATTTTTAAGTTCTTTTTTTCGAAAATTTTTTCCTTCCTTAAAGAGAAGTATCTATATAGGAGGGGGAAGTATAACGGAGGGGAAGTATAACGGTGGAGGAAGTATAACGGAGGGAAGTATAACGGAGGGGGAAGTATAACGGAGGGAAGTACAAAGGAGGGGAAGTCCCTCTCTTAACGAGTGAAAGTATCAAATTTCTCCTTACTTAAATGAATTAACTTAAAAAAATTATAATTTTTCACCATTCCAAATATGGATTCTAAATAAGTAGTGAAAAAATAAAAACCTTTTTTTTAGCATCCTACATCGATTTAAAGTACTAGTTAGAAGAGCTACCAACGAAAACTTCCTCAAAGAGAAGTAAAAATATAAGAGGGGGAAGTAGAGGAGGGGAAGTATAACGGCGGGGGAAGTATAAAGGAGGGGAAGTACAAAGGAGGGAGTACAAAGGAGGGGAAGCACCTCTCTCAACGCTTAGAAGTATCAAATTTCTCCCTACTTAAATGATAATTAACTTTAAAAAATTATGATTTTTCTTACACCGAAAATTCGTAAAAAATATAAGGAGTAATTTGGTAAAAATTTGGTGAAAATCGGAAACGGTTCGGCCGCAGCGAATTTTTAAAATTTCAAACAGACATATCTCCGCCATTTTTTCGAAACTCAAAATCGCCTTCGTTAGTTCCTTGTTCACCGACTATAGAAAATTTGGTGAAAATGGGGTGAAAAAATTTGGTGAAAATGGGGTGAAATCGGTTGAAAACTGTGGCCGTAAAGTGTTCCGGAAAAAATGCTACGGCCGGCCGGCACCACAGACAAAGTTGAGATAGGTATTGATGATTCGATTTGACCCCAAAAAACCCTACGAGTATCACAATATCTTGTGAACTTTAAGAAAGTTAAAAAAAATTAGTGAAAATCGGAGGTTTTGGTGAACGATCGGTAAGCAAGGTTGTCTTCGGAAAACTGGTCATGGAGGGT
This sequence comes from Orius insidiosus, assembly GCA_014119065.1. Lineage (NCBI taxonomy): Eukaryota > Metazoa > Arthropoda > Insecta > Hemiptera > Anthocoridae > Orius > Orius insidiosus. The sequence goes on along the minus strand of JACGAQ010000181.1, from coordinate 59,063 downwards.
ATTTCAATAACTTTTCTTTGAGCAAAAGGGGCTAATTAGCGAATTTGGCTTTCTAATGTTGTTTTTAATCAGCATTGCAGGTTGTAAATGATAATTGTTATAGGAATCAATTTTTACGATTAAATAGGATCATTTCTAAAAGCGCCAGAAACACCGAAAAATTCAATCTAACCCGTCCCTCTTACCCTTAAATTTTTAAGAAGTTCCTAATCTCTCAAAACGAATTTACTATTATACCCTCCTCAGACGGTTTTTAGAAAAGGGTCTCCAAGACCCCTGACAGTAACCCACGGCCAACTTCATCGGAAACCGTCTTTAGAGAGTATAACAATAACTTCCTTTTGATAAATTAAAACAAACGTCATACCCCATATATTAGGTGCACAAAATGAAACTCAGCCACAGGATAAATTTGAATTTTGTAGATTTTAGCCGAGGTTCATTTTTTCAAAATTTTAAACATTTTAGGCGTTAAAGTCCATCAAAAGTTGACCATCTCCGTGTAAGAAGGTTATTGAAGTATAACCATTAAGAAGGTTAATTTTTAAAGGCTTGTAAATCGTAAACCGTTACAGATATTGAAAAAATGCACTAAATAAAATCTGTTGGAAATTAATTCTCTTTAATTTTTAATCTATTCATTTTTCTTTAGGACGCACTGTTTTCAAGATAAATTTATTTTAAAAAAAATTATTTTCCGAAAATGGTGCATCCTAGAAAAAAATAATTAAGTACAAATTTATAGAAAATTAAATTTCCTACAAGTTTTATTAATTAGGTGTACAAAATGAACCTCAGCCACACGGTAAATTTTGAATTTTGTAGATTTTAGCCGAGTTTCATTTTGTACACCTAAGATTTGATTTCTTTGGATAAACATCGAATTTTTCAAAGTTAGTGACATTTAAAAAATGGTTTTTCTTTCATTTTTTATCATGCTCGGCCCATTTAATAAAGAAAAAAAAAAGGGGGGTCAATTACGTAAAATGTACTCGGAATAATGAAAAAATGCTGATGCCTACCGATTGCATGCGGTGTCATCTAGATGATGTCATCTTTGAAAATTTTAATTTTAAAAGCTGACATTTTCAAAACGGTTCAAATTCTTCAGAAACTGAATGACGTTTTGTTCGAAGGCGAAAAGGGGTTCGTAATTAGAGAATTTACCCCGTGTTATCCATTAACGTGTTTCGTAATCTGAGATTGGACGCCCGAGGCGATCATTAGCCTTTTTAAGGGCGCCCGGGAAAATCATTGTATTCGATAATACGATACTATGGGTCAAGTCTTAATTTCAAGGAGGGTAAGTACCCTTAATTAATTCCGGAAAAGTAACTTTCCGTTCACTTCCATTTTCAAAAAAAGGCCTTCATTTCACTAATCAAAGTCTGCTCTACCGGAAATATAGATTATTCCTAGTCATAGATATTAGGTGTACACAATGAAACTCGGCTAAAATCTACAAAATTCAAATTTACCCTGTGGCTGAGTTTCATTTGTACACCTAATAAATAAAAATTGTAGGAAATTTAATTCTCTATAAATTTGTACTTAATTATTTTTTCTAGGATGCACCATTTTCGGAAAATAATTTTTTTTTTAAATAAATTTATCTTGAAAACAGTGCGTCCTAGAGCAAAAATGAATAGAATAAAAATTAAAGAGAATTGAATTTCCAACTGATTTTATTTAGTGCATTTTTTTAATATCTGTAACGGTTACGATTTACAAGCCTTTAAAAATTAACCTTCTTAATGGCCATACTTCAATAACCTTCTTACACGGAGAAGGTCAACTTTTGATGGACTTTAAAGCTCTAGATTTTCATTTCTTCGTCATATAGACATTAATTTTTCAAAAATGAAAGTTACTGTGATACCCTCGATAGTTTTTTGTTGTAAAAATTTGCGTTTTTTTCCCTCTCAAATGTTTTAAGTATCGAGGTAGAAATAATGGGCTTTCTGCCCGAGGGATGACCCTCTCGCAAAGGGTGGAAGTATCAATTTCTACCTAATAAAAAACTTTTTTTACACCAAAATTTTTAAAAAATATATAAACCCATTAAGAAGGTTAATTTTTAAAGGCTTGTAAATCGTAAACCGTTACAGATATTGAAAAAATGCACTAAATAAAATCTGTTGGAAATTTAACTCTCTTTAATTTTTAATCTATTCATTTTTTCTCTAGGACGCACTGTTTTCAAGATAAATTTATTTAAAAATATAAAAATATTTGGTGAAAATATGACCAACGGTTCGGCCGCAACGCAGTTTTTAAAATTTCAAACGTACCTACATATCTCCGCCATTTTTTTTGAAATTCAAAAATTGCAGACGACCATTTGTTCTATTCAGGAAAGTTGTGTGAAAATTTGGTGAAAATCTGTGGAAAACTGTGGGCGGAAAGTGTCCGGAAAAAATAATACGGCCGGCCGGCACCACAGACAAAGTTGAGATCGGTAAAGATTCGATTTGACCCTCAGGAAGACCCTTCTAGAAAAACCAGACGTGGAGGGTATCACAATAACTTTTTAACGAAGTTCAAAAATGAAAGTCCAGCTCATATTTCACCCTATTATCGAAAATAAAAAATTCAATGATATATTAGGTATTTTGAAAAAAATTAGTGTTCCCCATTTTTGCGAATTTCAATAAAAAAGCTATCAAAAAATTTAAAAAATAACTACAAAATTTTAAAAATAAAAATGAAAAAAAAAAAAACAGGCCATGATCGGAAAAATCGAACTTGGAGGTTAATACAATAACTTCTAATTGAGAAAATTTTAAGTCACTGAAGAGCCGCGCCTAAAAAGAGACTTTAACGTCTCTTTTCTTTTAGGGAAATTTTTTTTAAATTATAAAAACCAACGTAGAGTTCAACGATTTCTCATATTTATAAATTCCCGTATCCTTGAAAATTGGAGAAAAAAAATGCTGACATTTTAGGGACTACAAATAAGAAAAAAAAAAACATTTTCCCCCCTGGAAAAAATTTTTGTCCATGAAAATAACCTATGATTAAAATGAAATTAAAAACTTGGGAAAGTCGCATTTTTTGCCGAATCTCCAGAAAAAAATCCTTGATTACCTTGTTAATAAAATGATCTAGATTTTAACCCGCATCTCCGCGAAAATGCTTTGCTGGCAAAAGATAAGAAACGGTGTTTTAAAAATTTCTTAGTTAAGACGTAGTTTAAATTTTTTTCAGAATATGGAGCTAAAGATTTGTCGGATTCTAAAGACTTATACGCTGAAGATCTTCTGGGTTCGTTGACGACGGCGAGTAGCGGAGTTTCGACGACGACTTCCACATTTTCGCCAACAAAAGAGCGTGTAAAGTAGGTTATTTTTAGAGTGGTTTTAAATTTTTCACGTTGTTCACGACTCTCAAACGTGCTTTCATGAGACAACAATTTTAATTGAAATTTCAGTGACGCAGATTGTTCGAGTTCGACGTCGACGATCAGCGCAGCGGCTGCTTCTTCGACGACTGCGAAGCCTCCCTACTCGTACGTCGCACTAATCGCGATGGCGATCGAAAGCACGCCCCTCAAACGTGCGACCCTCTCAGAAATCTATTCGTACATAACAGCGCACTTTCCATTCTACGAAAAAAACAAAAAAGGATGGCAAAACTCCATACGTCACAACCTTAGCTTAAACGAATGTTTCTTAAAAGTCGCACGTGAAGGCGCCGGAGAAAGAAAAGGAAACTACTGGACCGTCCATCCCCAACATAGGGACATGTTCGAAAACGGAAATTACAAAAGAAGAAAAAGAAATAACAAAGAACCTTTAGATCCTCAAAGCTTTACCCGGAGAATCACCCGTATCTCCCACGTAGTTTATACCACTCAACATATCCTTATTCACCTAGGTAAAAACATTAAATCACCAAGCTTTAATATATTCTTTATAGCTGTAATCCATGGAATATGAACAGCGCAAGTCAACTACATTATCCAGCACCATGCACGCAGAACGCAATCATTCGACCTCAACAAAATTACACATCCACTTTACAACCACAGGTAAATATCTGGGAACTAAAGCAGCGATGAAACTATTTTTTTTTAGTTCAGTCCGCTGCAGTCGCCGATTCAACAGCTGCCGATGAACAGCTATAACCAGCTTACGCCGAGCGTGGTCGATTTGGGTTCGACTTCCAGCTCGTTTACGAACTATAACAGTTGTAGTCGTAAATACGAAAGTTCTATCGAGTCATCTCTCCGCTATCCCTATTGGACACAGACTGCGCCGGAAAGTAAGACGAACAAGACAAGTTTGCTGTAGAGCAGTCAAATCGGGAGTTTTTCTCGCCCGAGTAGCATTGAAATATGGGAGTTCTCTACCAAAAAGTTGAGGAAAACGGGGTGGAAACCCCGGAAATACGATGGACCACCAATAGTCTTAGAAACAGAATTGTTTTGTCATTTAGAAAGGCCAAAGTTTCTACACGATCGGACGTCTCTAACCCTGGGAAAAAAAATTCGCTAAGTTTCGCTCTGTCAGCTTATTCTCACTAGGACCTTAAAATTAAGTTTTTCCGATTTACCTCAAAATTTGCATACATTTAGAACACTCTATTAGTAGACTGCTTGTAAATTTTCAGCTCGATCGGACTTCTCTAACCCTGGGAAAATACTGGTTTGAAGAGCTTCCAACAAAACTTCCTTAAAGAGAATATCTATATAGGAGGGGGAAGTATAACGGAGGGGACGTAAAACGTAGAGGGAAGTATATGGGAGGGGAAGTATTGGGAGGGGGAAGTTAAAGTGAAGTTAATTTTTGGAGCGATGAGGGGGAGTTTAAGGATTGAAAGTTCAAGGAGGGAGAAAAATAAGAGAGGGGAAGTTCAAGGTCGGGGAAGTACAAAGGAGGAAGAAGTATTAAGGAGAAGAAATTTAGAGAGGGGGAAGTGTAAAGGATTGAAAGTACAAGGAGAGTGAATATAAGGGAGGGGAAGTTCAAGGACGGGGACGTACAAAAGAGAAGGAGTAACGAGAGGGAATTTTAAGGAGGGGAAGTATACCGTAGGGGGAATATGAATGATTGAAAGTTCAAGGAGGGTGAAGTATAAAGGAGGGGAAATTCAAGAACGGGGAAGTGCAAAAGAGGGGGAAGTATACGGGAGGGGGAAGTTTAAGTGAGGGGTAGTATAACAGAGGGGGAAGTATAACGGAGGGGGAAGTATAAGGGAACGAAAGTGTAACGGAAGGGGATGTATAAGGGAGGGAAAGTATAAAGGAGAATTTTCCAAGTTTGTTTTCTCGAAAAATGTTCTAAGTTTGTTTTTGAAAAATTGTCCGAGTTTTGTTTTTTCCCCCAAAACTTTCCCAATTTTTTAAGTTTTTTTTTTCGAAAAATTTTCCGGTTTTTTTCCAATTTTTTTTTCGAAAAATTTTCCGGGTTTTCCTTTTTTTTTCTCAAAATTTGCCGAGATTTAGAACACCCTATTAGTAGACTGCCCTCCAACTTTCAGCTCGATCGGACGCCCTAAACCCTATGAAAAAAATTCGCAAACTTTGGCCCCTTCATCCTCTATAGAAATCGAAAAAAATTTGGGCTATACAAAACGTCTGAAAATTGAGTAATTTAGTTGTTTTGAGAGCGGAAAACCTAATAAAACTCACGAAAATCCATCGAAAAGAAGGTTTTTAAGAACGCTTTTTTCTCCCATTTGTTTTCCTTTATTTAAAAACTCCATTTTTCTCTTTTATAGTATTTTAATATTCTTCGTTTATTTTATCTTTTTCAGTTAAAGATGACACAATATTATCCTCAACGTCTACCATGAATTTCAACTCCTCCCTCGATTTCAGCTTCTCCTCTTCACGTCCTAAATGCTACATGTGAAGCAAATAATTTACAAAAAACTCAAATTTTAGTTAAAATATTTGGGCCCTCATTGTTTTAATGAAAAGAGCTTAACCGCATAAATCGAGCTATACTTTGTATTTATTTATAATTATTATTTATTTATTTATTGTGTAAATAAGGTTAAAAAAAGAAAAATTTTGATCTCTTGCTTTTATGCCTTGTTATGATTTTTTTATATGTTATATTTGTGTAAGTAGTTTATTATTACTATTTATGTAGCGCATTTTTCAGTCTTCAATTTTTGTCTCATTTTTTAAAAATTATGGTTTAAATTTTCAAGTAGGTAGCTCGACAAGTGCTTTAGAAACCTACTTATCGGCCTCAAAATTTTGAGGCGAGGAAAAACTTGTATTATGTCCCTTGATATGGGTCGCTTTTTGTGTGTAAAAAAATAATTAAATAAGATAACAGTAAAATAGTTTTGAAGTATGAAAATTACCCTTTTCGTGGAGAACAAGTTTTTGGAGCGATGAGGGGGAGTATTAAGGTGGGGAAGTATTAAGGAGAGGGGAAGTATAAAGGATTGAAAGTTCAAGGAGGGAGAAAAATAAGGGTGGGGAAGTTCAAGGTCGGGGAAGTACAAAGGAGGGGGAAGTATTAAGGAGAGGGGAAGTACAAAGGATTGAAAGTTCAATGAGGGAGAAAAATAAGGGAGGGGAAGTTCAAGGTCGGGGAAGTACAAAGGAGGGGGAAGTATTAAGGAGAGGGGAAGTATAAAGGATTGAAAGTTCAAGGAGGAAGAAAAATAAGGGAGGGAAAGTTTAAGGTCGGGAAGTACAAAGGAGGGGGAAGTATTCAGGAGAGGGGAAGTATAAAGGATTGAAAGTTCAATGAGGGAGAAAAATAAGGGAGGGGAAGTTCAAGGGGGAAGTACAAAGGAGGGGGAAGTATTCAATCAAGGAGAGGGGAAGTTCAAGGTCGGGGAAGTACAAAGGAGGGGGAAGTATTAAGGAGAGGGGAAGTATAAAGGATTGAAAGTTCAAGGAGGAAGAAAAATAAGGGAGGGAAAGTTCAAGGTCGGGAAGTACAAAGGAGGGGGAAGTATTCAGGAGAGGGAAGTATAAAGGATTGAAAGTTCAATGAGGGAGAAAAATAAGGGAGGGGAAGTTCAAGGTCGGGGAAGTACAAAGGAGGGGGAAGTATTCAATCAAGGAGAGGGGAAGTTCAAGGTCGGGGAAGTACAAAGGAGGGGGAAGTATTAAGGAGAGGGGAAGTATAAAGGATTGAAAGTTCAAGGGGGAAGAAAATAAGGGAGGGAAAGTTCAAGGTCGGGAAGTACAAAGGAGGGGAAGTATTCAGGGAGGGGAAGTATAAAGGATTGAAAGTTCAATGAGGGAGAAAATAAGGGAGGGGAAGTTCAAGGTCGGGGAAGTACAAAGGAGGGGGAAGTATTAAGGAGAGGAGAAGTATAAAGGATTGAAAGTTCAAGGAGGGAGAAAAATAAGTGAGGGGAAGTACAAAGGAGGAAGAAGTATTAAGGAGGGGAAGTATACCGGAGAAGAAATTTAGGGAGGGGGAAGTGTAAAGGATTGAAAGTTCAAGGAGAGTGAATTATAAGTGAGGGGAAGTTCAAGGACGGGGAACTATAAAAGAGAAGGAAGTATTAAGGAGTAAGGAGGGGGATTTTTAAGGAGAGGAAGTATACCGGAGGGGGGAAGTATGAATGATTGAAAGTTCAAGGATGGTGAAGTATAAGGGGGGGAAATTCAAGAACGGGGAAGTACAAAGGAGGGGGAAGTATTAAGGAGGAGAATTTCAAGGACAGGGAACTACAAAAGAGCGGGAAGTATTAACGAGGGGAATGATTAAGGAGTGGAAGTATAAGGGATTGAAAGTCCAAGGAGGGTGAAGTATAAGAGAGGGGAAGTACAAGGACGGAGAAGTACAAAAGAGGGGGACAAATAATTTCAAGCATTTAGACAATTTTTTACAAGTACCTAGGTAGAAATAATGGGCTCTTCGCCTTAGGGATGTGCCTCTTATAACGGGTTGAAGTATGAAATTTCTCCCTATTAAAAAAAATTTTTTTTTCACCAAAAATTCGTTAAAAATATAAGGAGTGGTGGACAATAACTTCACTAAGGAAGTTAAAAAGGACTTTATGGCGAAAAAAAGCTAACAAATCTCCGGTGATTCCGAAGAAATGTAGTTTAATTAGGATTTTCCGGCCGAAAAAAAAATCAAGAATCTTGGCAAACCGAGGGAAATTGCCGAAAAGTTTGAAAGAACGAGAAACCAGTGAAATAACAGGATTTTGAGAAGTTCAGTGTGGTTGAGCCAATTTTACTCTTCAACTGACGTCATTTTACTTTTTACGTCATCAATTCACCATGTTTCTAACCCTGTTCTTATCAATTTTATCTACCATACCTGATAAAGTAATTTTGTCCCTTTTTACCGGTAATATTTTGCTTTCCTTTTAAAATGAGCTCTAAAATAAGGGCTATTAGTTCTGCCCTTAGGTGAGTTATGTTATTTTTGGTGGACCCTTTTTATACTTTATTTTAGAAATCCAACAAAATTAGTTCAGGCGAAGCACTGTTCGTCGGATGCAACGTTTGTACCTCCGAAGCGAATCCAGAGAACTCCCACCGACGTTCTCAGAGTTTGTTTCGTTCATTTTTTTCGTTTTTGATTTTTTTTTAGGCTTTAGCGAATACTGTGGGGAAAGACCCGACTGCACCGCATTATAAATACCACGATGATCCCTACCTTATTCCGTACTCGAATCTTCAAAAACGCGCGTACGGTCTCTCCCTGGAATCTGGACGTAAAGCAGCTCAATGGCTACGTCAGGAGCATTCTGAACTTTTTCAGCATAAAGAAGCAGAACCGTTTATCCAGGTATGAATTTAACTTATCAATTTGAGGATTCTTCCTTATAGAAGTTATTGTGATACCCTCCACGTCGGGTTTTTGGGGTCTTCCCGATCGAATATTGATCTTTACCGATCTCAACTTTGTCTGCGGTGCCGGCCGGCCGTCCGTGGCATTTTTTCCGGAAGAGTTCACGGCCAGTTTTTAACCGACTTTCACCAAATTTTCTTTAGTCGGTGAGCAAGAAACTAACTAAGGCGATTTATGAATTTCAAAAAATGGTGGAGATATGTCTTTTGAAATTTTAAAAAATTCACTTCGGCTGAACCGTTGGTCCGATTTTCACCAAATTTTCACCAATTGCTCCTTATATTTTTAAGAATTTTCGGTGTAAAAAAATTATCATTTTGTTTTACATTAATTATAATTTTAGTAGGGAGAAATTTCATACTTCCTCGCGTTACGAGAGGGACCTCCCTTGTGCAAAAATCACTATATACAGGGTGTCCGGAAAAACATGGCAAGCGTCTGGGAGAGCGTTAAAAAATGGTTTTACGAAAAAAAGTTAAATGTAAACCCCCCTTAATTTAAATCAAAGAATTTGATGGTGTAGTTTAAAATCCGCCTGGATATACAGGGTGTCCCAGACACAACCTAACTTCGTTATTTCAAATGAGAACCCCTATTTTTATTTCAGATTCGTAATCTACGCAAAATTTCAAGTAGATTTGAGTACTCATATGACAATTTTGGACAACTTTTAAAAATGTCAAAATTTAGCGTTTTTTGCGCTAAAATCCGTTAAAATTGACCTAGGAGACTCGTTTTTTTTTAATTCCACTTATTTTTTCCCGAAGAATCCAACTGTCTCAAATTTGAGCATCTTCGCATTCTGCATCACGAGATTCGTCGCTAATGGCCTTTTTTCAAGTTAACCTGTTTAACAAGTGCTAATTTTCATTTCTGAACTAAAAATTTGGAGTTAAACTTGAAAAAAGGCCATTAGCGACGAAATCTCGTGATGCAGAATGCGAAGATGCTCAAATTTGAGACAGTTGGATTCTTCGGGAAAAAATAAGTGGAATTAAAAAAAAAACGAGTCTCCTAGGTCAATTTTAACGGATTTTAGCTCAAAAAACGCTAAAATTTGACATTTTTTAAAAGTTGTCCAAAATTGTCATATGAGTACTCAAATCTACTTGAAATTTTGCGTAGATTACGAATCTGAAATGAAAAATAGGGGTTCTCATTTGAAATAACGAAGTTAGGTTGTGTCAGGGACACCCTGTATATCCAGGCGGATTTTAAACTACACCATCAAATTCTTTGATTTAAATTAAGGGGGGTTTACATTAACTTTTTTTCGTAAAACCACTTTTTAACGCTCTCCCAGACGCTTGCCATGTGTTTCCGGACACCCTGTATACATACTTCCCCTACATATTTTTGGGGGAAAAAAATTAAAAACTTCACCTTCCGCTATACTTCCCCCATTATAGTTCTCCTCCTTTATACTTTTCCCTCCGTTATACTTCCCTCCTTTATACTTTCCCTCCTTTATACTTCTCCTCCTTTGACTTCCCCTTCTTTATACTTTCCCATCGTTATAGTACCTCTCCATTGTACTTCCCTCCTTTATACTTTTCCCTCCTTTATACTTTCCCTCCTTTATACTTCTCCTCCTTTAGACTTCCCCTTCTTTATACTTTCCCATCGTTATAGTACCTCTCCTTTATACTTCCTTCGTTGTACTTCCCCTCCTTTATACTTTTCCCTCCGTTATACTTCCCCTCCTTTATACTTTTCCACCTTTATACTTCTCCTCCTCTATACTTCCCCTTCTTTATACTTTCCCATCGTTATAGTACATCTCCTTTGCACTTCCTTCGTTGTACTTCCCCTCCTTTATACTTTTCCCTCCGTTATACTTCCCCTCCTTTATACTTCTCCTCCTTTTGACTTCCCCTTCTTTATACTTTCCCATCGTTATAGTACCTCTCCTTTGTACTTCCCTCCTTTATACTTTTCCCTCCTTTATACTTTTCCTCCTTTATACTTCTCCTCCTTCATACTTCCCCTTCTTTATACTTTCCCATCGTTATAGTACATCTCCTTTGCACTTCCTTCGTTGTACTTCCCCTCCTTTATACTTTTCCCTCCTTTAGACTTCCCCTTCTTTTTACTTTCCCATCGTTATAGTACCTCTCCTTTCTACTTCCTTCGTAGTACTTACCCTCCTTTATACTTTTCCCTCCGTTATACTTCCCCTCCTTTATACTTTTCCCTCCGTTATACTTCCCCTCCTTTATACTTTTCCCTCCGTTATACTTCTCCTCCTTTAGACTTCCCCTTCTTTATACTTTCCCATCGTTTTAGTACCTCTCCTTTGTACTTCCTTCGTTGTACTTCCCCTCCTTTATACTTTTCCCTCCGTTATACTTCCCCTCCTTTATACTTTCCCTCCTTTATACTTCTCCTCCTTTAGACTTCCCCTTCTTTATACTTTCCCATCGTTATGGTACCTCTCCTTTGTACTTCCTTCGTTGTACTTCCCCTCCTTTATACTTTTCCCTCTGTTGTACTTGCCCTTCACTTATACTTCCCCTCCATTATACTTCCCCTCTTTAATGCCTCCCCCTCCTACAGTGCTAGTACTTCCCAAAATTCTACAACTTGCTTAAAAGGCCCAATTGTCCTTGCTTTTTGAGAAAGAAACATCAGTTTTTTTTTTCACGATTTTTATGAATTTTGTTTTGAAGTTTCGATTAAACTGCTTATCAAAACTCATGTTAATGATTACATATATTTTTAGAAATTTGCTCCTAAACCAGTCTATAATGAAGAGACAAACGTAAACGAGGAGATTTTGAAAAATGTTATCCAGTCGTGTTGTGTCGGAGATGCCACCACGATTTATGAACTTCTCGTTAAAAAAGGCGAAGGTTGGTTCATTTTAAAAAGAAAAAATGATTTAATTTCTTTTCAGAAATAAGTTTGAGTACAAAACAAAGTCTTCTGGAGCTTCTGTGCTTCTATAATGGCCAAGAGGCTCTAAACGAAGATTGGATTGAGGAAAGGTGGTTTCGACAAAATAAAAAATTGAACGAAATTCTTAAAAATACATGGAAGTAAGTTGCTCAAATTCATAATTTTTACCTATGAATACTCGGTTTTCAAGTGTCTTCTTTTATTAATAATTTATTTTTTCACCAGAGGCCTTCCTCCGATTGATGATCTTTTCAAAGAACTTTCGCAAACCGAATACAAATCGTCTGCTTTCTGCGCTCTTATTTGCGGTATGCTAAAACATGGGCAAGTCGATGAAGGCTGGAGTCTTTACGAAAAGGCGAAAGACGAAAAAGTCGACTTAAATGTTGAAACTTACAATATGATTTTGTCCAAAACGCCCTTCATTAAACAGAATTATGTTGCTATCATGGAACTCTCCCAGGTAATTTCTACGCCACCAAATCACGATAACGATTGTAATAGCAAGTTTCTTAATTACGATTACAATCGCAGTCGTATTTTTTCTGCGATTACGATTGTAATCGCATTTTTTTTATGATTACAACCGTAATCGTATTAACTTCCTTAAAGAAGTTATTGCGATACCCTCGACGTCGGGTTTTTGGGGAAGGGTCTTCCAGACCCCGGAGGGTCAAATCGAATATTGATCTTTACCGATCTCAACTTTGTCTGTGGTGCCGGCCGTCCGTAGCATTTTTTTTCCGGAACACTTTACGGCCACAGTTTTCATCCGATTTTCACCAAATTTTCACACAAATTTCTTAGCCGGTGAAGAAGAATGTAACGAGGGGATTTTTGAATTTCGAAAAAATGGCGGAGATATGTCTGTTTGAAATTTTAAAAAATTCGCTGCGGCCGAACCGTTGATCCGATTTTCACCAAATTTTCACCAATTACTCCTTTATTTTTTAAGAATTTTTGGTGCAAAAAAATTGCCACTTTTTAATTACTATTTCTATTAGTAGGGAGAAATTTCGTACTTCTACCCTTTACGAGAGGCACATCCCTAGGCCAAGAGCCCATTATTTCTACCTCGACACTTAGAAAATTTTTCGAAAAAAGAACTTAAAAATTTTTCAAAAAAAAAAAAAAGAAAAAAGAAAAGAAGAAAAACCCGGAAAATTTTTCGAAAAAAAAATTTTTTTTTACAAAAAAAAACTTAGAAAATTTTTCGAAAAAAAGAACTTAAGAAATGTTCGAAAAAAAAGAAAAGGAAAACCCGGAAAATTTTTCGAAAAAAACTTTGAAAATTTTTTGAAAAAAAAAAATTTTTTTTTTCGGACAAAAAAACTTAGAACATTTTTCAAAAAAAAGAACTTAGAAAATTTTCGAAAAAAGAACTTAGAAAATTTTTCGAAAAAAAAACAAAAAAAGCCTGAAAAATTTTTCGAAAAAACTAACTTGGAAAATTCTCCTTTATACTTTCCCTCCCTACTACATCCCCTTCCTTTATACTTTCGCTCCCTTATACTTCCCCCTCCATTATACTTCCCCCTCTGTTATACTTTCCCCTTCCTTATACTTTCCCCTCCGTTATACTCCCCCCTCCGTTATACTTCCCCTCCCATATTATACTTCCTACTCCGTTATACTTCCCCCTCCGTTATACTTCCCCTCCCACATACTTCCCACTCCGTTATACTTCTCCTCCCATATACTTCCCCTCCTATATAGATACTTCTCTTTAAGGAAGTTCCCGTCGGGGCCAGCTCCAGACTAGTACTTTTTTTCTGCGATTACAATCGTAATTGTATTTTTTTTCTGCGATTACCATTATAATCGTATTTTTTTCTGCGATTACCATTATAATCGTATTTTTTTCTGTGATTACCATTATAATCGTATTTTTTTCTGCGATTACCATTATAATCGTATTTTTTCTGCGATTACCATTATAATCGTATTTTTTTCTACGGGCGTAATCGTATTTTTGTTAGAGTTTACGGCTAGTATATGACATTTTTACTGAGGTTACCTGATGTTATATACGAGCCGTAAACGCTAGCGTAAATACGATTACGCCCGTAATCGCTGAAAAAAAAATACGATTACGCCCGTAATCGCTGAAAAAAAATACGATTACGCCCGTAATCGCTGGAAAAAATGCGACTACGATTGTAATCGCAGAAAAAAATACGATTATAATGGTAATCGCAGAAAAAAAATACAATTATGATTGTAATTGCAGAAAAAAATACGATTACGGTTGTAATAAAAAAAATACGAATACGATTGTAATCGTAATTAAGAAACTTGCGATTACAATCGTAATCGTAATTGCGATTACGATTACGCCCAATACTGCACCAGATCAGGCGCTCTGATTCTTATAAACGGTGATTTGAGCTGTCCGTTAGGCCATTTAGCGATTATGTGCTGATTACTTTTTGTTGGAAATTATTATTAGATTATTTTTTTACTCAGTATGTTTTGCGCTAAACCTCATAGTTTTATAGATATTTAATAAAAACCACTTTTTTAACGGCTCAAATGTGTTAGCAACTCATAAGAGGCATTAATTTAATATTTCTTTAGTCCATAGTGATGGAAATGAACTCTCGAGGGATAAAACCAAATTTACTCACTTTAAACACCATTTTAAAAGTCCAAAGTTCTGCTGGCCTCAACAAATTCGCCAAAGATACAGCGCTGAAAACTTTTTCTGAATTCAAGCGACTTGGAATTGAGCCTTCAGCAGCGAGTTATTATCATTTGATCACCATACTATCTAAAAATGGTAAAATTCTCCCAATTTTTTGTTTTTATATTTTAATCTTTTTTAGCCGATGTCTTACGGGGAGTAATGCTCAACATTTGCGATCGCCTCAAAGATAAACGTCTTGAACCTAGGGATGAAGACGACACCCTTTTTTTCGTCAAAGCGATGGAATTGGCTGCCTACATATTAAAAGATAAAGAAATCGCGTACAACATCAACGATCTTCTTCATTTTCAAGACAATTACAACCTAATCGGCGACTCTTTTCGAGAAAACACATATTAGTAAGAAAAAAAAAAAACTTTTCTTAAAAAAACTAATTAAATCGAAATTTTTAGTCGTAATTTTTTAATTTGTTGAGCGGAAGTGAACCATTCGAAGTACTTCTCGAAATCTACGATCGGCTTGTCCCAAATGTTTATGTTCCTGAATATTCTGTCATGTTGGTACGTCTCTTTGCTATAGCATAAAAATTTATTGTTTAACTTTATCTGAAGAGAAGTAATTTTTCTTTTGACAGTTGGGAAAAGTTTGGGCTGTATTCGCCAAGTAGGGTGAAGATTACTTTTTGTAACCGATTACATTTGGTTATTATAATCTGACTTAAAAAAAATCATGATTTTTTAAATAATCAAATGGGGTAGGTTCAAATAATCATCAAATCAAATCAATTGATCAAATGGGGTGATTGCTTTAGTAATCAAGTACAAGAAATCACGTACACAAGCACTTATGTACACAAGCAATTATGATTAATTTTGTAATTGATTATAAATGTAATCACCCCAATTGGTTACAAAAAATAACGGATCACCTAAGTAATCTGATTACTTAAAAATGATTTTTTAACGATTTTTTAAATATTAAATTGAGTAGTTCTAAGTGTTCAGCAATACATATTGCATAGTAATAAGTAATTAGTAATCATTGAGTAATCTATGATTACTTTGATTACTTTTTTCCTGTCTTAAAATGCTCTCAGATTGTTAGATTACTCAATTATTACTCAATGATTACTTAGATTACTTTTTCCTGGCTTAAAACGTTCTCAGATTGTTAGATCACTCAAAGATTACTTTGATTAATTGTTTCACCCTAGATGATTATAAAAAATAACTGATTACCTACGTAATCTGATGTAGATGATTTTTTAATTATTTTTAATATTCAAAAGAGTGGTTCTAAGCGTACAGCAATGCATATTGAACAGTAATAAGTAATCATTGAGTAATCTATGAATACTTTGATTGGTTTTTTCTGACTGAAAACGCTCTCGGAGTGATAGATTACTCAATAATTACTTTGATTACTCTTTTCCTGGCTTAAAATGCTCTAAGATTGTTAGATTACTCAATGATTACTTGATGATTACTTTTTTCCCAGCTTAAAACCCTCTCAGATTGTTAAATTACTCAATGATTACTTGATGATTACTTTTATCCTTGCTTAAAACGCTCTAAGATTGTTAGATTACTCAATGATTACTTGATGATTACTTTTTTCCCAGCTTAAAACCCTCTCAGATTGTTAGATTACTCAATGGTTTCTGATGATTACTTTTTCCTGGCTTAAAACGCTCTCAGATTGTTAGATTACTCAATGATTACTTGATGATTACTTTTTTCCAGCTTAAAACCCTCTCAGATTGTTAGATTACTCAATGATTACTTGATGATTACTTTTATCCTTGCTTAAAACGCTCTAAGATTGTTAGATTACTCAATGATTACTTGATGATTACTTTTTTCCAGCTTAAAACCCTCTCAGATTGTTAGATTACTCAATGATTACTTGATGATTACTTTTTTTCTGGCTTAAAACGCTCTAAGATTGTTAGATTACTCAATGATTACTTGATGATTACTTTTTTCCCAGCTTAAAACCCTCTCTGATTGTTAGATTACTCAATGATTACTTGATGATTACTTTTATCCTTGCTTAAAACGCTCTAAGATTGTTAGATTACTCAATGATTACTTTTTTCCAGCTTAAAACCCTCTCAGATTTTAGATTACTCAATGATTACTTGATGATTACTTTTTTCCTGGCTTAAAACGCTCTAAGATTGTTAGATTACTCAATGATTACTTGATGATTACTTTTTTCCCAGCTTAAAACCCTCTCTGATTGTTAGATTACTCAATGATTACTTGATGATTACTTTTATCCTTGCTTAAAACGCTCTAAGATTGTTAGATTACTCAATGATTACTTTTTTCCAGCTTAAAACCCTCTCAGATTTTAGATTACTCAATGATTACTTGATGATTACTTTTTTCCTGGCTTAAAACGCTCTAAGATTGTTAGATTACTCAATGATTACTTGATGATTACTTTTTTCCTTGCTTAAAACGCTCTAAGATTGTTCAATGATTACTCAATGATTACTTGATGATTACTTTTTCCCAGCTTAAAACCCTCTCTGATTGTTAGATTACTCAATGATTACTTGATGATTACTTTTATCCTTGCTTAAAACGCTCTAAGATTGTTAGATTACTCAATGATTACTTTTTTCCAGCTTAAAACCCTCTCAGATTTTAGATTACTCAATGATTACTTGATGATTACTTTTTTCCTGGCTTAAAACGCTCTCAGATTTTAGATTACTCAATGATTACTTAATGATTACTTTTTTCCTGGCTTAAAACGCTCTAAGATTGTTAGATTACTCAATGATTACTTGATGATTACTTTTTTCCTTGCTTAAAACGCTCTAAGATTGTTCAATGATTACTCAATGATTACTTGATGATTACTTTTTTCCTGGCTTAAAACCCTCTCAGATTGTTAGATTACTCAATGATTACTTTTTTCCAGCTTAAAACCCTCTCAGATTGTTAGATTACTCAATGATTACTTGATGATTACTTTTTTCCAGCTTAAAACCCTCTCAGATTGTTAGATTACTCAATGATTACTTGATGATTCCTTTTTTCCAGCTTAAAACCCTCTCAGATTGTTAGATTACTCAATGATTACTTGATGATTACTTTTTCCTGGCTTAAAACGCTCTAAGATTGTTAGATTACTCAATGATTACTTGATGATTACTTTTTTCCTTGCTTAAAACGCTCTAAGATTGTTCAATGATTACTCAATGATTACTTTTTTCCTGGCTTAAAACGCTCTAAGATTGTTCAATGATTACTCAATGATTACTTTTTTCCTGGCTTAAAACGCTCTAAGATTGTTCAATGATTACTCAATGATTACTTGATGATTACTTTTTTCCTGGCTTAAAACGCTCTAAGATTGTTCAATGATTACTTGATGATTACTTTTTTCCTGGCTTAAAACGCTCTAAGATTGTTAGATTACTCAATGATTACTTGATGATTACTTTTTTTCCTGGCTTAAAACGCTCTAAGATTGTTAGATTACTCAATGATTACTTTTTTCCGGCTGAAAACGTTCTCAGAGTGATTGTTTACACATTTTGATTATGAGCGATTATGATTATTAATAATTTATCACGTGGAAAGTAATCGATTACTTTTTGTAATCTTGCAATCATGGTTCAAAGTCATCGATGACTTTAATAATCAAGTAATCACATATAAAAGTAATCAACTAATAATCAGTAGTCTGTAATCGATTAATTTTTGCACTACTTCGGTACGCGTACAGTTTGGCCTTGCTCGGGGAAACTTTAATTGTTCCCTTGATGTTAAAACTAATAAAAAAAATTTTGTAGAATATTTTGGAGGCGCAGAGGGCTCAAATGGCATACGAGCACCTTCCCCGAATGTGGTCTGACATAGCGATGTTTGAGCTCTTGGAAAGGGATATGATTCCAGAAAAAGTCCTTGAAATCGCCGTAGAATGCACAGATGAAAATCTGAGACAAAATATGGCCGAGGTTGGCTGGTTAGTTTGGAAAAAAGTAGAAGACGCTCCAATCCGGAACAACAAGAAAGCCATCGAGTAAACGTTTTTAAAATATGTTTGCGCAAATTAATTTTTCGATTTAAGATGGACTGGAACGATGCTTGGGAATTTGTTGACGATTCTTCTACGCAATGACGATCTCAGTAAAGCTCATCTTGTCTTTGACAATTTATCAAGGAAGCAAAATGAGTTGATCGGCGAGCCTAAAATTGAATCAATCCAACTTTATCTCGACTACTGCATTTCAAACGATTCCGCCGACTCAGCCATTGTAAGTTTTTATCGTCATAAACTTCCTAATCTTTTTATTTTTTAGAAATGCATTAAATACTGCAATGAAATGGGATTCATCGAAACGAGCTCTTTCGCCAAAAAACTTCGTCAAAAGAATATTTTGACAACTTCTCAAAAAGAAAGGCTCGACGCTATCGTCGGTGCGGAAAGTTTAAATGAAGAAAATTAGTAAAAGTTCTTTAATTTGTGTAATAGTTTTTTTTTAGCTTTAAATTATGTAAATAGGACTTTTTTCTAAGTAAAAAAATCATTTCTTTTTTTGCATTTGAATCTTGGACCTAATAAATTCCTATTTTAAGGTTTTGTGAATATTTTCGTGGTAGATTTCTAAAAGTTCATTTTTAAATAATTCTGGTTCAGATTTAACTAATCATTTTAGTAGGGAGAGATTTCATACGTCCACCCAATACGAGAGGGACCTCCCTTGGGCGAAAATCCCATTATTTCTACCTTGATACTTAAAAAAAATTTCGAAAAAAAAATCGGAAAATTTTTTGAAAAAAAAAAAACTTCCCTTCTTTATACAAGTACTTCCCCCTCCGTTATACTTCCCATTCTTTATATTTCCCCCTCTGTTATACTTTCCCTCCTTTATACCTCGACCTCCCCCTTTGTTATACTTCCCCTCCATTATACTTCCCCCTCCTATATTATCTCCCTATATTTTTTCCGGAACACTTTACGGCCACAGTTTTCATTCGATTTTCACCAAATTTTCACCAATTACTCCTTATATTTTTTAGAATTTTTGGTGTCAAAAAAATTGCCACTTTTAAATTATTAATTTTTTTAAGTAGGGAGAAATTTCGTACTTCTACCCATTACGAGAGGCACATCCCTCGGCCAAAGAGCCCATTATTTCTACCTTGACACTTAGAAAAATTTTCAAAAAAAGAACTTAAAAAATTTTTTGAAAAAAAAAAAAAAGAATTAAATAAAAAGAAAACCCGGAAAATTTTTCGAAAAAAAAGGAAAACCCGGAAAATTTTTCGAAAAAAGGAAAACCAGGAAAATTTTTCGGAAAAAAAACCGTAAAATTTTTCGAAAAAAAACTTAGAAAATTTTTGGAAAATTTTATTTGATTTATTTTATTTTATGTGTTATACACCCCTCACTTAAACTTCTCCCTCCCATAAACTTCCCCTCACTTATACTTCCCCCTCCCGTATACTTCCCCTCCCATATACTTCCCACTCCGTTATACTACCCCCTCCGTTATACTTCCCCTACGTTTTACGTCCCCTCCGTTGTACTTCCCCCTCCTATATAGATACTTCTCTTTAAGGAAGTTTTCGTTGGAAGCTCTTCAAACCAGTACTTTTTACTTCTCTTTAAGGAAGTTTTCATTGGAAGCCCTTCAAATTAGTACTTTTTTAAATTTTATTTTAATTACATCAATTTATAATTATATTTTGAGGTTTTGACAGAAAAAAAAAGAGATAAAAAGACACAATTGGTAATTGAGGAAAATTGCACATGAAATTAAAAAAAAAATTAACAAAATTAAAAAGAAACCTTTTTTTTTAGAAGAAAAAGTAAAATTTTAGAACGATGAAAAACCTGGGTGATCTAAACAAAAATATTGCATTTAATATTAAAATTCTAAAAGTGAACATTTGGAAGAAATTACTTTAAGGGGTGTTGCAAAATTCACAGTTTCCGGGCGGCCCTTGAGCTCCAGGGAGACCTGAAATTAAATTAAAATTTTTTATGATAGACGTTTCTTGAGAACGTGGCCACATTTAATAATATTTTATTATTTTTGTTAACCTGGCATTCCTGGAGGGCCGGCAAAATCAGAAAGCTTTTCTTCAATAACAGCGGCACAGATGTTCTTTATGTCTTCTTCAGTGAAGGATTTACCCTTTAATGAAATAATTAGAATGTAAATTTAAATTATTATGGACGAACCGGAAGACCCTGCGGTCCAGGAGGGCCACGTTGACCTGCAGGCCCGGGGAGTCCGTTTTTCCCTGGAAGGCCAGGAGCTCCCGGTAAACCACTTGGGCCGCGTTCACCAGGCTAAAAACAATAAGAATTAAAATGAAAGTACTAGTTTGAAGAGCTTCCAACGAAAACTTCCTTAAAGAGAAGGGACAATATAGGAGGAGGAGTATTAAGGAGGGGAAGTATAACGGAGGAGAAGTTTAGGGAGGGGAAGTATAAAGGAGGGAGGATACTTATGCAGTTTTTTTTTAATTTTGCGAAAAAAATTCGAAGTTATTTTTTCAATTTTTTTCCTCCCAATTTTTTTTTTCAATTTTTGTTTTTTAAACTGGCAGTTTTTCTCTTTTTTTTCTTTTTTTTTTTCAAACAATTTTATGAGTTTTTTTATAACGAAAAATTGTGAAAAGTATCAAGGTAGAAATAATGGACTCTTTGTCTTAGGGATGTACCTCTAGTACTGCGTGGAATTATGAAATTTCTCCCAACTTAAAAGTCAGGAAGGTTGTGTGAAAATTTGGAGGAAATCGTTGGAAACTGAGGCCGTAAAGTGTTCCGAAAATGCTACGGCCGGCCGGCACAACAGACAAAGTTGAGATCGGTCAATTTGACCCTCCGGGGTCTGGAAGACCCATCCCCAAAAACCGGACATGGAGGGTATCACAATAACTTCTTTAAGGAAGTTAAAAAGGAAAAGTTATTCACCAATCCTGGTAGGCCTGATGTGTCAGAACTTCCCGTTCCTGGTAGACCTCTTTCACCCCGTTCTCCTTTTTCTCCGTCCCTACCAGGCAACCCCGGCGATCCCTAAAAAACAGAAGATAAAAAAATATTTTTCTAACGCTTCCCTACCGTTAATCCAGGCAGTCCTCTCGGACCTTCAGGTCCTTCCAAGCCGTCCTCTCCTTTCTCTCCGTCTTTCCCAGCTGGCCCTCGTTTACCCGGTGGTCCCTAAAAGCTTATTAATTTTTTTTGCTACTTTTTATTCACGTACCGGAAAACCTCGATTTCCAATTTCTCCAGGAGCCCCAGTTGAACCCTGTAGA
Organism: Orius insidiosus; assembly: GCA_014119065.1. NCBI lineage: Eukaryota > Metazoa > Arthropoda > Insecta > Hemiptera > Anthocoridae > Orius > Orius insidiosus. The sequence goes on along the minus strand of JACGAQ010000181.1, from coordinate 37,443 downwards.
AAGATAATTTGATAAATTAAAAGTAGGGAATATTCTTCGTCTCAGGTTGGCAGCATTGTAAAAGCTAACCTAACTGGTCTAACCTTTTCCCCTTGGATTCCATCTATGCCCGGCAATCCTGGTTCGCCGTTTTCTCCTTTTACCCCTAGAAGTCCTCGTTCACCTTTTATTCCTTGTAGCCCAGGATTTCCAGCAGTACCGTCTTTTCCGGGCTCGCCCCTAGGGCCGATTGGGCCCGGCTGTCCTTTTTCACCTTGAAGTCCCTGGAATTGATTTTTTAAAAAAAGAAATCTAAAATGTGAGAATCTTACAGGGAAACCTCGAGGTCCTAGAGGACCCTGAGGTCCTGATACACCCGGTATTCCTCTTTCACCTTTTTGACCATCGTATCCGTCTCTCCCATCAACTCCGGACTCTCCTTTCATTCCATCATAACCGTGGCTGCCGCTTTCACCTAAAAGAAAAATTAAAAAAAATATATTAGGTGTACAAAATGAAACTCGGCTAAAATCTACAAAATTCAAATTTACCCTGTGGCTGAGTTTCATTTTGTACACCTAATAAATAAAAATTGTAGGAAATTTAATTCTCTATAAATTTGTACTTAATTATTTTTTTCTAGGATGCACCATTTTCAGAAAATTATTATTTTTTAAAATAAATTTATCTTGAAAAGAGTGCGTCCTAGAGAAAAAATGAATGGAATAAAAATTAAAGAAAATTAAATTTCCAACAGATTTTATTTAGTGCATTTTTTCAATATCTGTAACGGTTTACGATTTACAAGCCTTTAAAAATTAACCTTCTTAATGGTTATACTTCAATAACCTTCTTACACGGAGAAGGTCAACTTTTGATGGACTTTAACGCCTAAAATGTTCAAAATTTTGACAAAATGAACTACTAGGTGTACAAAATGAAACTCGGCTAAAATCTACAAAATTCAAATTTACCCTGTGGCTGAGTTTCATTTTGTACATATTTAAAAACGTGTACCTTTTTCTCCTTTCATTCCTGGCCAGCCGAATTCACCGGGTTCCCCTTTAGGTCCTGGGAAGCCTGGTGGTCCTCTCACTCCAGGTAGTCCGAAAGGTTCAAAACCTGACGATCTTACAGTTCTTGCCGAAGATCCCTGAAAAAAAGAAATATAAAATTTTTTTTTAATTTAATTTTTTATACTGGTAATCCCGGAGGGCCTGGTGGGCCATCTCTTCCAGGTGGACCGGTCATTCCAGGCATCCCTGGTTGTCCAGGCAACCCTGGTGCTCCTTTTTCTCCTTGAAGTCCAGGGTACCCAGGAGGACCCTATAAACAACTAAAATAAAAGAATCATTTGAAGGCATCTCACCACTGGGCCTGGCTCACAACGACAGTTTTGTGATGAAGATCTACCCTGCAAATAAATATTACTTGTCTGCCCTATTTTAAAATTTTGTTTACTGGTAATCCTGGAATCCCTGGCGGCCCTGGTGGCCCTGGATGTCCTTTTGGCCCTGGCATCCCCTATAAAAAAAAAAAAAGTAGCTGGCAAGCCAAAATAAGAATTTTACATCACGTCCAGCTGGACAAACGTCTGGACATTTGGTATCCCTTGGATTTCTCCCCGTTTTCTCATTTTGCGTACAAGATGACTCGACTGGGTCGCAACTTAAAAACAGCTTTTGAAAATCAACCTAAAAATGTTTTTTTCTAGAAGGAAATCTTGAGATTCAGCGCTCAGATTACCGGAACAGTCGAGGGTGAGTTTGACATCTTAGAAATCGTTGTGTTTCCATTTAGGTCGATTTCGCCTCTCCTCTCCGTGTAAACCAAACCAATAAATTGGCAGTCGACGAACAACGTTATTTTATCCATGTAAACTCCAATATGAAATTTATGCCACTTTTTGTCAAACACCTGAAAAGTTAAGTGTTAATACAGGGTAGAAACTTATATTATAGTTCATTTTTTCAAAATTTTAAACATTTTAGGCGTTTAGTCCATCTTCTCCGTGTAAGAAGGTTATTGAAGTATAACCATTAAGAAGGTTAATTTTTAAAGGCTTGTAAATCGTAAACCGCTACAGATATTGAAAAAATGCTCTAAATAAAATCTGTTGGAAATTTAATTCTCTTTAATTTTTATTCTATTCATTTTTTCTCTAGGACGCACTGTTTTCAAGATGAATTTATTTTTAAGAAAATTATTTTCCGAAAATGGTGCATCCTAGAAAAAAATAATTAAGTGCAAATTTATAGAGAATTAAATTTCCTACAATTTTTATTTATTTGGTGTACCTACAAAATGAAACTCGGCTAAAATCTACAAAATTCAAATTTACCCTGTGGCTGAGTTTCATTTTGTACACCTATTATTTTGACGTCTCTGGAGACAAAAAAGTTTAAAACCCCCCTTAATTTTCAGCGTGGATAACTAATCTTAGACAGTTTTTCGATTGCGCATGCGCAGAACGTCAAAAACGCAAAATTTTCCTTCACGACGGGCAAAACGAGTGTATACGTGTCGACATAATGCGGCTCGCCATAATGCATTACCATAAAATATCAGAAATCGCGAGTTACCGCTTTCCATAAAATTTTGCATTTCAACATAAAGAAAATGGTCGAAAACGTTCACCATAACGCATTTAGACACATAATACTTGTCAGTATAAAAAAGAGGTTTAACACTTGTCGTTTCGACATAAAATTTGTCGTTTCAAAATAACGCAGTTGAACATAAAGGAAACTTTAATTTTAAAGAACTTGTTTCGCCATAAACTTTTTCTGTCGTTTGGGCATAATACATCTCACCATAAACTAGGGACAGCGAAAGAGCAAGCCTACTGTTTAAAATGCGATTATGGCGGAACGAAAAAAACCTTAAAACTTGACAGTTCACCACAATGCAATTCACAAATCCTCGTTAGAGGAAAAAAATTAACCCGATTGTGTAATAAAACGAGCTGATCCCATTGGCTGCCTGCTTGCTTTTCCTAGTTTATGGTGAGAAGCTTTATGTTGAATTGCATTATGGTGCACTGTTTTAAGGTTTTTGTCGTATCCCATAATAACCCCGTTTTAAACGGGGAAAGTAGGCTTGCTCTTTCGCTGTCCCTAGTTTATGGTGAGATGTATTATGCCCAAACGACAGAAACAATTTTATGGCGAAACAACAAGTTCCTTTTATGGTGAAGCGTATATGTCGACTTGCATTTATTGAAAAAGTCGTTTATGGCGAAACGCTTTATGTTGAAATGCATTATCCTCAAAATTTTTGAAATTTTGTGAGCTTTATGTTCAATTGAGGCGCTCCGGGTACGAAGGGCGAACTCAACATAAAAATTATATGGGTGTATTCACCAAGAGGTCTAGAATCTGAAAATGAAAAAAAAAAAAAAAAATTTCCGATGTTGAGTTCGCCCTTCGTACCCGGAGCGCCTCAATTGCATTATGCCGAATGGCGAACTGCAGATTTTTTTGTCGAAATGCAGATTTTTTATGATCAACAGCTATAAAAAATGCGTGGTGAAATGCGTTATGTTGAACGGTGTTCTCCCTCCAAAACTTCCTTAACTTTGTAACTTTTTTTAAAAATAAGGCCATTTTAACCAAACTTTTTTGGGGGACGGCGGAACGCTGCCAAACCCAGAAACTAGACCCGACACCCTGTATAGTCCATTCGTAGACCATTGGTCTTAAAGAACCCTTCTGGGTCCCATTTTTCCTATTGTGGGAGTGGAAAGAACTAAACAAGAACTAAATATACCCGAGGGAAAAATAAAAGAAATGAAGAAAACAAAATTAGAAGCATGAATATTAAACATTTTTTTTTTCCATTAAGGGGAATATTCTTTTTAACTTCGAAGTTTTGTTTTTTATTTATATTGCCTTTGTGGGTCAGTAATAAAGTACGGCGTATTTTGATTTTTTTAAAATTATTTTTTCCCCTAAAATCGAATTATTAATTGGAATCTTATCAAAAATAATAGTATTACGATTAGATATGCTCCTCTCTGATCAGAGGTTTTTTGGAGCCCAAGAACTCCTAAATGTGAAGAAAAAAATTCTTCAGCTATGGCACTATGGCGAAAGCCCCCCTCTATAACCAACCCAAAATCAAAAATTCATTACTTTTAACCCAAATTATCATGTTTTTATTTATTTATAAAGCCTTTTTGCGATAAACTTCGTGTTCTGTTTGGTAAATGTCGCGACCTACGAGGGTGAAGTCCCCTTTTTCTTGGTCGCCCTCACCAATAATTCAAAAGGTCATAATCCTACCCGTTCTTGAGCGTATTTTGTAGAAATACAAATAGAGACGGACAAAAAAAAAAGGTCATTTTGGAAGTAAAAATTTTTCTTTTCTGTATACAAGGTGTCCGTCTGGGAGAGCGTTAAAAAGTGGTTTTATGAAAAAAAGTTAATTGTAAACCCCTATTAATCAAAAGAATTTGATGATGTATTAGGTGTACAAAATGAAACTCGGCTAAAATCTACAAATTCAAATTTACCATGTGGCTGAGTTTCATTTTGTACACCTAATAAATAAAACTTGTAGGAAATTTAATTCTCTATAAATTTGCACTTAATTATTTTTTTCAAGGATGCACCATTTTGGGAAAATAATTTTTTTTAAAATAAATTTATCTTGAAAACAGTGCGTCCTAGAGAAAAAATGAATAGAATAAAAATTAAAGAGAATTAAATTTCCGACAGATTTTATTTAGTGGATTTTTTCAATATCTGTAACGGTTTACGATTTACAAGCCTTTAAAAATTAACCTTCTTAATGGTTATACGTCAATAACCTTCTTACACGGAGAAAATCAACTTTTGATGGACTTTAACGCCTAAAATGTTCAAAATTTTGAAAAAATGAACTACTAGGTGTACAAAATGAAACTCGGCTAAAATCTACAAAATTCAAATTTACCCTGTGGCTGAGTTTCCTTTTGTACACCTAATAAATAAAACTTGTAGGAAATTAAATTCTCTATAAATTTGCACTTAATTATTTTTTTTTCTAGGATGCACCATTTTCGGAAAATAATTATTTTTTTTAATAAAATCTTGAAAACAGTGCGTCCTAGAGAAAAAATGAATAGAATAAAAATTAAAGAAAATTGAATTTCCAACAGATTTTATTTAGTGCATTTTTTCAATATCTGTAACGGTTTACGATTTACAAGCCTTTAAAAATTAACCTTCTTAATGGTTTTACTTCAATAACCTTCTTACACGGAGAAGGTCAACTTTTGATGGACTTTAACGCCTAAAATGTTCAAAATTTTGACAAAATGAACTACTAGGTGTACAAAATGAAACTCGGCTAAAATCTACAAAATTCAAATTTACCCTGTGGCTGAGTTTCATTTTGTACATATTTAAAAAAGTGTACCTTTTTCTCCTTTCATTCCTGGCCAGCCGAATTCACCGGGTTCCCCTTTAGGTCCTGGGAAGCCTGGTGGTCCTCTCACTCCAGGTAGTCCGAAAGGTTCAAAACCTGACGATCTTACAGTTCTTGCCGAAGATCCCTGAAAAAAAGGAATATAAACATTTTTTTTAAATTTAATTTTTTATACTGGTAATCCCGGAGGGCCTGGTGGGCCATCTCTTCCAGGTGGACCGGTCATTCCAGGCATCCCTGGTTGTCCAGGCAACCCTGGTGCTCCTTTTTCTCCTTGAAGTCCGGGCCGTCCAGGGTACCCAGGAGGACCCTATAAACAACTAAAATAAAAGAATCATTTGAAGGCATCTCACCACTGGGCCTGGCTCACAACGACAGTTTTGTGATGAAGATCTACCCTGCAAATAAATATTACTTGTCTGCCCTATTTTAAAATGTTGTTTACTGGTAATCCTGGAATCCCTGGCGGCCCTGGCGGCCCTGGATGTCCTTTTGGCCCTGGCATCCCCTATAAAAAAAAAAAGTAGCTGGCAACTCAAAATAAGAATTTTACATCACGTCCAGCTGGACAAACGTCTGGACATTTCGTATCCCTTGGATTTCTCCCCGTTTTCTCATTTTGCGTACAAGATGACTCGACTGGGTCGCAACTTAAAAACAGCTTTTGAAAATCAACCTAAAAATGGTTTTTTTCTAGAAGGAAATCTTGAGATTCAGCGCTCAGATTACCGGAACAGTCGAGGGTGAGTTTGACATCTTAGAAATCGTTGTGTTTCCATTTAGGTCGATTTCGCTTCTCCTCTCCGTGTAAACCAAACCAATAAATTGGCAGTCGACGAACAACGTTATTTTATCCATGTAAACTCCAATATGAAATTTATGCCACTTTTTGTCAAACACCTGAAAAATTAAGTGTTATTAGGGTAGAAACTTATATTATAGTTCATTTTTTCAAAATTTTAAACATTTTAGGCGTTAAAGTCCATCAAAAGTTGACCTTCTCCGTGTAAGAAGGTTATTGAAGTATAACCATTAAGAAGGTTAATTTTTAAAGGCTTGTAAATCGTAAACCGTTACAGATATTGAAAAATGCACTAAATAAAATCTGTTGGAAATTCAATTCTCTTTAATTTTTATTCTATTCATTTTTTCTCTAGGACGCACTGTTTTCAAGATAAATTTATTTTTAAAAAAATTATTTTTAAAAAAAAATTATTAGTACAAATTTATAGAGAATTAAATTTCCTACAATTTTTATTTATTAGGTGTACAAAATGAAACTCGGCTAAAATCTACAAAATTCAAATTTACCCTGTGGCTGAGTTTCATTTGTACACCTAATATTTTGACGTCTCTGGAGACAAAAAAGTTTAAAACCCCCCTTAATTTTCAGCGTGGATTACTCATCTTAGAACAGTTTTTCGATTGCGCATGCGTAGAACTTCCAAATCGCAAAATTTTCCTTTACGACGGGCAAAACGAGTGTATACGTGTCGACATAATGCGGTTCGCCATAATGCATTACCATAAAATATCAGAAATCGCGAGATACCGCTTACCATAAAAATTTTGCAATTCAACATAAAGAAAATGGTCGAGAACGTTCACCATAACGCATTTAGACATATACTTGTCACCATAAAAAAGAGATTTAACACTTGTCGTTTCGACATAAAATTTGTCGTTTCAAAATAACGCAGTTGAACATAAAGGAAACTTTAATTTTAAAGAACTTGTTTCGCCATAAAACTTTTTCTGTCGTTTGGGCATAATATCTCACCATAAACTAGGGACAGCCAAAGAGCAAGCCTACTGTTTAAAATGCGATTATGGCGAAACGAAAAAAACCTTAAAACTTGACAGTTCACCACAATGCAATTCACAAATCCTCGTTAGAGGAAAAAAATTAACCCGATTGTGTAATAAAACGAGCTGATCCCATTGGCTGCCTGCTAGCTTTTCCTAGTTTATGGTGAGAAGCTTTATGTTGAATTGCTTTATGGTGCACTGTTTTAAGGTTTTTGTCGTATCCCATAATAACCCCGTTTTAAACGGGGAAAGTAGGCTTGCTCTTTCGCTGTCCCTAGTTTATGGTGAGATGTATTATGCCCAAACGACAGAAACAATTTTATGGCGAAACAACAAGTTCCTTTTATGGTGAAGCGTATATGTCGACTTGCATTTATTGAAAAAGTCGTTTATGGCGAAACGCTTTATGTTGAAATGCATTATCCTCAAAATTTTTGAAATTTTGTGAGCTTTATGTTCAATTGAGGCGCTCCGGGTACGAAGGGCGAACTCAACAAAACGTAGTATCGAGATATTCGCATTTTAAAGTTTTATGTTACGGGCGAACTCAACAGAAAAGTCATGCCCTGGAATGGGAAAAGGAGTGGGGGTTGTGGACTAGGATGTGGAGTTCGCCCTTCGTACCCGCTCGGATATCGCAGTTAGAGCTTTGCCGCATATCGGTTTTTACGTATTTAAAGGGGAAAAAAGGGCGAACTCAACATAAAAATTATATGGGTGTATTACCAAGAGGTCTAGAATCTGAAAATGAAAAAAAAAAAAAAAATTCCGATGTTGAGTTCGCCCTTCGTACCCGGAGCGCCTCAATTGCATTATGCCGAATGGCGAACTGCAGATTTTTTAATTTTTTGTCGAAATGCATATTTTTTATGATCAACAGCTATAAAAATGCGTGGTGAAATGCGTTATGTTGAACGGTGTTCTCCCTCCAAAACTTCCTTAACTTTGTAACTTTTTTAAAAATAAGACCATTTTAACCAAACTTTTTTGGGGGACGGCGGAACGCTGCCAAACTCAGAAACTAGACCCGAAATGAGGGGGGGGGGGTGGTGAAATTTAACTTTTTCTCTGGGGGACACCCTGTATATCCATTCGTAGACCATTGGTCTTAAAGAACCCTTCTGGGTCCCATTTTTCCTATTGTGGGAGTGGAAAGAACTAAACAAGAACTAAATATACCCGAGGGAAAAATAAAAGAAATGAAGAAAACAAAATTAGAAGCATGAATATTTAAACATTTTTTTTTTCCATTAAGCGGAATATTCTTTCTAACTTCGAAGTTTTGTTTTTTATTTATATTGCCTTTGTGGGTCAGTGATAAAGTACGGCGTATTTTGATTTTTTTAAAATTATTTTTCCCCTAAAATCGAATTATTAATTGGAATCTTATCAAAAAATAATAGTATTACGATTAGATATGCTCCTCTCTGATCAGAGGTTTCTTGGAGCCCAAGAACTCCTAAATGTGAAGAAAAAATTCTTCAGCGATGGCACTATGGCGAAAGCCCCCCTCTATAACCAACCCAAAAATCAAAAATTCATTACTTTTAACCCAAATTATCATGTTTTTATTTATTTATAAAGCCTTTTGCGATAAACTTCGTGTTCTGTTTGGTAAATGTCGCGACCTACGAGGGTGAAGTCCCCTTTTTCTTGGTCGCCCTCACCAATAATTCAAAAGGTCATAATCCTACCCGTTCTTGAGCGTATTTTGTAGAAATACAAATAGAGACGGACAAAAAAAGGTCATTTTGGAAGTAAAAATTTTTCTTTTCTGTATACATGGTGGAGACACCGGTACGTCTGGGAGAGCGTTAAAAAGTGGTTTTATGAAAAAAAAGTTAAATGTAAACCCCCATTAATTTAAATAAAGAATTTGATGATGTATTAGGTGCACAAAATGAAACTCGGCTAAAATCTACAAAATTCAAATTTACCCTGTGGCTGAGTTTCATTTTGTACACCTAATAAATAAAAATTGTAGGAAATTAAATTCTCTATAAATTTGTACTTAATTATTTTTTTCTAGGATGCACCATTTTCGGAAAATAATTTTTTTTAAAATAAATTTATCTTGAAAACAGTGCGTCCTAGAGAAAAAATGAATAGAATAAAAATTAAAGAGAATTGAATTTCCAACAGATTTTATTTAGTGCATTTTTCAATATCTGTAACGGTTTACGATTACAAGCCTTTAAAAATTAACCTTCTTAATGGTTATACTTCAATAACCTTCTTACACGGAGAAGGTCAACTTTTGATGGACTTTAACGCCTAAAATGTTTAAAATTTTGAAAAAATGAACTACTAGGTGTACAAAATGAAACTCGGCTAAAATCTACAAAATTCAAATTTACCCCTGTGGCTGAGTTTCATTTTGTACACCTAATAAATAAAATTGTAGGAAATTAAATTCTCTATAAATTTGTACTTAATTATTTTTTTCTAGGATGCACCATTTTCGGAAAATAATTTTTTTTAAAATAAATTTATCTTGAAAACAGTGCGTCCTAGAGAAAAAATGAATAGAATAAAAATTAAAGAGAATTGAATTTCCAACAGATTTTATTTAGTGCATTTTTTCAATATCTGTAACGGTTTACGATTTACAAGCCTTTAAAAATTAACCTTCTTAATGGTTATACTTCAATAACCTTCTTCACGGAGAAGGTCAACTTTTGAGGACTTTAACGCCTAAATGTTCAAAATTTTGAAAAAATGAACTACTACTTGTACAAATGAAACTCGGCTAAAATCTACAAAATTCAAATTTACCCTGTGATGAGTTTCATTTTGTACACCTAATAAATTATGGTTTTTTAACTTTTTTTTTTTTCATAAAACCACTTTTTAAGTGTTTCCGAATACCCTGTATAATTTTGCATATTTATGCACCATATTTACCGTGTGCACGAAGTAGTAAATTATCGATTTGCCTTCGGATGGTAAAAAACCGCCAAGAATGACCCCCGCCCCCCAGCATTTGTAGACAAACAACACGCTTTTCTGGGTCGAACTAAAGAGTCGATATCGATTAACGTCCTTGAGGGGGGGAAAAAAAAGTTGCTTACGTCCTTGAGGGGGGGAAAAAAAGTTGCTTACCGAAAAAAATTTTTTTCTCCAACTCATCCATCAAAAACTGAACGTTTTCCCTTTTTTCAAATATTTTATTTTAAGACTTTTTCGTGGTCTTTTCAAAAAGTTATGTGCAATTTTAACTTTTAGAATTACCTACATTTTGAAACTTTTTCATGGTTTTTTGACACTTTATTGTGAACGACAAGGAAAATTCTTTCGGTAGTCCCACCGGAAAGATCTCCCTAAAATTTTGTTTTTGAAAAAAAAATTTTTTTTTTCTTAATATTTACCTTGTTGGTATTTTAAGTTCTTCATCTCTTATTCTAAATGTCGTTTCGAGTGCGTTGAGTGCATTATTCCAAAGTTGGAAATTGTCAAAATTGAATTTCTCAATTAAATCCAACTCTTTAACATTTTCACCTAAACAAAACTCGAAATCTTGGTCTTTAGACACATCTTCCAAGATTTCTAAAAGTTTGATTAATAAATTTTTATTTATTTTTTGTAAAACAACCTGCTAATGAAATCGAAAAGAATAGACATATCAAAGTACTGCAAGGCCTGAAAAAAATTATTAGTTTTTCTCTTTTTTGTCAAAATAACTGCCTTGAAACAATTGACTTCAAAAATTTGAAAACAATATTATAGTTAAATTAAAAGTTGAAAATATCATACCAGCGCATTATCAACATCATTAATTGATAAATACTAAGACATGAAGAGTATTTATAGCATTTTAGTGGTGATAAAGATTCCCCCCCCCCCCCTCACGCTACCGCCGTACTATTGGTTTAGATCTTTATCATAATTTTTTAAATTATTAATTAATTAGGAACTAACGCAAAAAAATTTTTTTATTCCAAATGAGGGAGTACAAAAATTAAAAACAATGCCGTTTGAATTTTTTTCCTGCGTTGAAAAATAGATTTTTAATGAATTTTGAAATTGTCTTTTCTTACTTTTGATAAGAAAAAATTCGGAAAAAAAGAACTTCGAAAATTTTTCAAAAAAAAAACGCAAATTTAAATAAGAAAACCCGGGAAATTTTTCAAAAAAAAACTTAGAAAGTTTTTCGAAAAAACTAACTTGGAAAATTTTTTGAAAAAAAAATGAAAAGTTGGAAAAATTTTCGCAAAAAAAAATACTTCCACTCCAAGGGTTGAAGAGAAAGAAAGAGGAGAATTTTAAAAAATTCTCCCTTTCAAGAGGGGAGCGGAGCGTGACGTCACCATCGTACATTTCGGGCCGACTACTACGTTCTCCTATAAGGATCTGATCGTCCCATAAAATAATCACACTCTTCAACCCTTGGAGTGGAAGTATTTTTTTTTTTGCGAAAATTTTTCCAACTTTTCATTTTTTTTTTCAAAAATTTTTCCAAGTTACTTTTTTCGAAAAACTTTCTAAGTTTTTTTTTTTGAAAAATTTCCCGGGTTTTCTTATTTAAATTTGCGTTTTTTTTTGAAAAATTTTCGAAGTTCTTTTTTCCGAATTTTTTTTTAAGTGTCAAGGAAGAAATATAGGGCTCTTTGTCCTACGGATGTGCCTCTCGTAATGGGTAGAAGTAAGAAATTTCTCCCTACTTAATAAAAATTAAAATTAAAAAGTGGCAATTTTTTTATACTAAAAATTGTTAAAAAATAAGGAGTAATTGGTGAAAATTTGGTGAAAATTGGACCAGCGGTTCGGCCGCAGCGAGTTTTTTAAAATTTCAAACAGACATATCTCCGCCATTTTTTCGAAATTCAAAAATCGCCCTCGTTAGTTTCTTGTTCACCGGCTAAAGAAATTTGTGTGAAAATTTGGTGGAAATCGGATGAAAACTGTGGCCGGAAAAAATGCTACGGCCTCATGCTATGGAGCTAGGGAGCAGAATGTACGGGAATGACGTCACGTTTTCGTTCTCCCCGCACCGCCCATCGAACATTTCTTATCAGTTATCACTATCCAAATTTGAAAAATTCATTAAAAAATCTATTTTTGAACGTAGGAAAAAAATTCAAACGGCATAGTTTCTTTTTTTTTCTGCTCTTTAATTTAATATATATATTTCAACTTAAATATTTTACTAACGTTAGTTCCTAAATTAGGATAATAATAATTCATTATTTTTTATTTGATTATTTAAATTATTTTAATTTATTTATATAAATTTTTTTTTCTCGATTGCAGGGGGAATGTGAGTTGCTCAAGTCTGTTTCGTGTGGCCTGGTTGGGCGAAGACTCAAATTTTTTCTACCTTGATACTGAACATTTTATTTTTTATGTTAAGGATGAAAAACTAGTGCCCTACTTTGAGGAGGTTTCGGTGGAGGCGAGCTCCTGACTATTTCTTTTAAGCAACTTATTTTTTTTATTTAAAACGGCGTTTTCTCAACCGATGTACGCTGCCCTATTTATTTATTTGCTTTTAGAAAAGTCACGCAAGTCACATACACGGAATCAGGCTCAACTTTAGGTTTAGAAAAAGTACTAGTTTGAAGAGCATCCAACAATAGTTTCCTTACAGAGAAGGAACAGAACAGGAGGGGAAAGTATTAAGGAGGGGGAAGCATAAAGGAGGGGAAGTTTCAGGTGGGGGAAGCATAAAGGAGGAAAAGTTCAAGGAGGGGAAGTATAAAGGGAAGTACAAAGGAGGGGAAGAATGATTTCAAGCATTTAGAACTTAATGCTTAGAAAAAGTACTAGTTTGAAGAGCATCCAACAATAGTTTCCTTACAGAGAAGGATCAGAACAGGAGGGGGAAGTATTAAGGAGGGGGAAGCATAAAGGAGGGGAAGTTTCAGGTGGGGGAAGTATAAAGGAGGAAATGTTCAAGGAGGAGAAGTATAAAGGGAAGTACAAAGGAGGGGAAGAATAATTTCAAGCATTTAAAACTTAAGGCTTAGAAAAAGTACTAGTTTGAAGAGCTTCAAACGAAAACTTCCTTAAAGAGAAGGAACAGTAAACGAGGGAGGGGGAAGTATTAAGGAGGAAGTATAACGGAAGAGAAGTTTAGGTAAGGAAAGTATAGAGGAGGAAAAGTTCAAGGAGGAGGAAGTATAAAGTAGGGGTAAGTATAAAACAGGGGAAGTTCACGGAGGGGGAAGTAAAAAGCAGGGGAAGTACAAAGGAGGGGAAGAATAATTTCAAGCATTTAGAACTTAAAGCTTAGAAAAAGTTCTAGTTTGAAGAGCTTCAAACGAAAACTTCCTCAAAGAGAAGAATCAGAAAAGGAGGGGGAAGTATAAAGGAGGCAAAGTTCAAGGAAGGGAAGTTCGAGGAGAAAAGTTCAAGGTGGAGAAAGTATAAGGGAGGGAAAGTTAAGAATGGCAAGTACAAAAGAGGGGAAGAATAATTTCAAGCATTTAGACTTTTTTTTCTTCTTCTTCTTACGAAAAATTATAAGATTTTTTCAAAACTTTTTTGAAGCATCAAGGTAGAAATAATGGGTTTTCTGCGCAAGGGATGCTTCTCTCGCAAAGATTGAAAGTGTCAAATTTCTCCCTACCAAATCAAACCTTTTTTTTGCTTTTATTTCACCAAAAATTCGTAAAAAATATTATGGAGTAATTGGTGTAAATTTGGTGAAAATCGGACCAACGGTTTGGCCGCAGCGCAGTTTTTAAAATTTCAAACGTACATATCTCCGCCATTTTTTTGAAATTCAAAAATCGCAGACGAAAATTTCTTGTTCAACTATTCAGGAAGGATGTGTGAAAATTTGGTGAAAATCGGTGGTTCCGGAAAAAAAATGCTACGGCCGGCCGGCACCACACACAAAGTTGAGATCGGCAAAGATCAATATTCGATTTGACCCTACAGGTCTGGAAGACCCCTCCCCAAAAACCCGACGTGGAGGGTATTACAATAACTTCTTTAAGAAAGTTAAAAAAAAGGTTTGATTCTGTGATGTTTTCCTCTCCGGAATCGATGTCGACGGAGACACATCGGCTGGAATCCCTCCCCCTCCCATCGAGACAAAAAGAAAAAATCAAAAATTCAAGTCTCCTTGATTATGTAAGGAAATAGAATTTTTGAAAACTCTCCGCAATGAAAATGGTGGATTGAATTGAAATATTTAAACCTTTTTACCCTTTTGCAGAATAACGGAAAGCCTTGCTTTTACGTAAAATCGAAGACCAAAAACCATCTTGCGGTTTAGACCCTTTTTCCTAATAACGAGCACTGGGGATCATAAATATTACCTTCGACCATAAAGTATCTTTTTCAGGAAAATTTATTGACAAAAAAATTCCTACATAGTAGAATTTCTGATTTAAGATTTTCAATTTTAAATCTTGAGAAAATTGCTCTTATCCTTCTTCTCTCACGCAGGAGCAAATACGGTAATTGCTGGGATTAATCTTGAGGTGAAGAGCTTACGTGTCGTTAAGCCCAACCAACATAAATTTTCTAAAACTGCTTCAAGTAAATCCTTAACTTCCACCTTTAAACAAGTTTCAGGAAAAACAAAATCTCTTTTTAACAAGTTTTCAATATTAATTTTAACTTCTTCAATGTAGTTATTGTGATATCCTCCCCATCGGGTTTTTGAGGAAGGGTCTTTTAGAACCCAGTGGGTCAATTTTTTTTTTTTTTTTTTTCAAAAAGTTGAATCCGATTTTCTTTTGAAATTTGACATTTAAATTGTAAGTCATAAATTGATTATAATTAATTTTTATTTTGGTTAGCAGACATCGCATGTCGTTTTTCCCGGTTGCCTAGACAGCCACTGGTTTTTCATTCGTGTAAAAACCGCACGTTTTTATAATCAGATAAAAGAAAAATGCAATTAAATTTTATGAAAAGGTGGAAAAAAAAATTATTTACATATATTTTAGGTTTGTTTTAAATTATATTTTTGAGATTTTTGTAAAAAGTATTTGACGAAAGATGTGCTGAAAACGTACCTAATTATCCCCATTGTACGATGGAACATTAGAAAAGGTCACTTTTAGTTCACATAATAATGAGAGGCATGATTTATTTTTCGCGGTATTTTTGTTGTTGAGTGGGCGGGAAAAGGGAGCTTTTCGTTTGGCGTTTGGATTGGAACTGAATCCGCGAAGGCTTAAGGGCGCATACACGAAAGGCGGAGGGGAGTTGATCAACTTTCCACCCCGCTAAAAGCAGGGGACCACTAGTTATTTTTATGGGAACGTCTGTTGTGCCGGCCGTCAGTCCCCGGACGTCTTTTCTTGATTGGCGAAGACTTATTTCCTACTTCCTAAATTTTTAACTTCCTTAAAGAAGTTATTGTGATACCCTCCATGTCGGGTTTTTGGGGAGGGGTCTTCCGGGGTCCGGAGGGTAAAATCGCATATTGATCTTTACCGATCTCAACTTTGTCTGTGGTTCCGGCCGTCCGGCCGGCCGTCCGGCACTCCGTAGCATTTTTTTCCGGAACACTTTACGGCCACAGTTTTCATCCGATTTTCACCAAATTTTTACACAAATTTCTTTAGCCGGTGAAGAAGAATATGACGAGGGCGATTTTTGAATTTCGAAAAAATGGCGGAGATATGTCTATTTGAAATTTTAAAAAATTCGCTGCGGCCGAACCGTTAATCCGATTTTCACCAATTACTCCTTATATTTTTTAAGAATTTTTGGTGCAAAAAAATTGCCACTTTTTAATCATTAATTTTTTTTAGTAGGAGAAATTTCGTACTTCTACCCTTTACGAGAGGCACATCCCTAGGCCAAAGAGCCCATTATTTCTACCTTGAGACTTAGAAAATTTTCGAAAAGAAGAACTTGGAAAATTTTTCGAAAAAAAGAAAAAAAAAAAAAAAGGAAAGGAAAACCCGGAAAATTTTTCGAAAAAAACTTTGAAAATTTTTTGATGAAAAATTAGGTATTAAATTACCTTACAAGTATTTGAAGAAGATAGGATAGAACTAAAAAAAAAATAATAAAATAAATGATCCGGAGAAAATGTTGTTTTTTTTTTTTTGCGATAAAACCTAAAAGGGGGGGAAAAATAGGATTTTATGCTGAAAAATATTGGGAAGTCATCGCGGTCGGTCTACTTGAAATACAGGGAGTCCGGAAACACATGGCATACGGTAGAGCGTTAAAAAGTGGTTTTATGGAAAAAATTTAAATGTAAACCCCCCTTAATTTAAATCAAAGAATTTAATGGTGTAGTTTAAAATGTGTTTGGATATACAGGGTGCCCCCAACAGAACCTAACTTCGTTATTTCAAGTGAGAACCCCTATTTTTATTTCAGATTCGTAATCTACGCAAAATTTCAAGTAGATTTGAGTACTCATATGACGATTTTGGACAACTTTTAAAAAATGTCAAATTTTAGCGTTTTTTGCGCTAAAATCCGTTAAAATTGACCTAGGAGACTCGTATTTTTTTATTCCGCTTATTTTTGTCCGAAGATTCTAACTATTACCAATTCATGCTTCTTCACGTTCTGCATCACGAGATGACGTCGCTAACTTCCTTTTTCAAATTAAAACCCCAATTTTTGATTTCAGAAATGAAAAGTAGAGCATTTTTCAAGAACTTTGTCTTTTGGTCCGAAATCGCTATCTCCATTTTTGAAGGAGCTACAGCGGTTTTTATAGTTGTGCATGGCAAATTCTCCTATGCATCCATCAAAAATTTCTTTGATTATTAAATTTACCTTATTCGATAATGAAAATAAGGTAGGAGGGTGTAATAGCAATGATTGACTAATTAAAAAAAAAGACCCGTAGTGAAGTCTCTACTTTTTTTTAAATTTGAATTTTGAAAGATAAAAAAATTGTTATTCATTTAAATGACAATTAAAATCTTTTATCATTTTTAATGACAATTAAAATATTTTATAACTTTTAATGACGATTTGCCCATGGACGGACGGGTGCGGGCGGCCTCATAAACGGGAGAGATTACATCGCAATTTCCCTTTACTCTAGAAGACCCTTTCCGCCACGCAATTCGATGTCAGAAATGGGAAAGAAAATTTCTGCGTCGTACAATAGGTAGCAGCACTTACACTATGTTAGGGGAGATTTCTACCTTACCAGAGTAAGAACTTCCATTCAGGGACGCGTGGACAAAAACATGACAGAACAAGCCAATAAAAAAGTACTGGTTTGAAGAGCTTCCAACGAAAACTTCCAGAGAAGAACAATATAGGAGGGGGAAGTATTATGGAGGGGAAGTTTCAGGTGGGGGAGGTATAAAGGAGGGGAAGTTCAAGGATGGGGAAGTACAAAAGGAGGGGAAGAATAATTTTAAGCTTTTTGACAAATTTTTCTTTTTTCAAAAAATTTTCCAAATTTTGGTGTTTTTTTTCGAAAAAATTTCCAAGTTATTTTTCAATTAGTTTTCGTCAAAAAATTTTTTAAGTTTTTTCGACTTTTTTTTTTTTGAAAAATTTGCATATTTTTCAAAAATTTTTCTTCGTATCAAGGTAGAAATAATGGGCTGTCTGCCCAGGGGATGCCTCTCTCGCAAAGGGTGTTTTTTTTATTACACCAAAAATTTAGCCCTCCGGGGTCTGGAAGATAAATAAAAATTGTAGGAAATTTAATTTTCTATAAATTTGTACTTAATTATTTTTTTCTAGGATGCACCATTTTCGGAAAATAATTTTTTTAAATAAATTTATCTTGAAAACAGTGCGTCCTAGAGAAAAAATGAATAGATTAAAAATTAAAGAGAATTAAATTTCCAACAGATTTTATTTAGTGCATTTTTTCAATATCTGTAACGGTTTACGATTTACAAGCCTTTAAAAATTAACCTTCTTAATGGTTATACTTCAATAACCTTCTTACACGGAGAAAATCAACTTTGATGGACTTTAACGCCTAAAAAGTTCAAAATTTTGAAAAAATGAACTACTAGGTGTACAAAATGAAACTCGGCTAAAATCTACAAAATTCAAATTTACCCTGTGGCTGAGTTCCATTTTGTACACCTAATAAAATTTCTTATTCCACTGTTTTACCTTCGGTATTCTCGTTGCCCTACTTATTTCCAAAAATTTTTCCCGGCTTGCCTCGAGGCTGCAAAATCCTAACCGCTTTTCACAAAGCTCAGACAAATGAGTGCTTTCCCTAAGAATCGCAGGAGCAAGGTGTTGCCATTGTCCGCCCGGGCTGCTCCCAAGCGTGCGTTGTTTAAGGGTGTCTTCGTATCTTCAACCGAAGCTAGATTAAAGGACTGTTCTTCTACATCTTCTTCTCCATCCTATGTCTCTTCTCTCTCTATCCTATCCCTCTTCTGCTTCTCTATCCTATCTCTCTTCTCCTTCTCTACGAATTCGTATTTGCTCAATTTGTGAAATAATTTGGAAACATTTTTGTCTCGCCAAATGTAGCTATAATGTATATTTACCTACCAAATAATGGCCAAAAGCTAAAGGTCCCAAATTATTAAATATTTGGGTTGAAAATGATATGACCCGAATTTGAATCGACATCTTTGACTAGACGAAAGGGAGGGTGTGTGAGAGAGGAAAAAAAAATAAAAATGAAGGTGGAGGGAGGGTGGTGCCTGATGATTCAGATCACGAGTTTTGTTAAGCGGAAGGGGTGTTTTGGAGGGTTCGCTACGGGGAAACTGTGGGCCAACGCCGCCGTGTAGCGCTCGGATCGTCCCGCTCCCCTCCTTCCATCCACCCCTTCCCTAAAGTTCGCCTTCTGCCCTCGTGGAACGAAGGCGGGTTCTAAAGGGGATGAAAAAGGCCGGGGCGGGGGTCGCTTATTTCATTCTAAGGTCTGTACATACTTCTAAAGTGGAGAACATCTTTTTTTACACACTATGAATTCTTAAACAGAAAAAATTCAAATCAGTAGCTATTTCGTGAAAATAAATCTGGGCTCCTAAAGGTCGAAAACTAAATGCATTTTAAAACATTAAAAAAAAGTTAATAACGGATAAAATTCATAACAAAAAATTTGGACCCCAAAATTTGTTGCTATTTTAATCAAAATTATAAAAAATGAGAAGAAAAATTCTACCCTGTATAATTAAGGCTTTTTGAGAAATATAGGTCAAAAGTTGAATTCCATGCCTTATAAAATCCAGTTGAAATTACGTGATTAGCCCCATTTTTTGGGGGATTTTTAGAGATCCAAAAATAAACTTTTTTTTTGTCGAGGATGGCCTTTCCAAAAATGTGAAAGTTTTGTAAAATACTACTCTGTATAAATCAATTTTTCGCTATTTAATTTTTTTTATGGTACCTGAAGTTTTTTAACTTCCTTAAAGAAGTTATTGTGATACCCTCCACGTCGGGTATTTGGGGAAGGGTCTTCCAGAGGGTCAAATATCGATCTTTACCGATCTCAACTTTGTCTGTGGTGCCGGCCGTCCGTACCGTTTTTCCGGAACACTTTACGGCCACAGTTTTCAACCGATTTCACCAAACTTTTTTTTTTGGTGAAAAGACTAACGAGGGCAATTTTTGAATTTCGAAAAAATGGCGGAGATTTGTCAGTAGGAAATTATAAAAAATTCGCTGCGTCCGAACCGTTGCAGTTGGTCCGATTTTCACAAAATTTTCACCAATTACTCCTCATATTTTTTACAAATTTTAGGTGTAAAAAAAAAATTTTTTTTTTTACATTAATTATCATTTTAGTAGGGAGAAATTTCATACTTCCTCACCTTACGAGAGGGACCCGTGCAAAAATCCCATAATTTCTACCTTGATACTTAAAATTTTTTTGAAAACAAAAAAAAAATACTTCTCCTCCTTTTTACTTCCCCCTCCGTTATTCTTCTCCTCCCTTATATTTCCCCCTCCGTTATACTTCCCTCTCCCATATACTTCCCCACTTTTTTTATAATACCTGATGGCGGTTTTCCCCAAAACGTTATTTTCTTCAAAACTTACCTACTGGAGTCTATAAATCTAAACAAATTTCTTATTTAACTATCGCAATTTATTTTTATTTTCTACCTGAGTTAGGTATATATTTTTTAAATTTTACGAAGATTTTATTATGAATTTAAAGTCAGTTTTGTATCTTTTTTTATGTATTTATTTTTATTTTTTATATTTTAAGGGGCTGTTATGTAATAAATTAGTTATATTGACCCTTGTTAAACAGGTACGTGTTTTCTCCACGGGGTGATCGTCCGTTACACGCTCTAGACCGGTGGGTTTAGCTATTGAATCGTGCTTTGCTTCAGTCTCAACCCAGCTGCCGGTCGGTTATTCGTCTCACCCTCGACGTCCCTTTCGTCTCGAGGCTCCCCCCCGTCAAACAACACAACTTTCATTATCACAGAAGCGGAATTATCACATTTTTCATCCTACTAAACCCTAATTTATTGGATTAGCGGTTTTTGAAAGGCCGGCCGGAGTCTCCTAGTTGTGTTAAAAGGATTCATTTTATCACAACACAATAGGAGACACCATTGGCTGCCGGCGTTATTTTTCTCATCCATAATTATCTTCATCAACACCTTTTTCATTCACAGGTAAAAAAAAAATTTCTACCTTATTTTTTTAAATTTCATAAACCAAAATTTTCTCTTTTTATTATCAATAAAAAGAAAAAATCATAATAATTTTTCAAGAGAACATAAAACAACTCAACCCTTGTTTAAAAATTGACAAATCCCAGTAAAAGGGTATTACTTTCTTTATAAAATATTTTCCAAGCTTCATTTCTTCTTTATAAATAATAAAAATCTTTTTTGTGATTTTTAAAATGTTTTTTAAATAAATAATTAATATTATTTAAAATAAAGGATAAATCCCAATGAGTAAAGGGTGCATAAAGCCACGTGGATTTGCATGGCGGCGACCCTTTTGTGGTTTTAATTGATTATGATTAAGTAATGAAAGATTATCTGCCATTTTGAGTATTGTGGGATTTTTCATTATTTTTTTGTACGATTTTATTAAAAATATTTTATGGACATTCGTTTGTCTTCCGATTTCGGGTTTTGTGTCATGGTTAGTCAACATGTCGTAAGTTAACATAGGTCGGGATTTTTTAAAACAAGTTAATTCATTTGAATAATAAAATAGAATAGAGCCCTTTGTATAAAATAGGGTGTCACCCCTATTTCAGCCGTTAGGTACCTAATCGGGGGAAAAAAATTTAAATTTTTTTTTTGGCTATTTTGTTTAAAAATTAGATCTACTGAAAAGGCACCTAAAAAAAGAGCGAACGTGAAAGTGTAACATTTTTAAGCCTAATAGGCCTTTAGTCCCCGAAAAATTTCTTTATAAAAGCCCTTGAAAAAAATCTGATGTCAAAGAGATCAAGATATACCCTTGACGTAATTTACTCCCTTTTTTGAACAAAAAGAAAAAGAAATTATTTTCAGACGAAATCCTTTTTAATGAACTTTTCAAAATGCTTAGTAAAGCCAGAGTTTTAAGTGTTAAGGTTTTTTAGGTGTTAAGGTTCAAACCCGTTTTATCGGCTGTTTGGGCGTTTATCATTTTTTTTACCTGCCTTGGATTCGATTTTAGGTGTAGCAACATCCAATTTCAAAAACACCCGTTTTATAGGCTGTTTGGACGTTTAACATTTTTTTTACCTTGCCTTGGATTCGATTTTCAGGTGTAGCAACATCCAATATCAAAAACACCCTTTTGGCTGTTTGGGCGTTTAACATTTTTTTACCTCTTGGATTCGATTTTCAGGTGTAGCAACATCAAATTTCAAAAACACCCGTTTTATCGGCTGTTTGGGCGTTTAACATTTTTTTTACCTGCCTTGGATTCGATTTTCATGTGTAGCAACATCCAATTTCAAAAACACCCGTTTTATCGGTTTTTTGGGCGTTTAACATTTTTTTTTACCTGGCCTTGGATTCGATTTTCAGGTGTAGCAATATCCAATTTCAAAAACACCCGTTTTATCGGCTGTTTGGGCGTTTAACATTTTTTTACCATATCTTGGATTCGATTTTCAGGTGTAGCAACATCAAATTTCAAAAACACCCGTTTTATCGGCTGTTTGGACGTTTAACATTTTTTTTACCTTGCCTTGGATTCGATTTTCAGGTGTAGCAACATCCAATTTCAAAAACACCCGTTTTATCGGCTGTTTGGGCGTTTAACATTTTTTTTACCTGCCCTTGGATTCGATTTTCAGTGTAGCAACATCCAATTTCAAAAACACCGTTTTATCGGCTGTTTGGACGTTTAACATTTTTTTACCTTGCCTTGGATTCGATTTTCAGGTGTAGCAACATCCAATTTCAAAAACACCCGTTTTATCGGCTATTTGGGCGTTTAACATTTTTTTACCTTATCTTGGATTCGATTTTCAGGTGTAGCAACATCCAATTTCAAAAACACCCGTTTCATCTGCTGTTTGGGCGTTTAACATTTTTTTACCTGGCCTTGGATTCGATTTTCATGTGTAGCAACATCCAATTTAAAAACACCCGTTTTATCGGATTTTGGGCGTTTGACATTTTTTTTTACCTGGCCTTGGATTCGATTTTCAGGTGTAGCAACATCCAATTTCAAAACACCCGTTTTATCGGCTGTTTGGACGTTTAACATTTTTTTACATGGCCTTGGATTCGATTTTCAGGTATAGCAACATCCAATTTCAAAAACACCCGTTTCATTGGCTGTTTGGACGTTTAACATTTTTTTTACCTTGCCTTGGATTCGATTTTCAGGTGTAGCAACATCGAATTTCAAAAACACCCGTTTTCTGTTTGGGCGTTTAACATTTTTTTTACATGGCCTTGGATTCGATTTTCAGGTATAGCAACATCCAATTTCAAAAACACCCGTTTTATCGGCTGTTTGGGCGTTTAACATTTTTTTTTACCATGCCTTGGATTCGATTTTCAGGTGTAGCAACATCCAATTTAAAAATACCCGTTTCATTGGCTGTTTGGGCGTTTAACATTTTTTTTACCTTATCTTGGATTCGATTTTCAGGTGTAGCAACATCAATTTCAAAAACACCCGTTTTATCGGCTGTTTGGGCGTTTAACATTTTTTTTACCAGCCCTTGGATTCGATTTTCATGTGTAGCAACATCAAATTTCAAAAACACCCGTTTTATCGGCTGTTTGGGCGTTTAACATTTTTTTACCTTGCCTTGGATTCGATTTTCAGGTGTAGCAACATCCAATTTCAAAAACACCCGTTTTATCGGCTGTTTGGACGTTTACATTTTTTTACCTTGCCTTGGATTCGATTTTCAGGTGTAGCAACATCAAATTTCAAAAACACCCGTTTTATCGGCTGTTTGGACGTTTAACATTTTTTTTACCTTGCCATGGATTCGATTTTCAGGTGTAGCAACATCCAATTTCAAAAACACCCGTTTTATCGGCTGTTTGGACGTTTAACATTTTTTTTACATGGCCTTGGATTCGATTTTAGGTATAGCAACATCAATTTCAAAAACACCCGTTTTATCGGCTGTTTGGGCGTTTAGCATTTTTTTACCTTGCCTTGGATTGATTTTCAGGTGTAGCAACATAAAATTTCAAAAACACCGTTTTATCGGCTGTTTGAGCGTTTAACATTTTTTTTTACCTTGCCTTGGATTCGATTTTCAGGTGTAGCAACATCCAATTTCAAAAACTGCCGTTTTATTGGCTGTTTGGGCGTTTAACATATTTTTTACCTTGCCTTGGATTGATTTCAGGTGTAGCAACATCAAATTTCAAAAACACCCGTTTTATCGGCTGTTTGGGCGTTTAACATTTTTTTACCTGGCCTTGGATTCGATTTTCAGGTGTAGCAACATCCAATTTCATCTTCTAGTGTTTTTTTAACGTGTTTTAGGTCATTTTCCCCGACTTTTGATCTAGAAAAACCCGTTTATCACCCGGTTTTTTCGCCATTCGGGCGTTTTGCGTCTTTTTGAGTTTTTGGACGTTTTCCTCGATTTTTCCGGACTTTACAGTCTTTTTCCTGAGAAAAACCCTTATAGCCGCCCCTTAAAATTTAAAATTTATAATTTTTTCTTGATTTTTGATCCTCAACGACTGAAAAGACAAAAATGTTTAAAATTTTAACCTTTTTTACAGTTACAAATGAGCCGCTGTAAAATTATTCAAAAGTTAGATTAAGCCATCAAAGCTAATCAGTATTGCCGAAATGTATACTCTATGCGCCGTGAATTTAATTACATCCTTTATAAAAGGCGTTGAATACAAAATCTCAGTTTTTTCTCCACCCTCCCAGTCTTTACACAAACATAATTTAGGTTTATTACCTTCTCAAACTTTTTTTACTATTCTTATAAATTATGGAAAATTAGGGCATTATTTTAAGTATAATAAGAGTTTTCAGAAATTAGTTAAAGAAAAAAATTTTAATAAAAAAATCGTAAAGTGCTAGTCTGGAGCTGGCCCCGACGGGAACTTCCTTAAAGAGAAGTATCTATATAGGAGGGGGAAGTATATGGGAGGAGAAGTATAACGGAGTGGGAAGTATGTGGGAGGGGAAGTATAACGGAGGGGGAAGTATAACGGAGTAGGAAGTATAACGGAGTAGGAAGTATAATATGGGAGGGGAAGTATAACGGAGGGGGAAGTATAACGAACGGGGAAGTATAACGGAGGGGAAAGTATAACAGAGGGGGAAGTATAATGGAGGGGGAAGTATAAGGGAACGAAAGTATAAAGGAAGGGGATGTAGTAGGGAGGGAAAGTATAAAGGAGAATTTTCCAAGTTAGTTTTTTTTTTCGAAAAATTTTCTAAGTTCTTTTTTTTTGAAAAATGTTCTAAGTTTTTTTGTCCGAAAAAAAAAAAATTTTTTTTTTCACAAAATTTTCAAAGTTTTTTTCGTAAAATTTTCCGGGTTTTCCTTTTTTTTCCAAAAATTTTCTAAGTTTTTTTTTCGAAAAATTTTCCGGGTTTTTTTTCTTTTTCTTTTTTTCTTTTTCTTTTTTTGAAAAATTTTTAAGTTCTTTTTTAGTGTCGAGGTAGAAATAATGGGCTCTTTGGCCTAGGGATGTGCCTCTCGTAAAGGGTAGAAGTACGAAATTTCTCCCTACTAATAAAAATAGTAATTACAAAGTGGCAATTTTTTTGCACCAAAATTCTTAAAAAATATAAGGAGTAATTGGTGAAAATTTGGTGAAAATCGGATTAACGGTTCGGCCGCAGCGAATTTTTTAAAATTTCAAACAGACATATCTCCGCCATTTTTTCGAAATTCAAAAATCGCCCTCGTCATATTCTTCTTCACCGGCTAAAAAAATTTGTGTAAAAATTTGGTGAAAATCGGATGAAAACTGTGGCCGTAAAGTGTTCCGGAAAAAATGCTACGGACGGCCGGCACCACAGACAAAGTTGAGATCGGTAAAGATCAATATTCGATTTGACCCTCCGGGGTCTGGAAGACCCTTCCCCAAAAACCCGACGTCGAGGGTATCGCAATCACTTCTTTAAGGAAGTTTAAAAAAAATTTTCATAAAAAAATCTTAAAAAAAGGTATACGGGGTGTCCGGAAACACATGGGACACGTCTAAAAAGTGGTTTTATGAAAAAAAGTTAAATGTAAACCCCCCTTAATTTAAATCAAAGAATTTAATTGTGTAGTTTACAATGCGTTTGGATATACAGGGTGCCCCCAACAGAACCTAACTTCTTTATTTAAATGAGAGCCCCTATTTTTTATTTCAGATTTGTAATCTACGCAAAATTTCAAGTTGATTTGACTATTCATACGACCATTTTTGACAACTTTAAAAAATGTCGAATTTTAGCGTTTTTTGCTCTAAAATCCTTTAAAATCGACCTAAGAAACTCATTTTTTTAAAATCCACTTATTTTTGTCCGAAGAATCGCAAAATTTATTCATATGACCATTTTTGACAACTTTAAAAAATGTCGAATTTTAGCGTTTTTTGCTCTAAAATCCTTTAAAATCGACCTAAGAAACTCATTTTTTTAAAAATCCACTTATTTTTGTCCGAAGAATCGCAAAATTTATTCATATGACCATTTTTGACAACTTTAAAAAATGTCGAATTTTAGCGTTTTTTGCTCTAAAATCCTTTAAAATCGACCTAAGAAACTCATTTTTTTAAAAATCCACTTATTTTTGTCCGAAGAATCGCAAAATTTATTCATATGACCATTTTTGACAACTTTAAAAAATGTCGAATTTTAGCGTTTTTTGCTCTAAAATCCTTTAAAATCGACCTAAGAAACTCATTTTTTTAAAAATCCACTTATTTTTGTCCGAAGAATCGCAAAATTTATTCATATGACCATTTTTGACAACTTTAAAAAATGTCGAATTTTAGCGTTTTTTGCTCTAAAATCCTTTAAAATCGACCTAAGAAACTCATTTTTTTAAAAATCCACTTATTTTTGTCCGAAGAATCGCAAAATTTATTCATATGACCATTTTTGACAACTTTAAAAAATGTCGAATTTTAGCGTTTTTTGCTCTAAAATCCTTTAAAATCGACCTAAGAAACTCATTTTTTTAAAAATCCACTTTTTTTTGTCTGAAGAATCGCAAAATTTATTCATATGACCATTTTGGCAACTTTAAAAAATGTCGAATTTTAGCGTTTTTTGCTCTAAAATCCTTTAAAATCGACCTAAGAAACTCATTTTTTTAAAAATCCACTTATTTTTGTCCGAAGAATCGCAAAATTTATTCATATGACCATTTTTGACAACTTTAAAAAATGTCGAATTTTAGCGTTTTTTGCTCTAAAATCCTTTAAAATCGACCTAAGAAACTCATTTTTTTAAAAATCCACTTATTTTTGTCCGAAGAATCGCAAAATTTATTCATATGACCATTTTTGACAACTTTAAAAAATGTCGAATTTTAGCGTTTTTTGCTCTAAAATCCTTTAAAATCGACCTAAGAAACTCATTTTTTTAAAAATCCACTTTTTTTGTCTGAAGAATCGCAAAATTTATTCATATGACCATTTTTGGCAACTTTAAAAAATGTCGAATTTTAGCGTTTTTTGCTCTAAAATCCTTTAAAATCGACCTAAGAAACTCATTTTTTTAAAAATCCACTTATTTTTGTCCGAAGAATCGCAAAATTTATTCATATGACCATTTTTGACAACTTTAAAAAATGTCGAATTTTAGCGTTTTTTGCTCTAAAATCCTTTAAAATCGACCTAAGAAACTCATTTTTTTAAAAATCCACTTATTTTTGTCCGAAGAATCGCAAAATTTATTCATATGACCATTTTTGACAACTTTAAAAAATGTCGAATTTTAGCGTTTTTTGCTCTAAAATCCTTTAAAATCGACCTAAGAAACTCATTTTTTTAAAATCCACTTATTTTTGTCCGAAGAATCGCAAAATTTATTCATATGACCATTTTTGACAACTTTAAAAAATGTCGAATTTTAGCGTTTTTTGCTCTAAAATCCTTTAAAATCGACCTAAGAAACTCATTTTTTTAAAAATCCACTTATTTTTGTCCGAAGAATCGCAAAATTTATTCATATGACCATTTTTGACAACTTTAAAAAATGTCGAATTTTAGCGTTTTTTGCTCTAAAATCCTTTAAAATCGACCTAAGAAACTCATTTTTTTAAAAATCCACTTTTTTTTGTCTGAAGAATCGCAAAATTTATTCATATGACCATTTTTGGCAACTTTAAAAAATGTCGAATTTCAGCGTTTTTTGCTCTAAAATCCTTTGAAATCGACCTAAGAAACTCATTTTTTTAAAAATCCACTTATTTTTGTCCGAAGAATCGAAAAATTTATTCATATGACCATTTTTGGCAACTTAAAAAATGTCAATTTTTGCGTTTTTCGCGCTAAAATCGCTTAAAATCAACGGTATAACGTAAAAATATAGTATTCATGTTGAATAAATTCGGATTGCTCTGATAAAAAATTTTGTTGAAGATATAAGGGAGATAGAGGTGAAAAAGGCTTTTCCCGATATGCTTGTTATAGAATAAGAGAGTTTAGTTTAAAATATTAACTTATAGCGTGCTAAACACACCTTTGAAAATCCTTTCGTAACGTATTTAAAGAGGCTGTAGGGATAAAACACGCAACGGGCAGCGCTTTAAAACCCTCCTAAGTCTAAAAAGTTATAAAAAATGCTCTTTTGAGGTGACAGACATTCTCGGATTTTTCCAGCATAAAGAAAAACACTTTTATAACCGATTTGTGAGATGGAACGACGTGATCTGAAATAAAAACGATATTTATGCCCTAAAAAGAAAATCGGACTTGTGCCAATGTTGACTCTGCGAAGGAAATATCGCGTGGATTTTCCCATGATAAGCCATTTGTACGATTAAGCACTCCATGCTAAAAGAATTGTTTTCCATAACTTTTTTTTTTCTAGTTAACAAAAGTATTCATTAGGCGCTTATTAATAGATGGTAAAAGTTTTAAAGCTTGTTTTACATTCGTCGGCTTCTTTCCTGTGTTTGACTAATAATTAAGCGATCCCGTAAAACTTTTCAACCTCCTAGTTGGGGTTCAAAGGTTTCAGTTTTCGTAAATTCCACACAAAATTTTTCAAATTCCTCATTTTTAGAGAATGATGAGCTCCAGACTTTTAATAGCCAGTAAAAAAAGTACTTGTTTGAAAAGCTTCCAACGGAAACTTCCTTAAAGAGAAGTAAAAATAAAGGACGGGAAAGTATAAGGGAGGGGAAGTATTACGGAGGGGATATACAGGGTGTCCGGAAACACATGGCAAGCGTCTGGGAGAGCGTTAAAAAGTGGTTTTACGAAAAAAAGTTAAATGTAAACCCCCCTTAATTTAAATCAAAGAATTTGATGGTGTAGTTTAAAATCCGCCTGGATATACAGGGTGTCCCAGACACAACCTAACTTCGTTATTTCAAATGAGAACCACTATTTTTTATTTCAGATTCGTAATCTACGCAAAATTTCAAGTAGATTTGAGTACTCATATGACGATTTTGGACAACTTTTAAAAAATGTCAAATTTTAGCGTTTTTTGCTCTAAAATCCGTTAAAATTGACCTAGGAGACTCGTTTTTTTTAATTCCACTTATTTTTTCCCGAAGAATCCAACTGTCTCAAATTTGAGCATTTTCGCATTCTGCATCACGAGATTTCGTCGCTAATGGCCTTTTTTCAAGTTAGAACCCAAATTTTTAGTTCAGAAATGAAAATTAGCACTTGTTGAAAGGAATTTTTCTTCGGACAACAAATTTTGAAAGAGCTACAGCGTCTTTTGTGTTTATGCATCAAAAATTAAAATTCCGTCAACAAATCGCTGATTTCCATTTTTGAAGTATGGAATTTGGGTTCTAACTTGAAAAAAGGCCATTAGCGACGAAATCTCGTGATGCAGAATGCGAAGATGCTCAAATTTGAGACAGTTGGATTCTTCGGGAAAAAATAAGTGGAATTAAAAAAAAACGAGTCTCCTAGGTCAATTTTAACGGATTTTAGCGCAAAAAACGCTAAATTTTGACATTTTTTAAAAGTTGTCCAAAATTGTCATATGAGTACTCAAATCTACTTGAAATTTTGCGTAGATTACGAATCTGAAATAAAAAATAGGGGTTCTCATTTGAAATAACGAAGTTAGGTTGTGTCTGGGACACCCTGTATATCCAGGCGGATTTTAAACTACACCATCAAATTCTTTGATTTAAATTAAGGGGGGTTTACATTTAACTTTTTTCGTAAAACCACTTTTTAACGCTCTCCCAGACGCTTGCCATGTGTTTCCGGACACCCTGTATAGCTTCAAATTAAAGCCTAAATTGTCATTTTTTTCTTTTTATTTCGGCTTGTATTTTCTTTTTGTTGCTTACTTCAAGGAAAGAGTCACTATTTGCAGAAATCACGTTCTATATGCATGGGTTTTCATACATAAAAGATCCATATTAACAAGAAACGACCTACATTTTATTTGCTGTAAAAGAAAGTCTATTTTTGAGAACATCCTTCTTTAGGGAAGATTAGATCACGAAGAGTCCGTCATCGAATAAAAAGGAAAACAAAGCAGGCTATTCTTTTTTAAACATCAGTTGCGAATTTTCAACTTTTTCTAATTTTCATCAAATAAAAATTGGTTGCGTGACCCATTTTGTGGTGCGCACTGCGCATTTTCCTCGCCGATTTAAATACATCGATTCGAAACCGCGGGTTTTAACAGCGCAAAAATTTGTTGAAGGCGATTTGATGTTAATGCCGCCGTCGGCTAAGGTCAAAAGGTTGATAGCGTGACAAATGAAGTGGCGCGAGTTTCTCTCACGTCACCATTGAAAACGAACCCGAAGGAAAATTTTCATGTTTATTTTCTTTTTTTTAGGTCACCAAATAAGGGAAATTTTAAAGAAATCTTTATTTTTTTTTGTTTCAGAAATGGAAGTTCACCCTGAAGGGAAGAACTTTCGTCTAGTCAATGAAGAAGAACTTCCAGAAATACAACAATTTCTGTCGAAATTTTTGCCTTATTCGCTCAAGGTAAAACGAAAAATTTTTGAAGCCAAAAAAGTTAGAAAACGTCAAATTTAAAGGGGATGATGAGGGTTGATACAAAAGAAGGGGGACAGAAAATCGAAATTTAAAATTATTCTCATTTGATGAAAATGAATCGATTTTAATTCCAAAAAGTGAAATGAGCATGGTAAAAACATAATTTCCGCATCGATCTTAAAAATTAAAATGGAATTTCGGTGGCAAATTTTTTAATTTTTGAAAAATTAAAAAGAAACCGGTAGCCATCAGAATCAGGAAAAAATTCTGAATCTAACGCCGTTAGAAATTTTGAAATCAGTTGAAAATTGGCGTCAGAAAATTAAGAATGGGAAATTCAAACGAAATCTGCCGATTAGATATGTGTCTTCTCCCTCTATTTCCGACGCCAATTTCCAACCGATCTTAAAATTTCTAATGGCGTTGGATTCAGAATTTTGTCGTGATTCTGAAAGCTGCCTGTTTTTTTAAAGTCAAAAATTTAAAAATGCACTAAAATTATAACTTTTGCACCAATATTCAGATTTTGGCGCTAAAATTATAATCTTTCCACCAATATTCAGATTTTGACGCCATGATTATAATTTTTCAAACCAATATTCAGATTTTGGCTCCAAAACTATAATCTCTCCACCAGTATTCAGATGTTGGCTCCAAAATTATAATTTCTCCACCAGTATTCAGATTTTGGCGCCAAGATTATAATTTTTCAAACCAAAATTCAGAGTTTGGCGCCAAAATTATAATCTCTCCGCCAATATTCAGATTTTGGCGCCAAGATTATAATCTCTCCACCAATATTGAGATTTTGGCGCCATGATTATAATCTCTCCACCAATATTCAGATTTTGACGCCATGATTATAATTTTTCAAACCAATATTCAGATTTTGACGCCATGATTATAATTTTTCAAACCAATATTCAGATTTTGACGCCATGATTATAATCTGTCCACCAGTATTCAGATTTTGGCGCCAAGATTATAATCTCTCCTCCAGTATTCAGATTTTGACGCCATGATTATAATTTTTCAAACCAAAATTCAGAGTTTGGCGCCAAAATTATAATCTCTCCGCCAATATTCAGATTTTGGCGCCAAGATTATAATCTCTCCACCAATATTGAGATTTTGGCGCCATGATTATAATCTCTCCACCAATATTCAGATTTTGGCGCCAAGATTATAATTTTTCAAACCAAAATTCAGATTATGGCGCCAAAATTATATTTGTCAAACCAAAATTCAGGTTTTTGCGCCAAAATTATATTTTTCAAACTAAAATTCAGATTTGGGCGCCATGATTATAATCTCCGCCAATATTGAGATTTTGGCGCCAAGATTATAATTTTTCAAACCAAAATTCAGATTTTGGCGCCAAAATTATAATCTCTCCGCCAATATTCAGATTTTGGCGCCAAAATTATATTTTTCAAACCAAAATTCAGATTTGGGCGCCATGATTATAATCTCTCCGCCAATATTCAGATTTTGACGCCAAGATTATAATCTCTCGATCATATTGAGATTTTGGCGCCATGATTATAATCTCTCCACCAATATTCTGATTTTGACGCCATGATTATAATTTTTCAAACCAATATTCAGATTTTGGCGCCAAAATTATAATCTCTCCGCCAATATTCAGATTTTGGCGCCAAGATTATAATCTCTCCACCAATATTGAGATTTTGACGCCATGATTATAATTTTTCAAACCAATATTCAGATTTTGACGCCATGATTATAATTTTTCAAACCAATATTCAGATTTTGACGCCATGATATAATCTCTCCACCAGTATTCAGATTTTGGCGCCAAGATTATAATTTTTCAAACCAAAATTCAGATTTTGGCGCCAAAATTATATTTGTCAGACCAAAATTCAGGTTTTTGCGCCAAAATTATATTTTTCAAACCAAAATTCAGATTTGGGCGCCATGATTATAATCTCTCCGCCAATATTGAGATTTTGGCGCCAAAATTATAATCTCTCCGCCAGTATTCAGATTTTGGAGTCAAAATTATAATCTCTCCGCCAGTATTCAGATGTTGGCTCCAAAATTATAATTTCTCCACCAGTATTCAGATTTTGGCTCCAAAATTATAATTTCTCCACCAGTATTCAGATTTTGGCGCCAAGATTATAATTTTTCAAACCAAAATTCAGAGTTTGGCGCCAAAATTATACTTTTTCCACCAGTATTCTGATTTTGGCGCCAAAATTATAATCTCTCCTCCAGTATTCAGATTTTGACGCCAAAATTATAACTTTTAAGATCGACACGAATTGGGTTCATACCATGCTCATATTTTCACTTTTTGGAATTAAAATCTTTTCATTTTTCAGCAATTGAGAATAGTTTTAAATTTCGATTTTCTATCTTGCTTTTTCTCGTATCATCTGTCTCGCTGAAAATCCTCACTCGTCACTTTTCCCCTTAACTGGGAAGGTGGTCTAGCTGAAAAGAGAGCTTTCGCCATATTGCCATAGCGTCAAAAAAGGGAATTTCCTCCCTTCGATAATTAATGAAATAAAATGGGTGGAGAATCTGGACAAACTCCAGAATTTAAATAGTTTGTTCTACTTCATTTGAATAAAAATAAAGTACTTAAACACTTATAATGCTTCAATGTCGTATTAATTCACATTTATTTTTTCAAACAATTTATTTAATCAATGATATTTAAACACATATTCAATAAAATGCAACTTTACCGGCAATTTGGCGAACGCTTCCACCTGGGCCCCGCTTCCGGTTTGAAGTGGAAGAAGAGTGAAAAAAAATTTATTTGGTTTATTTATTGTTTTAATATTAGGAATCATAAAAATATTATCCCTTGTTTAATGTTTTTCAAAGAAAAACCCGGAAAAATCGATGGTTTTCTTTATTTTGTTGAAAAAATAAACGAGAGGCCTCTATTCTATTACCCTTAATTCGATTAAAAGGTCCACCTGACACGAAGATTAATTTATAAAAAAAAAAAGACACCCTTTTTTTTTTCTTCCAAAAATAGAGTAATCAATGATGATTTTGAACCTAATTTATAGCATCAAAGTAGCTTAAATAATTCGTAGTCAACGCACATGTCACGTCAATATTCAATGAACTAGAAGCTAACAATTTACCTTATTTATTGCATTTTTTCTCTTTAAAAAATTCCAAATTTGGCGTATTTATTTTCATAAAATATGTATTATAAATAAAAATTGTAGGAAATTTAATTCTCTATAAAGTTGTACTTAATTATTTTTTCTTGGATGCACCATTTTCGGAAAATTTTTTAAAATAAATTATCTTGAAAACAGTTAAAAATAAATTTATCCTTGAAAACAGTGCGTCCCAGAGAAAAAATGAATAGGATAAAAAATAAAGAGAATTGAATTTCCAACTGATTTATTTAGTGCATTTTTTCAATATCTGTAACGGTTTACGATTTACAAGCCTTTAAAAATTAACCTTCTTAATGGTTAAACTTCAATAACCTTCTTACACGGAGAAGGTCAACTTTTGATGGACTTTAACGCCTAAAATGTTCAAAATTTTGAAAAAATGAACTACTAGGTGTACAAAATGAAACTCGGCTAAAATCTACAAAATTCAAATTTACCCTGTGGCTGAGTTTCATTTTGTACACCTAATATGAATACGTTACACAAATGATAAAAAGTGTGAATTTTGGATTAATAATATGCATAAGCCTAGTAAAAAATAAATAAATAAAACTCCATAAAATTTTAGATATAATACGTAATAAATTCAGTTTTAAGAAAAGATTCGTACTTCCAATACCATTTATCCCACTTCTGATATCGGTTATCCAAATATGTTTATAGTAAATTCGGATATAGAAGGAAAAATAGGTTTTTTTTTAGCTTAAAAAATCTATAATAAAATACAGATTTACTGTAATAAATACGGCTGTACTTTTAATAGTAAAATTAAGGATTCGGAGATAGTTTGAGGCCTCCGTTTTTTTTTGTGGCTTATCCGAACTTTCTCATTCATTCGCGAATTCGATTTCACAACTTTTCGCAGTTTTGAGTCGTCGACGAGAAGATTAATATTGCTACACTGCGGACTTAGATCCCTCGAGCTCGTTATTAAATGTAAATTAGCCCGATATTAACTAGGGATTAAATTAAATGTTTGGAACTCCTAGAATAATTAATTTTCATTTGAAAATTCCAAATATAAAATTATTCACGGTGTCCGGAAATACATAGCACACGTCCGGGAGAGCATTAAAAAGTGGTTTTATAAAAAAAGTTAAATTTAACCCCCTTTAATTTAAATCAAAGAATTTGATGGCGTAGTTTAAAATGCGTTTGGATATACAGGGTGCCCCAAACAGAACCTAACTTCGTTATTTCAAATGAGAACCCCTATTTTTTATTTCAGATTCGTAATCTACGCATAATTTCAAGTAGATTTGTTTATTTTTGAGACCATTTTCGACAAGTTTAAAAAATGTCAAATTTTAGCGTTTTTTGCGCTAAAATCTGTTAAAATTGACCTAGGAGACTCGTTTTTTTTCTGATTCCGCTTATTTTTGTCCGAAGTTGGAATCTTCGTCCGAAAGTTGGAATCTTCGGACAAAAATAAGCGGAATAAAAAAAAACGAGTCTCCTAGCTCAATTTTAACGAATTTTAGCGCAAAAAACGCTAAAATTTGACATTTTTTAAAGTTGTCGAAAATGGCCTCAAAAATAGTCAAATCTACTTGAAATTTTGCGTAGATTACGAATCTGAAATAAAAAATAAGGGTTCTCATTTGAAAAACGAAGTTAGGTTGTTTCTGGGACACCCTGTATATCCAGGCGGATTTTAAACTACACCATCAAATTCTTCGATTTAAATTAAGGGGGGTTTACATTTAACTTTTTTCATAAAACCACTTTTTAACGCTCTCCCAGAGGTATGCCATGTGTTTCCGGACACCCTGTATATGACCATTTTTGACAACTTTAAAAAAATGTCAAATTTTAGCGTTTTTTGCGCTAAAATCCGTTTAAAATCGACCTAAGAGACTCATTTTTTTAAATTCCATTCTTTTTGTCCGAAGATTTCAACTATTACAAATTCAAGAATCTTCGCATTCTGCGAATTTTTCTCTTGGGCCATAATTTTGAAAGAGCTACAGCGTCTTTTGTAGTGTGCAGCAAAAGGAAAATTCCTTTTAAAAATCGCTAATTTTCATTTCTGAAGTAAGTTTGGGTTTTGACTTGAAAAAAGGCCGTTAGCGACGACAACAATTGATGCAAACAATGCGAAGATGCTTGAATTTTGTGATAGTTGAAATCTTCGTACAAAAAGATGTGGGGAAAAAATTAGTCTCTTAGGTCGATTTTAACGGATTTTAGCGCAAAAAAACGCAAAATTTGACGTTTTTAAAAGTTGTCAAAAGAGGTCATGTGAAAGTTAAATCAACTTGAATGCGAAGATTACGAATCTGAAATAAAAAATAGGTCTCGTTTGAAATAACTAAGTTAGGGTTGGGGGCACCCTGTATATCCAAACGCATTTTAAACTACATACATCATAAATTCTTTGATTTAAATTAAGGGGGCTTTACATTTAACTTTTTTATAAGCCACTTTTAGACGTTTCCGGACCCCGTATACCTTTTTTTACGATTTTTTTATGAAAAAATTTTTTTAAAACACCTTTTAGACACCCCATATACGTAAATTATTTTATGAAGTTAAAAAAAATGGGTTGAAAATTTAAGAAATTGTGGGCCAAATTTTTTTTTGAAAAAAAAAAACCTGGTTATTTTTATTAAATAATTAATATAATTAATTAAATTTTGCAAACTGGTTTTCACTCTGAATAATGACTCGTATAGTTTGACACATGAATTAAGAAGGATAGTCCCTTCACCTGTTGATTAATTTAAGCACGGCCATCAATTTCTGAAAAACGACCCTAAAAATAAATCGCTTTCCAGTTTAAAAAAAATGTTTTTTTGTTCGCAGTTTCACCAAACGATCCTAACGTATTTAAAGGATAAAGTTTGGGATTTTATTTTACGTTGCCAAAGACTGGCCTTCGGAGCCGAATCCTTCATTTCCCCGGGATGACGAGTACGGTCTTTATTTTTATTTTCGAAAATAAAGAAACCTTTTAAAAAAAATGGGAAGCCATAATTTTTAGACTTATGCTATGGTACCGATTTTTTTTGGTCAATCCTTTATTAATATTTCAATCTTTTCTATTTCTATACCGTATGTTTATCTTTTATAAAGAAAGTTTTTTCATTTTCCCTCAGGCGTATAAACGTCCAATATGCACCAGGTTGATGAAAATCAAGTTAAAAAATAAATATCAAAATAAACTATAAAGAAGAGAAAAAAGTTAACAATAACAATTAATAAATTCAAAATATTGTCGCAATTTTTCTCTAATCAACAAATGTCCTGTTGACCTTGAAGCAGTGTTGGGCGTAATCGTAATCGCAATTACGATTACGATTGTAATCGCAAGTTTCTTAATTACGATTACGATTGTGTGTGATTTTTTCCTGCGATTACAATCGTAATTGTATTTTTTTTTTTTTTGCAATTACCATTATAATCGTATTTTTTTCTGCGATTACAATCGTAATCGTATTTTTTTCTGCGATTACAATCGTAATCGTATTTTTTTTCTGCGATTACCATTATAATCGTATTTTTTTCTGCGATTACAATCGTAATCGTATTTTTTTCTGCGATTACAATCGTATCGTATTTTTTTCTGCGATTACAATCGTAATCGTATTTTTTTCTGCGATTACAATCGTAATCGCATTTTTTTCGAGCGATTA
>JACGAQ010000180.1:0-263241 GCA_014119065.1 Orius insidiosus | reverse complement strand
TGTAATCAAACTTTAAAAAAAGAGTATATTTTACGCTTTCCGGAAATTAATAATTGCTTCATTTATTTCTGGAAACTCATAAATGCGTCACGTATCTATGGAATCATAAATGCTTCATGATTTCTCGAAATTCATAAAAGCATAATGTATTTCTGGAAATTCATAAATGCTTCACGTATCTCTAGAATCACAATGCTTCATGTGTTTCTCGAAATTCATAAAAGCATAATGTATTTCTGGAAATTCATAAATGCTTCACGAATATCTAGAATCAATGCTTCATGTATCTCGAAATTCAAAACATAATGTATTTCTGGAAATTCAAAATGCTTCACGTATCTCTAGAATCACAAATGCTTGTTTTCTCGAAATTCATAAAGCATAATGTTTTTGGAAATTCATAATGCTTCACGATCTCTGAATCATAATCTTCATGTATTTCTCGAAATTCATAAAGCATAATGTATTTCTGGAAATTCATAAATCCTTCACGAATCTCTAGAATCATAAATGCTTCATGTATTTCTCGAATTTCATAAAATCGTCGCGTAATTCTAACCGGATAAGTCATTTTTTATCTATTTTGAGTCAGGCATAGTTTCTGATGGTAAATTTTGTGGAGAATCGCTTCCGTGGTAGTTTAATCCTATTACCAACAGAAAACGCAGGGTTCACGATTAGCCAACAGGCATTGATTCCAATGAGAACTTAATCCGTATTCTTGCTCTCCTGAAAACCTAGGAAAATGAGATAGCCGGTTAGAACTACGCAACGAAATGCTCCAAGTAATTCTAGAAATTCATAAGTACTTCATGTATCTCTAGAATCATAATTGCTTCATGTATTTCTGGAAATTCATAAATCATAACATATTTCTGGAAATTCATAAATGCTTCACGTATCTCCAAATCATAAATGCTTCATGTTTTATGGAAATTTATAAATGCCTAATGCATTTCTGGAAATTCTTAATTACTTCGTGTATCTTAGGAATCCAAATTGCTTCATGTATTTCTGGAAATTCATAAATGCATAACATATTTCTGGAAATTCATAAATGCTTCACGTATCTCCGAAATCATAAATGCTTCAGTATTTATGGAAATTTAAATGACTAACGTATTTCTGGAAATTCTTAATACTACTTCAGAGGTATCTTTAGGATCATAATGCTTCATGTATTTCTGGACATTTGTAAATGCTCCAAGTAAATCTGGAATTCATAAATACTTCACGTATCTCTAGAATCATAATTGCTTCATGTATTTCTGGAAATTCATAAATGCTTCACGTATGTCTAGAATCATAAATACTCCAAGCAATTCTGGAAGTTCATAATAAATGCTCCAAATATTTCTGGAAACTACCAAATAAAATATTTTTCCTTTTTGCGTCCAGCAATTTTTTTTTTCAATTTTTATGAAGTTTGTTTGCTTTATTATTCCTACAAATTATAAATTTTTAGTATAGTAGAGGGTTTTGCCGGTTTTGGCGCAATTCTTGGTGGCAACGTTGCCGGATCTCCTCGGAGCCCAGCCTCGTCTCTCTGAACTACCCCCCCCCTCCCTACCCTACCTATAGCGCTCTCTCTCTTCTCATAGCATCTTAACGTAAACATTGTTGCCGGATCATCGAGACTAGCTTCTCTATCGCCCCCCCCCCCTTCCCACTCAGACGGCTCCCGCCAACCTTTTAGCAGGTCTACCAACATAATTTAAAAAAATTCCCTCAGCTCCAAGCTTCGAACCCGAGTCCCCTGCATGGAAGTCTACCACCTTAACCGCTACACTACGCATCTTATTGTCTATGTTATTCAATTAATGGCTAATAAAGTCGGACGAACCCCCCCCCCCCCCCCCCCCCTCGCTCACCTACACTATCATCCGACCGTCAATGAGTATCTCTATAGTCATCCTAGGTGTCAACAACCTCCCTCCCTCCCGGTGAAATTTGAGCGATCGAGGTGTCATCATACTTCGTCTAGACATTTTTTTCCCTTTATTTATTCAATAAAAATAAAATTTAAAAAATTAATCAATCAAAACATAGGTATCCTTAAAGCCGGTACCATGACTTCTACAAGTGACTTAGCGGATCAACTTCCAAAAATCCCCCCCCCCCCCCACCAACACTCGCCACCGACAAACGCTATTGCTCCATTAAATGATTTTTTCGTAGTAAGCCAACCTTCAGTAACTAAGAAAAACTGATCGAATCTGATTCGTCATTTTATGCGAATCCTCACCAAACCGGTTAACCTTACCTGCTTCTATGGAGGAGCGCGGTATTGTCCCTTATTTCATAAATGATTGGCTGGGAGAGGACTAGCCATATACGCCCATAGGCCTCAAGGTCACTTAACCGAGACTTGTCAAAGTTTTAAAGTTAAAGGTTATTAAATTCTTACTATCATAAAAATAAGGTTTATTCTAAATTTTACACAAAATACTATAAACATAATAATAATAATAATAATACATGTTTATTAGTTGCTGCAGTAACAAATTTTCTTTTTTAAATTATGATTTTATGAACAATGCACTAAAGCTGTGATCTTAAAACACTACGTTTTCTCTTCTTCCAACAAAAATAAATACATAAATAATAAGTTGACGATCTTCCGACTCATTGAATAGAATTAGCACTTTTTGGTATTAAATTTCCTATAGGGTTCTCCAACTGATTCGTAGATCGTTTGTTTCGCTCCATCAACTCCTGTTCTAGGTCCTCACCTGCAGTCTGTAAAGGAAGAGTAGGTACCTATTATAATACATGGTATTAATTTTTTACAACTGACCGACCTGTATGGTTTTATAATGAAAAAATAAATAAATTTTGTCTTCATCCGAGGTAAGGAAACGATGTTCCTTCTTTCTCTTATCAACAGGCCGCTTAAAGTTTTGTTTCTCGCCGCGTCTCCTGAGTCGAATAGTTTCAGGTAGATGGACATATTATCAATTATCATATATTGAGTTTGTGTGCGATTTAGAGTAAGTAGGTACGTACATTTTAAAGTATCTAATTGCCTCTTTAAATTTTTCTGTTCCTACCAAAAATGTTAGAAATCGGCTGACTTTCAAATTACCGTACTGGTAGACTATGGTAGATTCCTAACTCTGACCAGAAACTTGGTCCGTTATTAATTCTAATCTCGAAATTGACATATTCTCCAAATTTAAATTCAATGAAAAACAGATCTTATCTTTATGTAGGGTAAAAAATAAGTGGTATTTAACAAAAAAAATTTTCATATATCGACGGTCTCAAGGTAGAAAGGTGTAAGCCCGATATGACGAAAATGGTGTTGTTTAGTGAAAAATGGTCGCGAGCGCCAGTTCTTTCATTTAAAATGATTGATTTTAATTTTCAAAAATCGAAAAATAAAGAAAATCGAGTTTTTAAGTTTGTAAGATACATTGGATAACAATATTGCAGCGTCAGGTTATCGTGAGCTCTATCGAAATTTGATGAATGGCGCTTAAGCCTTTCTGCCTTGAGACCGTCGAATTATGAAATCTACCTCTGTAGACAATCAATTATCAAGCTTAACATCATGTTTTATTTTCTTTTATACTATTTTTAACAAATTTTTGATATAGATCGATGTCCGTGGGCCAAGGTTCTCACCCCGTCATCCAGTATGTGACGTTTATCATCGAAGGGTGAAAGAGTCTTTTTCTGAACTACCGTTGAAGTAAATGTTCTCTCGATACGATCGATTTGAATTCGGTTTTATACTCCATCGATTGTTCAGGGCGTTAAGGTAGTCATCAAAGTTAAGTTTTCCTTCGACTGCAACTCTTTTGATCCCTTTCGCCTTTTTCTGTTCATCGTTCGGGCTACGGATGGCGTACATCTTAGCTCGTAGACCAACAAATTCGGAGGCTGGCGTTCCGTTGAGCTCATCCTTAAATTTCCCCAGAGCCTTTTATTAGCGGTCGTATATGCTGGGTGGTGGGGATAATCTGAAGTATCAAATTCTTCTAGAATGTTAGTCACGTCGGTATAAAAATCCTTAGTTTTTATATAATAGATTAGACTATCCGTGTCAGTGTACATCAGTCGCAGTCTTTCAGGTCCGTAAAAAGTCAGCATTGTGTTGTAGTGGAATCACATCCTGAGCTTGGAAATATCCAAAATTGCCATACCCACATAAATAGGTTTGTTCATAAGGACATTTTCCAAGTCAAGATGTACAGCCACCAAGTTTTCCTTGTAAATCGTCCTGTCTTTAAAAGTTGGTCGGGCGATCAGTCGGTCAAGTCGTTTTTGAGTTACTACCAGCTCAATTTTTATTCTTTTACGAACATTTTCCATAAACTTGCCAAAAACGGCGTTGTTCATAAGTTTGTAAAAGTCTTTATCGAAGTCATTGGTTGCCTTTTGTCTTAGTCCCGTATTGAGGTCAATGTAAGGCCGAAGCCAATCCGATTGTCTGAATTTAAGCGCTCGATGTATTCGGACTACTTTGAGACCCAATCCCACAGCCGCTGCAGGTTGGCGAAATGCACAACATATTTCTCTTTTTTGTTCAAAGAAGCCAACAATTTCGTATGAGACCTCCGGGAGGGATCTTATTTTCCGGAAGAAGGGGAAAATCGTTATGCAATTCGTGAAACTCTTCCGGATACTCTATGTCGGCTTCAAGTATATAACCGTAAGGTCCGCTTGTCGAAGCGTTGAGCCAGTCAAGAGATTCCGGATGTTTAACCCATTCGAATCCACCAAAAGGGAGCGGTTTTGACATCGCCCATCCATAGAGGTTATTCGCGTCCAGATATGCGATATACGATGACTCCTCTTGAGGATCTCGATCAGGGTCCAGGTATTTGTTTGCAGCCTTTCCATGTCGTAGGCTGCACTGGCAAAGACCTCCCCTTATCCCACGCTCAATCATGAGGAGCATGTCGTAGTCGGTCAGTAGCTCGAGCCTTACCCCTGTGTATTTAAGCATAGCATCCCACGCCAGTCCAGGTGCTGTAAAGTACCAGGCGGGGTCTAATGAATATGCACTCATCATACATCTCTGAAATTTTCAAAGACATCGCACAGGAGCAAAACGTCAACTTTTACATAGAGTACGCTGTACTCTTCAATCGTTTCGATGTTAAACTCATTCCATACTCTTAGTGCATGTTCATAGTCCTCGTCAGTGATGTCTTTTTCAAATAGTTGGCTATAAAATTTCGATTTTGGAGGCAAAACCGTCTCTTGAAGACGCTCAAACGAATCTATGTAGTCGTAGGGGTATACTCCTTTTCTGACTACAAGGTCAAGGCGATCTTCAGGGAAAAACTTTGCAAGGTCTCTAAAGCCGGACCTAGGCAAATTCTTGGACAATTTATCGAGACTGGATGCGAGGAAGCGGAAGGAGTCGATAAATTTCACTGCTAAGCCACCCATTCTTTTGGAAAAAGAAATATACTTCTCTTCAGAGTTAGGGATGACTTCGATGTTATCTTTACCATCATACGCTAACTCTCTGACAATAAAATGGGAGTCATAGCCGCTTAGATTGTGGAAGAAGACGGGGAGAAATTTCGGGGTGCGAAATAGGACATTGCAGCTTCTGTGTGCTGCGCCACGATACAAGCCACTGATATGATCGTGGTCCATCACTTTCGGGTCATTATTGGTGAATGGATGGGAACAGAGGAAACAGGTTGTGGAACGATTATAAGCGTGTTCCTCAGAAACCTTTAGAGGTAACATCGGCTGCGGCTTCGAGTACACCAGGGACACCATTTCCGCCACTTTATCCATATACAACATAAATTTCAAGGCAGAATCTTTCCCTACGTAAACGTAGGGTTCGACGGGGAAGTCTGATGGTATTAAATGGCGGGGAACCGTCTCAGCGACCTTAACATAAACGCAAAAACTCATCGGGAGATGGTTCTGATAAGGGATCGTCTGACGTGACACACCGAAGCTCTCCAGTGTCGGAATCTTTTCGAGAATCGCCTCAAAATCTGCGTAGACGACAAATGGTATCCTCATTTGGTTTTGAATCTTTGAAAAACACGCGGGATTTCCTTTATCGCCTACTTTTGGGAGCTCAATACGCGTGGGTCGGTTTTTTCCGCAGTACTCCATATGGAGCTTCATTCGTTCAGCAATGCCATTCCCATTACTGTTGAAGTGGGTCAGGCATCGCTTGCAAACTCGAATCCCATGTTCGTGTCCAGAAATTTGTAAAGCCACTAACCTCTCAAAATTTTTAATGTATGCCCAGTGACTTTTTCCGTCCTCTGTTGTGATGAGTAAGAGGTCACGGTGATCCTCCTTTTCATGATCCACCACCTTCAGAGGATATACGTCTCCAGACTTTCCAACAGTGAATACGTTAATGGAGATATTGTTCCGTTTCTCAAAGGTTTTGACCTCTTCGAGACGGGTAGGGAATGAAACACATCCGAAATCGTAACCGTGTTTAATATTGCGATAATGGGACACGCGATCTATGTCCTTCTTTTCTTTGATGAGATGGGAGAGGATGGCGTACTCGAAACAACGCTCGTCATTT
The DNA here is from genome assembly GCA_014119065.1 of Orius insidiosus. Lineage (NCBI taxonomy): Eukaryota > Metazoa > Arthropoda > Insecta > Hemiptera > Anthocoridae > Orius > Orius insidiosus. The sequence continues at coordinate 256,715 of JACGAQ010000180.1, read as the reverse complement.
TTTTAACGTTTATAATCGCTTTTCGGTTTTTTATATGGGGCGGGAGCTCGATAAAACTGGAAGCACCCAAAGGTCGGAGGCGATTAATACGAACGAAAAGCCCGTCGATCTGTTTAAGGGTCCATCCGCTTTTCTTTACGTGCATTTCCTCCATTTCAGCCGCTAATTTCGTGTAAACTTGGTTAAGATGACTCAGAATATCGCTGTCATCATATATAGCTATATTTTTTGTCTTAAAAGCCCGGTCACACGTCTCACCTTGAATATTTCAAAAGTAGCTTCTAGGATAACATTGAATTTAACAGGAGCGTCACTCCTTTTTAAATATTCGGTAATTAATTTGGAAACTAATTCCGTTTTTGCGTTCATAAACTCTTTAAGATCGGCCGTTATATTGCATGGTACAAATAAGTCTCTAAATTACTACCGAATGCTGATTCGATAGGAAAATATGACGATCCCACTGAAGCCTCAATCCTCCTCCGCTTCGTCATGACGAGGGGTGTTTCCTTCCCACAAACACGCAAATGAGCTTTCAATGAGCGTATTTCTGGAAAAGTAACACCACAAGATACACAAGTCCGACGGACAAAATTGCACGATCTCTCATGTTTCAAACAAACGTCTTTTCTAGTAAAAACCTTCTCACAATGTTTACATGCGAACATGACTGGTAAATAATAATAATAATACGTGTGTAATAATTATAAAAATTTGAATTTAAATTTAACGGTTATAATAATTAACAATGCCTTTATTATGTACCTACTTACTGCTTAGAAATCTGAACACAAACAACGAATATCGATAGTGTTTGGAACTATAGTGTGTTCCTACAGTCTAAAAAAAAAAATATATATATAAAAGGATGGGAAAAAAATTAAGGAATGGTAAATTATGTAAATACTTACATTTATGTAGGAAACTTGTTGATAATAGGTATTATTCCCAAATAGAGCTGACGATATCAGTTTAGTACGAAAAAAAAAATTGTTTTCTATTTTTTTTTTCTTTTTAAATGAATTTTATTGCACTCGTAGACGATATAATATGAGCCTTGTTCAAATGACAAAGAGAGACTGAGGAGTAAGCATTTTTTTTTAATTCTCTAATAGAATAAATCACATCGAGACGGACAAGCTCGTGCAAGTCTTTACTAGTCGGGGGCCTAGTCGGGGGCTCAGCCGGGGGCCTAGTCGGGGGCCTAAGGCTAAAACGCACGCTAGGGCTTGACGCGCGGCCTAAGGCGTGCGGCTCGACTCGAACTTTTCTTAAACGTCCTTAAAGAAGAATTTAAAGTGAATCCGATATGTAATCTTCTATTCTCAAAATATTGACTCGCTCTCTATTTTGATCGACTATTTTTTTTCGTAACGTTGTTGTTCACTCGGTTTCTGAGAGGTAAATGAACAACACCCGTAGGTCGTTCTAATATTTTATACCCAGGTAAATGGTTGGATAAGACTAATGAAGGATATACTGTGGTTAAGCCTTTTTAATACGAGCCACCGCTGATGTTTGAATCGATTGATAGTTTCGATATATCGAAAATTTGAACTATAGATGACGAAACATTGACGGATTGCGGCTCGACTTGAACTTTTCTTAAACTTACTTAAAGAAGTTTTTAAAATGAATCCGATATGTGATCTTCTATTCTCGAATATTGACTCGCTCTCTATTTTGATCGACTATTTTTCGTAACTTGTTGATTACTCGGTTTCTGAGAGGTAAATGAACAACACCAGTGGGTCGCTCTAATATTTTATACCCAGGTAATGGTTGGATAAAACTAATGAAGGATATACTGTGGTTAAGCCTTTTTAATAGCAGCCACCGATGATGTTTGAATCGATTGGCAGTGTCGATATATGAAAATCTGAACTATAGATGACGAAACATTTACTGTCAGGGCTTTTGGCAAACCTGTGACGGTCAGCGAGCCCTAGGAGTTGAACTATGGTGTTGGTAAATTCCGTCATCTCATAACACGCTTCCGGAATTTGATGACGAAGATTATTGTTCATTGAAATGAAAGGACTCGAAAGAGAGTAACCCGACCACTACTCATTGATAACGTTCTTCTGTGAATAAGGGGGGGGGGGGGGATCCTCGGAAAGAAGTGACGAACGTCCTGAGAAAGACAAGGCGAACGACATAATGTATGACCACTCGAGATGACGATTTATTTTTATAGGGTATGAAGAATTAAATACGATGGACATAGATGGCCGCACACTATCGTATTATTTTCATATAAGCGATCTCGATTAAAAATAATTGAAAGACAAATGTCTGAGAAGTAAAGTATGTATGTAATCAATAAATTTTAGTCCTTAAGCCGCGCGTCAAGCCCTAGCGTGCGTTTTAGCCTTAGGCCCCCGACTAGGCCCCCGGCTGAGCCCCCGACTAGGCCCCCGACTAGTAAAGACTTGCACGAGCTTGTCCGTCTCGATGTGATTTATTCTATTAGAGAATTAAAAAAAAATGCTTACTCCTCAGTCTCTCTTTGTCATTTGAACAAGGCTCATATTATATCGTCTACGAGTGCAATAAAATTCATTTAAAAAGAAAAAAAAAATAGAAAACAATTTTTTTTTCGTACTAAACTGATATCGTCAGCTCTATTTGGGAATAATACCTATTATCAACAAGTTTCCTACATAAATGTAAGTATTTACATAATTTACCATTCCTTAATTTTTTTCCCATCCTTTTATATATATTTTTTTTTTTAGACTGTAGGAACACACTATAGTTCCAAACACTATCGATATTCGTTGTTTGTGTTCAGATTTCTAAGCAGTAAGTAGGTACATAATAAAGGCATTGTTAATTATTATAACCGTTAAATTTAAATTCAAATTTTTATAATTATTACACACGTATTATTATTATTATTTACCAGTCATGTTCGCATGTAAACATTGTGAGAAGGTTTTTACTAGAAAAGACGTTTGTTTGAAACATGAGAGATCGTGCAATTTTGTCCGTCGGACTTGTGTATCTTGTGGTGTTACTTTTCCAGAAATACGCTCATTGAAAGCTCATTTGCGTGTTTGTGGGAAGGAAACACCCCTCGTCATGACGAAGCGGAGGAGGATTGAGGCTTCAGTGGGATCGTCATATTTTCCTATCGAATCAGCATTCGGTAGTAATTTAGAGACTTATTTTGTACCATGCAATATAACGGCCGATCTTAAAGAGTTTATGAACGCAAAAAACGGAATTAGTTTCCAAATTAATTACCGAATATTTAAAAAGGAGTGACGCTCCTGTTAAATTCAATGTTATCCTAGAAGCTACTTTTGAAATATTCAAGGTGAGACGTGTGACCGGGCTTTTAAGACAAAAAATATAGCTATATATGATGACAGCGATATTCTGAGTCATCTTAACCAAGTTTACACGAAATTAGCGGCTGAAATGGAGGAAATGCACGTAAAGAAAAGCGGATGGACCCTTAAACAGATCGACGGGCTTTTCGTTCGTATTAATCGCCTCCGACCTTTGGGTGCTTCCAGTTTTATCGAGCTCCCGCCCCATATAAAAAACCGAAAAGCGATTATAAACGTTAAAAATAATGACGAGCGTTGTTTCGAGTACGCCATCCTCTCCCATCTCATCAAAGAAAAGAAGGACATAGATCGCGTGTCCCATTATCGCAATATTAAACACGGTTACGATTTCGGATGTGTTTCATTCCCTACCCGTCTCGAAGAGGTCAAAACCTTTGAGAAACGGAACAATATCTCCATTAACGTATTCACTGTTGGAAAGTCTGGAGACGTATATCCTCTGAAGGTGGTGGATCATGAAAAGGAGGATCACCGTGACCTCTTACTCATCACAACAGAGGACGGAAAAAGTCACTGGGCATACATTAAAAATTTTGAGAGGTTAGTGGCTTTACAAATTTCTGGACACGAACATGGGATTCGAGTTTGCAAGCGATGCCTGACCCACTTCAACAGTAATGGGAATGGCATTGCTGAACGAATGAAGCTCCATATGGAGTACTGCGGAAAAAACCGACCCACGCGTATTGAGCTCCCAAAAGTAGGCGATAAAGGAAATCCCGCGTGTTTTTCAAAGATTCAAAACCAAATGAGGATACCATTTGTCGTCTACGCAGATTTTGAGGCGATTCTCGAAAAGATTCCGACACTGGAGAGCTTCGGTGTGTCACGTCAGACGATCCCTTATCAGAACCATCTCCCGATGAGTTTTTGCGTTTATGTTAAGGTCGCTGAGACGGTTCCCCGCCATTTAATACCATCAGACTTCCCCGTCGAACCCTACGTTTACGTAGGGAAAGATTCTGCCTTGAAATTTATGTTGTATATGGATAAAGTGGCGGAAATGGTGTCCCTGGTGTACTCGAAGCCGCAGCCGATGTTACCTCTAAAGGTTTCTGAGGAACACGCTTATAATCGTTCCACAACCTGTTTCCTCTGTTCCCATCCATTCACCAATAATGACCCGAAAGTGATGGACCACGATCATATCAGTGGCTTGTATCGTGGCGCAGCACACAGAAGCTGCAATGTCCTATTTCGCACCCCGAAATTTCTCCCCGTCTTCTTCCACAATCTAAGCGGCTATGACTCCCATTTTATTGTCAGAGAGTTAGCGTATGATGGTAAAGATAACATCGAAGTCATCCCTAACTCTGAAGAGAAGTATATTTCTTTTTCCAAAAGAATGGGTGGCTTAGCAGTGAAATTTATCGACTCCTTCCGCTTCCTCGCATCCAGTCTCGATAAATTGTCCAAGAATTTGCCTAGGTCCGGCTTTAGAGACCTTGCAAAGTTTTTCCCTGAAGATCGCCTTGACCTTGTAGTCAGAAAAGGAGTATACCCCTACGACTACATAGATTCGTTTGAGCGTCTTCAAGAGACGGTTTTGCCTCCAAAATCGAAATTTTATAGCCAACTATTTGAAAAAGACATCACTGACGAGGACTATGAACATGCACTAAGAGTATGGAATGAGTTTAACATCGAAACGATTGAAGAGTACAGCGTACTCTATGTAAAAGTTGACGTTTTGCTCCTGTGCGATGTCTTTGAAAATTTCAGAGATGTATGTATGAGTGCATATTCATTAGACCCCGCCTGGTACTTTACAGCACCTGGACTGGCGTGGGATGCTATGCTTAAATACACAGGGGTAAGGCTCGAGCTACTGACCGACTACGACATGCTCCTCATGATTGAGCGTGGGATAAGGGGAGGTCTTTGCCAGTGCAGCCTACGACATGGAAAGGCTGCAAACAAATACCTGGACCCTGATCGAGATCCTCAAGAGGAGTCATCGTATATCGCATATCTGGACGCGAATAACCTCTATGGATGGGCGATGTCAAAACCGCTCCCTTTTGGTGGATTCGAATGGGTTAAACATCCGGAATCTCTTGACTGGCTCAACGCTTCGACAAGCGGACCTTACGGTTATATACTTGAAGCCGACATAGAGTATCCGGAAGAGTTTCACGAATTGCATAACGATTTTCCCCTTCTTCCGGAAAATAAGATCCCTCCCGGAGGCTCTCATACGAAATTGTTGGCTTCTTTGAACAAAAAAGAGAAATATGTTGTGCATTTCGCCAACCTGCAGCAGGCTGTGGGATTGGGTCTCAAAGTAGTCCGAATACATCGAGCGCTTAAATTCAGACAATCGGATTGGCTTCGGCCTTACATTGACCTCAATACGGGACTAAGACAAAAGGCAACCAATGACTTCGATAAAGACTTTTACAAACTTATGAACAACGCCGTTTTTGGCAAGTTTATGGAAAATGTTCGTAAAAGAATAAAAATTGAGCTGGTAGTAACTCAAAAACGACTTGACCGACTGATCGCCCGACCAACTTTTAAAGACAGGACGATTTACAAGGAAAACTTGGTGGCTGTACATCTTGACTTGGAAAATGTCCTTATGAACAAACCTATTTATGTGGGTATGGCAATTTTGGATATTTCCAAGCTCAGGATGTATGATTTCCACTACAACACAATGCTGACTTTTTACGGACCTGAAAGACTGCGACTGATGTACACTGACACGGATAGTCTAATCTATTATATAAAAACTAAGGATTTTTATACCGACGTGACTAACATTCTAGAAGAATTTGATACTTCAGATTATCCGCCCCACCACCCAGCATATACGACCGCTAATAAAAAGGCTCTGGGGAAATTTAAGGATGAGCTCAACGGAACGCCAGCCTCCGAATTTGTTGGTCTACGAGCTAAGATGTACGCCATCCGTAGCCCGAACGATGAACAGAAAAAGGCGAAAGGGATCAAAAGAGTTGCAGTCGAAGGAAAACTTAACTTTGATGACTACCTTAACGCCCTGAACAATCGACTGGAGTATAAAACCGAATTCAAATCGATCGTATCGAGAGAACATTTACTTCAATCGGTAGTTCAGAAAAAGACGTCTCTTTCACCCTTCGATGATAAACGTCACATACTGGATGACGGGGTGAGAACCTTGGCCCACGGACATCGATCTATATCAAAAATTTGTTAAAAATAGTATAAAAGAAAATAAAACATGATGTTAAGCTTGATAATTGATTGTCTACAGAGGTAGATTTCATAATTCGACGGTCTCAAGGCAGAAAGGCTTAAGCGCCATTCATCAAATTTTTCGATAGAGCTCACGATAACCTGACGCTGCAATATTGTTATCCAATGTATCTTACAAACTTAAAAACTCGATTTTCTTTATTTTTCGATTTTTGAAAATTAAAATCAATCATTTTAAATGAAAGAACTGGCGCTCGCGACCATTTTTCACTAAACAACACCATTTTCGTCATATCGGGGCTTACACCTTTCTACCTTGAGACCGTCGATATATGAAAATTTTTTTTTGTTAAATACCACTTATTTTTTACCCTACATAAAGATAAGATCTGTTTTTCATTGAATTTAAATTTGGATAGAATATGTCAATTTCGAGATTAGAATTAATAACGGACCAAGTTCTGGTCAGAGTTAGGAATCTGCCATAGTCTACCAGTACGGTAATTTGAAAGTCAGCCGATTTCTAACATTTTTGGTAGGAACAGAAAAATTTAAAGAGGCAATTAGATACTTATTAAAATGTACGTACCTACTTACTCTAAATCGCACACAAACACTCAATATATGATAATTGATAATATGTCCATCTACCTGAAACTATTCGACTCAGGAGACGCGGCGAGAAACAAAACTTTAAGCGGCCTGTTGATAAGAGAAAAGAAGGAACATCGTTTCCTTACCTCGGATGAAGACAAAATTTATTTATTTTTTCATTCTTATAAAACCATACAGGTCGGTCAGTTGTAAAAAATTAATACCATGTATTTATAATAGGTACCTACTCTTCCTTTACAGACTGCAGGTGAGGACCTAGAACAGGAGTTGATGGAGCGAAACAAACGATCTACGAATCAGTTGGAGAACCTATAGGAAATTTAAATACCAAAAAGTGCTAATTCTATTCAATGAGTCAGAAGATCGTCAACTTATTTATTTATGTATTTATTTTTGTTGGAAGAAGAGAAAAACGTAGTGTTTTAAGATCACAGCTTTAGTGCATTGTTCATAAAATCATAATTTAAAAAAGAAAATTTGTTACTGCAGCAACTAATAACATGTATTATTATTATTATTATGTTTATAGTATTTTGTGTAAAATTTAGAATAAACCTTTATTTTTATGATAGTAAGAATTTAATAACCTTTAACTTTAAACTTTGACAAGTCTCGGTTAAGTGACCTTGAGGCCTATGGGCGTATATGGCTAGTCCTCTCCCAGCCAATCATTTATGAAATAAGGGACAATACCGCGCTCCTCCATAGAAGCAGGTAAGGTTAACCGGTTTGGTGAGGATTCGCATAAAATGACGAAATCAGATTCGATCAGTTTTTCTTAGTTACTGAAGGTTGGCTTACTACGAAAATATCATTTAATGGAGCAATAGCGTTTGTCGGTGGCGAGTGTTGGTGGGGGGGGGGGGATTTTTGGAAGTTGATCCGCTAAGTCACTTGTAGAAGTCATGGTACCGGCTTTAAGGATACCTATGTTTTGATTGATTAATTTTTTAAATTTTATTTTTATTGAATAAATAAAGGGAAAAAAATGTCTAGACGAAGTATGATGACACCTCGATCGCTCAAATTTCACCGGGAGGGAGGGAGGTTGTTGACACCTAGGATGACTATAGAGATACTCATTGACGGTCGGATGATAGTGTAGGTGAGCGAGGGTTGGGGGGGGGGGGGGGTTCGTCCGACTTTATTAGCCATTAATTGAATAACATAGACAATAAGATGCGTAGTGTAGCGGTTAAGGTGGTAGACTTCCATGCAGGGGACTCGGGTTCGAAGCTTGGAGCTGAGGGAATTTTTTTTAAATTATGTTGGTAGACCTGCTAAAAGGTTGGCGGGAGCCGTCTGAGTGTGGGAAGGGGGGGGGGGGGGCGATAGAGAAGCTAGTCTCGATGATCCGGCAACAATGTTTACGTATAAGATGCTATGAGAAAGAGAGAGAGCGCTATAGGTAGGGTAGGGAGGGGGGGGGGGTAGTTCAGAGAGACGAGGCTGGGCTCCGAGGAGATCCGGCAACGTTGCCACCAAGAATTGCGCCAAAACCGGCAAAACCCCTCTACTAGGTATCTCTAGAATCATAAACGCTTCACGTATTTCTCGAAATTCATAAATGCATAACTTATATCTGGATATTCATAAATGCTTCACGTATCTTTAGTTAACGTATTTCTGGAAATTCATAAATGCTTCACGTATCCCTAGAATCATAAATGCTCCAAGCAATTCTGGAAATTCATAAATGCTCCAAATATTTCTGGAAACTACCAAACAAATTAATATTTTTTCTTTTTGCGTCCCAGCAATTTTTATGCAGTTTGTTGTCATTTTTTCACATGATTCTGTTCGGCAAAAAAATGGATAAATGTCAAAAAAGTTATTAAATAATCTATAAAATTTCAGAAAATCGAACAAAAATTTTATAAGCACCGGTATGTTTAATAAAATTTTTGCGAATTTCCATCGATACATGGAAAAAGAAGAAAAAAAAGCTAAACTGTCGTTAGATCGTCATATAATCAGCTATACCGTCATCAGATCGTTATATTGTCTAAGAAAAGGTCGTCAGATCGTCATATTATCAGCGAAGAAGTCGTTATATCGTCATATTATCAGCGAAAAGGGGGTCAGATCGTCATATAGTCACCTAAACAGTCATTAGATCGTCATACCTTCAACTAAACAGTCGTTAGATCTTTAGATATTATTATCATGATTCTTTTGGCAAAAAAAAAATGGATAAATGTCCAAAAGGTTATTAAATAATCTATAAAATTTTGGAAAATCGCAAAAAATATTTATAAAAACCGATATGTTTTATAGAATTTTTGTGAATTTCCAAGAATACATAGAAAAAAATTTCAACTTTTTCAGGAAAAAGTTGAAGTAGACATTAGGGTTGAGAAGTAATCTTTAAAATTGAGGTTAAAACTCGTGTTATGAGGGGTGAGGGGGACTAACCGCGGCAATCAACCCCCTTGGACCCGCCGTTTTCATAGTCGACCCAAATTACCATATTACAACGTTCACCTTTTATATTACACTCGTGTAATTGGAAGCTCCGATGAGTAAGTGGGGTGAAGGGGGTGGACGACGTCCCTAAAGGCTTGTTAATTTCAATGTCGTAAAAACCTCTAAAAAGAAGAGAGAGGAGAGAGAAAAAATTGTAAAATTTAACAACACCGCGAACAACCCCATTAGAATCCTCCTACATATTAATAGACAGGGTTAAAGTGCTCCTCGTAACTTCGTTAAAACATGAAAAAGACGTTTTCTAGTTCATATTTCATACCAAGTCAAAACGTCACACGTTTCTACTAAGTTTTTTACAACTGAACAGAATCATGTGAAATAATATGACGATCTAACTACTGTTTAGCTGATAATATGACGATCTAACGACAGTTTAGCAGATAATATGACGATCTAACGACAGTTTAGCTGATCATATGAAGATCTAACGACAGTTTAGCTGATAATATGACGATCTAACGACAGTTTAGCTGGTAATATGACGATCTAACGACAGTTTAGCTGATAATATGAAGATCTAACGACAGCGTAGCTGATAATATGACGATCTGATGACTGTTCAGCAGAAAATATAACGTTTTAACAGATGACAATATGACGTTTAGATGTTTAGATGACAATATGACGATCTAACGACAGTTTAGCGATAACCTCACTTCCTGAAAAATAATAGGTAGATTCATTTACATAAATCTTGATTATTTTTTAAATGAGAAAAATTATCAATTTTACAATAATTGTTATGATTAAAATGAAAATATTCAATAAAACGTGTTTGTATTTAAAATTATGAATCTTTATTAAACTCGTTTAATTCTTCGTGTTTAATGTCTAGATGACAATATGACTATCTGACGACTGTTTAGCTGATAATATGACGATCTGGTGACTTTTTAGCAGGTAATAAGACGTTCAGACGACTGTATAGCGGAAAATATGACGATCTAACGACTGCTTAGCGGAAAATATGACGATCTAATGACTGTTTGGCGGATTTAGATGACTTCGCGACTATTCAGCTGACGATATGACGATCTAACGATTGCTTAGATGACAATTTGTCGATCTAAGGACTGTTTTGCTGATAAAATGTCGGTCTGACTACAGTTTTGCTGATCATATGACGGTCTGGCGAATTTTTTTAGCTGGAAATATGGCGATCTGACGACCGTTTAGCTGATAATATGACGATCAAACGAATGTTTAGCGGATAATAAGTCGGTCTGAATACGGTTCAGCAGATAATATGACGATCAGACGTCTGTTTAGCGGAAAATATGACGATCAGATGACTGTTTAGCTGATAATATGACGATCATACTATTGTTTAGCGTAAAATATGACGATCTAACGAATGTTTAGATGAATATATGACGAACTTTTGACTGTTTGGCGGATAATTAGGACTTAGCGACATATCAGCAGACAATATGACGTTCTAACAATTGTTTAGATGACAATTTGTCGATCTAAAGACTGTTTTGCTGATAATATGTCGGTCTGACTACAGTTTAGCTGATAATATGACGATCAGACTACTGTTTAGCTGATAATATGACGATCTAACGACGGTTTTGATGACAATATGACTATCTAACGACTGTTTAGCTGATCAAATGACGATCAGATGACTGTTTAGCTGATAATATGACTATCCGACAATTATTTAGCTGATAATATGACGATATGACTACTTTTTAGCAGGTAATATGACGGTTTGACGACTGTTTAGCTGATAATATGACGATCTTACGACTATTTAGAGGATAATTAGTCTGTCTGATGACTGCTTTGCTGATAATATGACGTTTTAAGGACTGTTAAATTTAACCAAACACAAGACAAACTGAAGTTCTAGTACTATTTGAACTCGGGGGATCTTATAAAATAAGAACCAACACTTTTGTTGTAACATTGAAGCGAAACTTGAAAGAAAAAACGCCGTAGTAAGCGGTATAACGGACCGTGAAGTCAAAAAATTGATTAAAAATGAACAGAGTAGTTGCCTTTTTCTTTTTAACGGCAGATCTTACGTTTTTACCTCCCTTTTTTTTCTCTCTCTCTCGAACGAGGGTCTAAAAGACTGTCAAACTCAACGCTCCCAGACGAATCAGACGAAATCTCATGCAAAATTCATAACGTGGAGGCGTCGCGGACTACGAAAAGGGGATGAAGAGCGAAAAAAAAAGAGAAAAAGTGAATTTTCCTCGACGACTTATACCCCTAAAAAAAAACTCTTTCGCTCCATTCAAATTTTTTTTTCTCCCTCACACCACTTTTCATGCACGTCAGAACCCCCTTCAGAGTCTAGAAAATTTATAAAAATAAAACGTTCAAAATGTCGACATCTTCCAATTAGGCGCGTCAGCTTAATAGAGCGTTGTCTGTCATTACTTTCCATTTGATAAAAAAATGTCAGAAAAAAATTCAATATTTCTCAACAAAAATGAGACAGGGACATTTTTAACCTTTTTTTTCGTTATTATTGATTGAAAAGTCCTGGGAAAATAAATCAACTTGTTGGTTAGGAAACGGGTCCTAATTCTATTTCAGATATTGTTCTCCTTCATTTCAATTTGAGAACGGAGTTTCTATTAAAGGTTATTTATTGCCCTTCCGGAGTGACTAACGTCCAATTTTTTTAACCCCAAAGGATTTTTTTTTCTCCTTTTTCTTTGAGAAACTGATCAGGAAAAAACAAAACATGGCGGCCAAGTTAAGAAAATCAAGAAACAAATTCGAAAAAGCGATTCGATTTCAATGCGTCTAAGAGTTATGATTTCCTAGGACGGTGGGGGTCATATTATCAGCTAAACAGTCGCCAAATCGTCATATTGTCAGCTAAACAGTCGTTATATCGTCATATTATCTGCGAAAAAGGGGTCAAATCGTCATATTGACAGCTAAACAGTCGTTATATCGTCATATTATCAGCGAAAATGGGTTTCACATCGTCATATTGTCAGCTAAACAGTCGTTATATGGTCATATTATCTGCTAAACAGTCGTCAAATCGTCATATTGTCAGCTAAACAGTCGTCAGATCGTCATATTATCAGCTAAACAGTCGTCAGATCGTCATATTATCAGAGAAAAAGGAGTATATTGTCAGCTGAACAGTCGCCAGATAGTCATATTGTCATCTAAAAAGTCGTTAGATAGTCATATTGTCATCTAAAAAGTCGTTAGATAGTCATATTGTCATCTAAACAGTCGTTAGATCGTCATATTTTCCGCTAAAAAGTCGTAAGATCGTCAAATTACCTGCTTAAAAGTCGTTAGATCGTCATATTATCTGCTAAACAGTCGTCTGATCGTCATATTACCAGCTAAAAAGTTGCCAGATCGTCATATTATCAGCCAAACAGTCGTCAGATAGTCAAATTATCAGCAATACAGTGGTACGATCGTCATATTACCTGCTAAAAAGTTGCCAGATCGTCATATTATCAACAAAACAGTCGTCAGATAGACATATTATCATCTAAACAGTCGTTAGATCGTCATATCTTCCTCGAAACAGTCGTAAGATTGTCATATTATTAGCTAAAGAGTCGTCAGATCGTCATATTACGTGTTAAAAACTCGCCAGATCGTTATATCATCAGCTAACAGTCGTCAGATAGTCATATTGTCATCTAAAAAGTCGTTAGATCGTCATATTACCTGCTGAACAGTCGTCACATTGACATATTACCTGCTAAGAAGTCGCCAGATCGTCATGTTATCAGCTAAACTGTGGTCAAATCGTCATATCGTCTTCGAAGCAGTCGTCAGATCGTCATATTGTCATCTAATCAGTCGTTAGATCGTCATATTTTCCGCTAAACAGTCGTAAGAGCGTCAAATTACCTGCCAAAAAGTCGCTAGATCGTCATATTTTCAGCTAAACAGTCGTCAGATAGTCATATTGTCTTTTAAACTGTCGCTAGATCGTCAAATTATCAGCTAAACAGTAGTAAGGTAGTCATATTGTCATGTAAATAGTCGTTAGATAGTCATATTTTCCGCTAAACAGTCGTCTGATCGTCATATTACCGGCTAAAAAGTAGCCAGATCGTCATATTATCGGCTAAACAGTCATCAATTAGTCATATTGTAATCGAGTCATTAAACACGATGAATTAAAAGAGTTTAATAAACATTTATATTTTAAATACAAACTCGTTTTATAGAATATTGTCATTTTAATCATAACAATTATTGTAAAGTTGACAATTACTCTCATTTAAAAAAACAATATAGTATTTATGTAAACGAATGTATTTTAAAGCCAAATCGAAAGAAAAAAAATTTTAAAAAACCAACAGTTTTGTCGAAAAATTTGATAAAATCCTTTTGGTTTTTGAGATATTTTGGCATAATCGCATCATGTTTATAATGAAATATAAAAATTCCGCCACCCCCTATTTTCTGTGTATTAAAAATTGACTTGAGAAAATTAAAGGGGCTATCGACACGACGGATATTTTGTGTTATTAGTTTTACAAAGTTTTGAGGAATTTTCCCAGGGAGGGGGAGTAGGAGGGGGGGCTCCCTTTGGGAATTTCGTCCGGTTATAAACAAGAGGAAAACCCGGGCGGAGGAGAGGAGAAGGCTCTGAAAAAGGGAAACTCCCACCGTTTTCTAACCCTCTGGTTTCAACTCATGAATATATCAAAGGATTTTCACCACTGCATATTCATAGGGAAAAAACTACTAAATATACAGGCCTCAATATTTTTTTCGCCTCCAAATTACTAAGTTTTTGTGCCAGATTTTCGAAAAAAAAATCTATGTCTACTCGTTTTTTCATGAAAATTAATTAACGATCTTCTACCTTCTTAAGACAAAGGACTAATATCGTGGGGTGTAATTAGTGTAGCGAATTAATCAAGGAGACGTCTCATCTAGGTTTAGATAACCGTCAAACCCTCCCTTAAATAACCTTCATCAAACTAAAGGAGCTTTAAACAAAAGTTTTTAATTTTATTTTCAAAACAAGGAAAACAACTTTTACCCTTTTTTATTATCTTCCACGAACAGACTTATCATCCTGGTATTTTTCGATGTTGTATTCAACAATTTTTGAAAAAAGTTCTATTTTGATAAAATGAAAGATTGTGTTTTTATTAACAAAAATTGGGGTCCGAAACGCAAAAAGTTGGGGAAAAGTGGGGTAAGACCGCGTACCTATTTATTTGAACAAAATTTGCGACCGAATCGCAAAAATCAAGGAAAAGTGGGGTAAAACCACATTTATTTGAAAAAAAATTGGGGTCCGAAACGCAAAAATTAGGAGAAAGTGGGGTAAGACCGGGTAGCTATTTATTAGAACAAAAATTGGTGTCCGAAACGCAAAAATTAGGAGAAAGTGGGGTAAGACGCCAATGAGAACAAAAATTGGTGCCCGAAACGCAAAAAATGGGGTCCAAAATGAAAAATAAGGGATAAGTGGGTACTTATTTATTTGAACAAAAATTGAGGTCCGAAATGAAAAAATTAGGGGAAATGGGGTAAGACCGGGTACCTATTTATTTGAACAAAAATTGGCGTCCGAAACGCAAAAATTAAGGATAAGTGGGGTGTGCCCGATGAAAACAAAAATTGGCGTCCGAAATGCCAAATTAGGAGAAAGTAGGGTAAGACCGGGCACACAATTATTTGAACAAAAATTAGGGGATAATGGGGTAAGACCAGGTACCTATTTATTTGACAAAAATTGGCGCCCGAAACGCAAAAAAAGAAGAAAGAGGGGTAAGACCGGGTACCTATTTATTTGAACAAAAATTGGCGTCCGAAACGCAAAAATTAAGGAAAACTGGGGTGGCGCCCCTATGAGAACAAAAATTGGCAAAACGCAAAAGGTAGGGGTAAGACCGGATCCCAGGGTTGCAGCAATTTCGGATTCTTGGGCGGGTAAAATTGAATAGTCCAAACATTAAAAAAATGATTGCAACCCGTGATGAGTCCCCCCCTCTCCGACACTCTCATTCTGGGAGTTGATGTTCGAAAAGTCCCCGGGAAAAGATCCAGAGAGGAAAATCCGATTAAAGTCCTCTCCGGACGCAGAGTTTCTCGAATCAAATAAACTCCCCCCATCACCGAAAAAAAAAAATATAAAAAAAAGGGCGGGGAGGAATTTGCATTTATATTGTAAATTAGTATCTTTGATAAGCAAACTTTGAGTGTAATCCGCGCTTCCACCTCCGGGCAAACGTTTGCCCTTGAAATTGACACAACCAATTTTCATCCAGAACAAAAATATTCGCCGAAAAAAAAAATTAACAAAGTGATTTACATAAAAGGAAGAGAAGAAAAATAGAGTTTCCAAGGGCCCCAGAGGGCTTGTTATTATTCTGAAGGGCTCTAATTGGCACCGGGGCCTACTCCGATTCAAGTGTCGCCCTCCGGCTCTTCTATAATGATGAGACTTACTTGTTACTCCCCGGTTTAACAATAAAATTTCGAATTTCGTGCGATATTCTGACCGGAGAAACCCAAAAATAACTAACCAGGAAAATAGCTGGGAATGTGGAGATCTCTTGTAGTTTATATGGGAATGTGGAGATCTAACTACAATTTAGATGACAATATGACGATCTAACGTCTATTTAGCTGACAATATAACGAACTTTGAATGTTTAGCAGATAATTAGATGACTTAGCGATGATTCAGGGGGCAATATGACGTTCTAAAATAATGTAGATGACAATTTGACGATCTCAGGACTGTTTAGCTAATAATATGACGAGCTGACTGCTGTTTAGCTCATAATATGACGAGTTGACTGATGTTCAGCTGATAATATGACGATCTAACGACTGTTTAGCTGATAATATGACGATCTGACTACTGTTCAGCTGATAATATGGCGATCTGGCGACTGTTTAGCTGATAATATGACGATCTGACGACTTTTTAGCTGATAATGTGACGATCTGACGACAGTATGGTCATCTAACTACTGTTCAGAAACTAATATGACGATCTGTCGACTGTTTTCATGATAATATGACGATCTGACGACTGTTCAGCTGATAATATGACGATATCACGACTGTTAAGCAACAATATGACGATCTAACGACTGTTTAGCTAATAATATGACGATCTGACAACTGTTCAGCTAATATTATGACGATCTGGCGACTGTTTAGCTGATAATACGACGATCAGACGACAGCTTAGCTGATAATATATCGATCTGGCAACTTTTTATCAGGTAATATGACGATCAGACGACTGTTTAGGTGATAATATGACGACCTGACGACTTTTTAGCTGATACATAATATGACTATCTGACTACAGTATGATCATCTAACGATATCACGACAGTTAAGCAACAATATGAAGATCTAACTACTGTTCAGATGACAATATGACGATCTAACGACTGTTTAGCTAATAATATGACAATCTGACTACTGTTCAGCTGATAATATGACGATCTGGCGACTTTTCAGCTACTAATATCACGATCTGACGACTGTTTAGATGACAATATGACCAACGTTTGGCTGTTTTGCAGATAATATGACGATCTGACGACTGTTTAGCCGATAATATGACGATCTGACGACTGTTTAGCCGATAATATGACGATCTGACGACTTTTTAGGTGATAATATGACGATCAGACGACAGTATGGTCATCTCACTACTGTTCAGATAACAAAATGACGATCTGACGACTGTTTAGATTACAATATGACGAACTATCGACTGTTTTGCGATAAACTCTCTTCCTGAAAAATTAAATGTTCAGGGCAGACATCGTTTTTGAAGGGAAAAAGGAAAAAACTTCATTTTTCTAATTTAAATATCATAACTCCTAAACGGATTGCCATAGGGTATTTTTAGTTTCTATCATTGATAATTTTGAACATTTTGAACCCATTTAGAAATTTTTTTTTCTCGTTCGTTGTTAATGGAATCGATCAGATGTAAAAATAGAAAAGAGAAGGCGACAAAAATGCGAGCCAGGTGGAAATCGCGACCTTTCATGACGGCTTCGTGTTGTAATTGAACAGAATCACGTGATGGAAAGGAGGAGGAAAAAAAAAACCGTTTATCAGGGCTACCATAAAACCCGGCTCCCGGATCGAACTTTTCGTCAAATTACCGCCTTCGCTGTCAAACTTGTAAATAAAAACGAGAAATTATTTTCTGAGAAATGACCCGATTTAGTCGTAAAATATTTAAATCGACTTAAGCCACGCCATGGTATTTTCGGGGGGAGTCGATATTAAATTAAGAAGGTAAAATATGTAGAAATAGTGCCGAGAAAAGTAGATTTTTGAAGTTTGGATAGTTATCTTGTAAATGGAAGGGTGGGGAAAGGATGGGCTATGACGTCATTGGAGTTATTACGTCCTCACCGCCCTTCTTCCCCTTTTCATTGTGTGGATATTTCGATTTTTAATTTCCTCAAAGAGAAGTTATTGTGATTCTCTCCATAGTTCCGTCTCTGTAAGTGTCTTCTAAGCTCTAAGGTTGTATGCCGTGCCGGCCGTCCGTCGCATTTTTTCGGAACACTTCAAAGCCGCAAATTCGCAATGAAGGGTGAGGATGGGATGGGCTATGACGTCATTGGAGTTATTACGTCCTCACCGCCCTTCTTCCCCTTTTCATTGTGTGGATATTTCGATTTTTAATTTCCTCAAGAGAAGTTATTGTGATACTCTACAAAGTTCCGTCTCTGGAAGGGTCTTCCAAATAATAAGGTTTTCTATCGTGCCGGCCGTCCGTCGCATTTTTTCAGGACACTTGAGAGCCCCAAATTTTCCCTGAATCTCTCGCTTTTTATGAAATTTGTAAAAATGGCGGAGATCTGTCTGTATTCGTCCGAACTTCACCAAATGCTCACCAAATCGTCGCGTTAGTTCAAATACCGGATAAGTAATTTTTCCTAGGTTTTCAGGAGCGCCAAAACACGGATTAATTTCTCATTGGAATCAATGCACCACCTGTTGGCTAAATCGTGAACTACGCGTTTTCTGTTGGTAATAGGGTTAAACTACCAACAGAATTCGATTCTCCACAAAATTTACCATCAGAAACTATGCCTAACTCAAAATTGTAAAAAATGACTTATCCGGTGTTAGAACTAACGCGACGAAACACTCCTTAAATATGTTAAGTATAATATTTTGAAAAAAAAAAATTTCTTTCATTTATCATATCGGATGATTGCAATAATCATGTTATATTTTTTTTGTCATATTATCAGCTAAACAGTCAAAAATTCGTCATGTTGTCAGCTAAACAGTCGTCAGATCGTCATATTATCAGGTAAACAGTCGATAGATCGTCGTATTGTAAGCTAAACTGTCATTAAATTGTCATATTGTCAGCTAGACAGTCAAAAATTCGTCATTTTGTCAGCTAAACAGTCGTCAGATCGTCATATTATCAGTTATACAGTCGTCAGATCGTCATATTATCAGCTAAACAGTCGTTAGATCATCATATGGTAAGCTAAACAGTCGTTAGATCGTCATATGGTAAGCTAAACTGTCATATTGTCAGCTAAACAGTTAGATCGTCATATTATCAGTTATCTCATCAGCTGAGAATAAAGCTGGGAGAAATTTGGGATTTCCTCGCCCGCTCCGTGTGGCCTGGTTCGTCATTTTGATTCGTCATTTTGTCAGCTAAACAGTCGTCAGATCGTCATATTATCAGTTACACAGTCGTCAGATCGTCATATTATCAGGTAAACAGTCGATAGATTGTCGTATTGTAAGCTAAACTGTCATTAAATTGTCATATTGTCAGATAGACAGTCAAAAATTCGTCATTTTGTCAGCTGAACAGTCGTTATCGTTATATTATTAGCTAAACAGTCGTTAGATCGTCATATGGTAAGCTAAACTGTCATTAAATTGTCATATTGTCAGCTAGACAGTCTTTTGGTCGTCATTTTGTCATCTAAACAGTCGTTATCGTTACATTGTTAGCTAAACAGTCGTTAGATCATCATATTATCAGTTATACAGTCGTCAGATCGTCATATTATCAGCTAAACAGTCGTTAGATCGTCATATGGTAAGCTAAACTGTCATATTGTCAGCTAAACAGTTAGATCGTCATATTATCAGTTATCTCATCAGCTGAGAATATAGCTGGAAGAAATTTGGGATATCCTCGCCCATTTCGTGTAGCCTGGTTTGGGGAAGAATTTTATTTTGGCTACCTTGATACTGTAAACATGTTTTCGGTATTTGGGATGGAAAAGTGGTTACTCTAATTTGGGGCCTGCTCCATATTCTGCGATGGTCATCATTCATTAAATTAACTTTTTGCCCAATTATGGAGGTTCGAATGAGGGTGACATTTTTGAAAATAATATTATTTTAACAGATGGTGACAGGGTGAAATGTTGGAGGTAGAAAATTTGTTTTTCCCCATATTAAAAGTTTACCATGTCAAAACGTAATTAGTGAATGAGGGAAGTTTAAGGGGTGTTCTGGGAGGAGGGAGAGGTTTTGTGATTGTGTTGCGGACCGGGGATGTTTTTGCGCGGGTGGGGTTTTGTTGAAGCCCCCGAGGCGGGAAGAGGGGGGGGGGGAGGGGTGCGAGCGTCTGGCGAATGTCGAGACACTATTTGTCTGGTCGAGGGTCTAGACTTGGAAGCGCTTTTTCCGAAGGGAGGGATCGTGACGGGCGGGCCCAGACGTCTCGTATCGACCCCCGGATGATCCGCACGGATCGGATTTCCCGCCCCTCATTCGGGTCACGGCCCGCTCCCCTTCCAGTCACAACATTTTCCACCCCCGCCACCGCCCCATTCCGGACCCCCCCTCTTTTTCGGAGAGAAAACGTGGGGGCGGTTCTGGGTCATCCGTTATCCTCCGGCTTCTCCACCTCCTACCGCCGTCTATCGACTCAAATCCTTTATTTTACATGGCACCCACTAATTGTCCAAACCGTCACTACCTTAATTACTATTCATAGACACCTCCCCGCCACGAAAAATTAACACTTCAATCAAAAATAACCTCTCAACTAACTTACAATCAAGCTAAAATTGATGAATCGTCGAAAAAAAAGAGAAAAAAGTCATTAAAGCCACTATCGAATTCGATTATCCAGCCAATATCCACATACGCAGTCGATGTTGTTAGAAGGTGCATCGCAGACTAATCGATGTAAGCATGGGATGTTCAGAATGCAGGATGGAAGGCTGTCGATGAGTACATAGTTGACTCGCAGTGTGTCGATGCCATCCATCTATCGAGGTGTGAGTAGAGAAAATGGAGGTCGATATCGATGCCATCCATCCATGCATCGAGGTGTGCGAACAGAACGCGGATGTGGATGTCGACGTAGATGTCAACGAGTGTGTCTATGCCATCCATCATCATCGATGTCCAACATCCTGGGAATCAAACTGTTATGAAAATTAAAGTCAGCGGTGTACCCATGGAATGCCTGGGATCCGGCGATCTGAACGCTTCCATGCATCGATTAGTTTGCGATGCATCGTCCGAAACCGCGACGTCGACAGCTACGTCAGCGTTCTCTCCGCACACCTCGATGCATGGATGGCGTCGACACACTAGTTGACATCGACTTCAACATCGACAGCGTCGTCCGCGTTCTGTTCGCACCCAAAGTCGATTCCAAAGTTTGATTCCCAGGATGTTGACATTGATGACATCGATGATGGATGACATCGACACACACGTTGCATCGACAGCGAAGTCCGCATTATCTCCGCTCTCCTCAATGCATGGATGGATGGCATCGACAAACTAGTTGACATCGACAGCTACGTTCGCGTTCTGTTCGCACCAAAAGTCGATTCCAAAGTTTGATTCCCAGGATTTTAACATCGATGTTGGATGGCATCGACAAACACGTTGACAGCGACGACAACATCGACAGCGACGTCCGCGTTCTGTCCTTACACATCGATGCATGAATGGATGGTATCGGCAGTCGGCACACTAGTTGACATCGACAGCTACGTCCGCGTCTGTTCGCACCCAAAGTCGATTCCAAAGTTTGATTCCCTGGATGTTGACATTGATGACACCGATGATGGATGGCATCGACAAACTAGTTGACATCGACTCCAACATCGACAGCGATGTCCGCGTTCTCTCCGTACACCTCAATGCATGGATGGATGGCATCGACACACACGTGAACATCGACGTCAACATCGACAGCGAATACCGCGTTCTCTCCGAATTTCTCAATGGATGGATGGATGGCATCGACAAACTAGTTCTCACCCCATCTTACCACACCTTACCACTCCTTAAACACCTTACCACTCCTTACCCCACCTTACCACACCTTACCACACCTTAAACACCTTACCACTCCCCTCACCCCACCTTACCACACCTTACCGCACTTTACCTTACCTTACCCTACCTTGCCCCACCTTACCTACTAGGTTTTATTTATTATCCATTCATTCTGTCTTATTATTTTGGAGCAGGAAAAAAATTAGACACTTACACATATAGGTAAAAGACGTCATAGCCTCATTGCGTAATACATTATTCCGAAAAAAATGCAAAAACACCTACACAGAATATTAAATTTTTTTCCATGTAATTCCGTTTCATTTAATTATTTACGACACTTCTACGGGAGGAGGGTAAATAAAAACGTTTCCTAGTAATCATTACTTGACCGAAGTAACAGAGACAGAATTGACAGAATTACTTATTTAAGTACGTTTTTCAGTAAATAATTTAAAGGGTCAGTACGATCGAAGGTAACATTTTTTTTTTCGAATCAAAATTTTAAGTGCAAAATTGTGGAGAAGCAATCAAATTGTAATTTCCTTGATTAAAATATTAATCAGGAAGCTAACCAAGTGATCAATCATTTCGCTATTTGATTAAATCGCTTTAAAATATTTCAAATTAATATTAAATGGCAATTTGTTTTAATCAACGATTATTTCATTAAAAGACCGATTGATTATGACGTCAAAAGTAATTTATTTTCGAAATAATGTTCGACATTCTACTAGCTTCTGAATATTCTAAATAACCTAAAAAATTGATTATTGTAGTAATTTTCCTAGTAATTGAGCTATGGGAATTTATTATGTGGTCGATTTATTTTTGTGTTTTTTGAAATCAAATTTTAAATTCTTTAGGTCAAGGTCTGAAGAGTGGAAAAAAATAAAAAAAAAGTCTGGTCGGTCGCTAAGGCACCTTCGTGGATGAGAGAATTGGCCTGAGCGAAGCGGTGTAACGAAGGAAAGTTGTAAATTGAAGGAAATTCCACCCGCCTCAGGATCTTTTCTCCACCCACCCGCACAAAACCGTTTTCCCCCGACCCTTCTCTCGACGGTTTTCCCACCTTCCTTTTCTACCCTCTTTTACCACTCATACGCTACAATTACACAACTCTAAACCAATGTTAAAATCCTTACTGAAAGAGAGCCGACTAAAAGTAAGGGTGCGGAGGGAACGTCGATGTCGTCGATGTCGTCGTTGTCGATGTTGACGTCGTTGTCGATGTTAACGTCGATGTCATCGATGTCGTCGTTGTCGATGTTGACGTCGATGTCATCGATGTTGACGTCGATGTCATCGATGTCGTCGTTGTCGATGTTGACGTCGATGTCGATGTTGACGTCGTTGTCGATGTTGACGTCGATGTCATCTATGTCGTCGTTTTCGATGTTGACGTCGATGTCGATGTTGACGTCGTTGTCGATGTTGACGTCGATGTCATCTATGTCGTCGTTGTCGATGTTGACGTCGATGTCAACATCCTGGGAATCAAACTTTGGAATGCACTTTTGGTGCGAACAGAACGCGGACGTAGCTGTCGATGTCAACTAGTTTGTCGATGCCATCCATCCATGCATTGAGGTGTGCGGAGAAAACACGGACTTCGCTGTCGATGTTGACAGCGTTCGCTCAATCGCTGCAAACGACCACTTTTGCCGCCGAGATGGTGAGATTTCCTCCCGCAGATACACAGAAACGGCGGTTTAAGTAAAAACAAAAGAAAAAAAATGTCAAATATTTGATTTAAAACAAAGCCATCACAGAAAAAAACTAGCAGTTTTCGAGTTATTTGTCAATATGTAAAAAATGTAGAAAACAGTTTTTTTCCCTCTTTCTTTATCCTTTTTTAACAAATTGGTTCACTTTTTCAAGATTATGTATAAATAACTTTTTGTCTAAGACTAAATGAAGATTATTTTTGTACTTAATACTTTTTCTCTAAACCTCATATGTTTTGAGATAATTCATAAAAACCGATAAAAACTCGTTAGCCAGTGTGTAGAAAACAGTTTTTTTTCTCCTTCTTTAACCGTTTTTAACAAAATGGTTCACTTTTTCAAGATTATGCATAAATAACTTTTTGTTTAAAATTAAATGAAGATTATTTTTGTACTTAATACTTTTTTCTCTAAACCTCACATTTTTTGAGATATTTCATAAAAACCCGCCAGATTTTCAATCTTTTCGAATTCATCTTTATTTTTGATCTTTACAGGTTCAAGTCTGGATTTGTGGAAGACACTTCAATTTGACTAAAAGCACTAAAAAATCTACCCCTGAAGGTACATTATATTTTAAAGAAAGTGATCAATAAAGATAAAAGAATATAATATATGAAAACCTGAGGATAAAAAAGAAAAAGGTGGATAAAATACGAGAGGAAGAGGAAGGATATTTTTTCCAAGTGATTTATAATAGTTTCCAAACCTTTTTCTTTGTCCGAAAAAAAAAATAAAATAAAAATGACAAATGTTTCCCATCCCAGGTGCGATATCGATTTAATTTTTCTCATGCTTTTACCATAGTTAAAAATTAAGTTACAACATCAAAAAGTTGTTAAACGTCTTACGTTTTAAGTCCAAAAACTTCCAAACGAAAATAGACAAGTTAAAAAAAGGATTAAAATTTAAAATTTGACCTGTCGGAAATAACGAAGTTCACGTCGCTTTTAAACCCCGGAAAACGTACAAAAAGTAAAATTTTTTTAAAAATAATTTGTTTATTCCCAGAATGTATTTTTAATTAGAAAAAGTTAATTTTATAACAGGTTTAACAATTCATAATTAACTTTTATAATGGATTCTGTAATTGCTTTTTTCTCTTTTTTTTTAAAAAAAAAAGGAGGGGAACCTATTTTGTAGTTTTAAATGTCTAACTGTACGAGAGGCTAAAGTGTTCACGGATAATTACTGAGTTTATTGGGCAAACGATAAAATAGGATAAAGGTTGAGACTTTAGATTAACGAAAGTGCTTTTAAAAGTAGAACGGGGGGTTTTTTTAACGGGTAGATACATTGTTTTTACCCCAAGTGTGCGAAGTTTAGGTTTTATTTATTAAATCAATCAATTACCTAACTTTACCGCACCTTACCACACCTACCACACTTTACCACACCTTACCCTACCTTACCACACCTCACCACACCTTTCCACACCTTACCACACCTTACCACACCTTACCACAACCAGGTGGGGTAAGGTAGGCATCGGGAATTCCCTCACTTCCAACGGCCCTTTTCATGACCAAGGTAGTAGGAACAACCCAATACCAACCTTACCCACCTTACCATACCTTACCGTACCTTACCGTACCTTACCGTACCTTACCGTACCTTACCGTACCTTACCGTACCTTACCGTACCTTACCGTACCTTACCGTACCTTACCGTACCTTACCGTACCTTACCGTACCTTACCGTACCTTACCGTACCTTACCGTACCTTACCGTACCTTACCGTACCTTACCGTACCTTACCGTACCTTACCGTACCTTACCGTACCTTACCGTACCTTACCGTACCTTACCATACCTTACCACACCTTACCACACCTTACCACACTTTATCACACTTTACCACACCTTACCCATCATAACCCAACTTACCACATCATACCCCACCTTTTCCCACCTTACCACGCCATACCATACCTTACCACCACACCCAGGTTTGGTAAGGTGAGAATTGGGAACTTCCTCACTTCCAACGGCCCTTTTCAGGACCATGGTAGTAGGAACACCCAACAACCACCTTACCACACCTTACCACACTTTACCATACCCATTCCCATACCACACTACACCATACCCCACCTTACCCCACCTTTTCCCACCTTTTCCCACCTTACCCACCTTACCTTACCTTACCACACTTTACCATACCTTACCCCATCTTAACCCAACTTACCACATCTTACCCCACCTTTTCCCACCTTACCACAAGTTACCACGCCATACCATACCTTACCACACCCAGGTTTGGTAAGGTGGGAATTGGCAATTTCCTCACTTCCAACGGCCCTTTTCAGGACCATGGTAGTAGGAACACCCAACACCCACCTTACCACACCTTACCACACTTTACCACACTTTAATACTCCATACCCCACCTTAACCCACCTTACCATACCTTACCACACCTTACCACACCTTACCACACTTTACCACACCGCACCCCATCTTAACTCAACTTACCACATCTTAACCCACCTTACACCACCTTTTCCCACCTTACCCCATCTTACCACACCTTACCCAACCTAATCCCACCTTACCACACCTTACCACACCTTACCCCACCTTATCACCTTACTCCACATTACTCCACATTACTCCACCTTACTACTCGTCCGGCACGGCCTTTTCAACATAGTGCGACCGGGTGGTGCGACGGGTGTGGCTCGGGTCCAGCAGCCACTTACACTGGCGGAACTTCAATTCCTGCACTACCATCTGCATATTTCGAGCATCCAAATATGGCAGAAGTTCCGACAGTAGAAGTGCTCTCCTAGCCGGGCACATGTCACCCCACACTCTCCAACACTCAATTCCCACAGCTCGTCCTCTCCCTCCTGTTCCCTCAACTTCTCCCTTATCTCTTCGATGACGGCTGTCTCAGCATCGCCCTGCCGCACGACGTCCGCGTCGTACACCACCATCACGTCCGCCACGTCCATCCCACACACCACCGCCCTAACCGCTAAGTATGGTAAATCGGCGATGTTGACCATAATGCTACTTAAAGAGAAAAAGAAAAAAAAAACCAACTGAGCAAAATTGAACTAGAGAAAAAAGAAATGAACTTACAAGTGATTTGAACTAAAGCTTTTGCTGTCGTTAAGACGAATGAATTTTGTCTTCAATTTTCCAATATCACTCGTTTTTCCCACAATCCCTTCTAAAATTGAGGCGCTCCGGATAGGAAGGGCGAACTCGACTATTTTAAAGTTTCGGTTTTTACGTATTTAAAGGGGAAAAAATGGCGAACTCAACATAAAAATTATATGGGTGTATTCACCAAGAGGCCAAGAATCTGAAAATGAAAAAAAACTGACGTCGAGGGTATCACAATAACTTCTTTAAGGAAGTTAAAAAATTTGTCCGATGTCGAGTTCGCCCTTCGTATCCGGAGCGCCTCAATTAAACTTCATTTGTTTTTCCTAATCGCAAACTAACCCACTTATTATCTTATCACCTTATGAACCCTCGGACGGGCCTAAGTGCTCTCCCCGCCCGTCGTAGAAAAGCTTTCCATAGTGCCGACACTTTGCCAACATGTAGACATCTTTATGCCTCTCCTCTCCATTTAGTTTGTTCGCCCTTGGGAAAATTGCGCTTTAATAAATTCATGTTTACGACATCTCAAATCTTTCCCTCTTATTAAATAGTTATGTTAACGTCGCTCCTAAACTCGATATTCAAACACCTTGATTAAACTTTCAAGTTTCATTAACCTTTAAACAGTTTCTCCGACAATTTGGGCATCCAATAACTATTCTAACTCATAAATAAATGGAAGTTTCTTATTGTTTATTGACTAGGGTGCTTTTTTTCTTCAAATTTTGCGAGAAAACTGTTGGTTTCGTATATATTTGTCTTTTTGCTGCAATCTAGGAGAAACAATTAAAACTAATCTAAAAACCGTAATTTTATCAAGTTTCGCGTTACTTCTAACACCGGATAAGTCATTTTTCCAAGGTTTTCAGCCAAAATACGGATTAATTTCTCATTGGAATCAATGCATCACCTGTTGGCTAAATCGTGAACTACGCATTTTCTGTTGGTAATAGGGTTATACTACCAACGGAATTCGATTCTCCACAAAATTTACCATAAGACACTATGCCTAACTCAAAATTGATAAAAAATGAGTTCTCCGGTGTTAGAACCAACGCGACAATTTGCTCCCATCTTACAAAAAATAGACAGTTGATAGGAAAAAATTTTATTTAGCTTTTTGCTTCTTTGAACACTCTTAAATTTAAATACAAACTCGTTTTATCGAAAATTTCAGTATATCATGAAAATTATTGATAAAAAGTTGACTTTTTTTCTGATTTCTTACATTTTTATGGTTTTTGAAAAAAAAAAAAAAAAATTGTATTTAAGTAAATAAATGTATTTCAAAGCCAAATCAAAAAGAAAAAAATTAAAAAATACAATTATAGTTTTCTCGCAAAAATGGAGCAAAAACGCCGCCGTATTAAGAGGAGCAACTTTTTAACTTCCTTAAAGAAGCTATTGTGATACTCTCCACGTCGGGTGTTTGAGGAAGGGTCTTCCAGAGCCCGGAGGGTCAAATCGAATCTTTACCGATCTCAACTTTGTCTGTGGTGCCGGCCGGCCGTAGTATTTTTTCCGGAACACTTTACGGCCACAGTTTTCAACCGATTTTCACCAAATTTTCTTCAATTACTCCTTATATTTTTTATGAATTTTTGGTGTTAAAAAATTATCATTTTTTTTAAACATTTTAGAAGGGAAAAACTCCATAGTTCCACGCCTTACGAGAAGGACCTCTCTTGGGCAAAAATCCCATTATTTCTACCTTGATACTAGAAAATGTTTTAGAAAAAAAAAATTTTAAAAAACTTGGAAAATTCATTAAAAAAAGAAAAATTCCCCCTCCGTTATACTTCCCCCTCCCTTATACTTCCCCCTCCCGTATACTTCCTCCAATGTTATACTTCTCCCTCCATTAAACTTCCCCTGTTGCTAAACTCGGTAAATGGGAAAAAAGGGCTACGGATGTTTAACTCCTAAAAATGACGGTCTGACGACTGTTCAGCTCATTTTAGACGACAATATGACGCCCTAACGACAGTTTAGCTGCCAATATGACAATCTTACGACTGTTTAGCAGACAATATGACGATTTTACGACTGTTCAGCTGATAATATGACGATCTGACGACTGTTTAGCTCATTTTAGACGACAATATGACGCCCTAACGACAGTTTTCAACCGATTTTCACCAGATTTTCACCAAATTTTCTTCAATTACTCCTTATATTTTTTATGAATTTTTGGTGTTAAAAAATTATCATTTTTTTTACATTTTAGAAGGGAAAACTCCATAGTTCCACGCCTAACGAGAAGGACCTCTCATGGGCAAAAATACCTTGATACTTAAAAAAAATTTTCGAAAAAAAAAAAATTACAAAATATTTCGAAAAAAAAGCGCAAATTTAAAAAAGAAAACTAAGAAAATTTTTGAAAAAAAAACTCGGAAAATTAAAAAAAAATCCCCCTCCGTTATAATTCCCCTCCTTTATACTTCCCCCTCCCTTATACTCCCCCTCCGTTATACTTCCCCTCCTTTGTACTTCCCCCTACCTTATGCTTCCCCTTCTTTGTACTTCCCCCCTCCCTTATATTTCCCCTTCGCTTTAGAATACATTTTATTTATTTCAATACAAAAGATTTTTGTCATAAATCTGAAAAAAATGTAGAAAATCAGAAAACCAACAGTTTTCACGCAAAATCGGAGCAAAACTTCAAAGAAAAAAAAACGCCAGCGCATCAAATGGTATAACGGACCCTTAAGCAAAAAATAATCAATTTTTTCGTTTATTTTTGAGAATAAAAATCGAGTTGACTCTCATTTATTATTCAAAATGAGGGTCCGGAGGATGAGTTTTCTGTGCGATGTGACTTGGCTAAAATGAACGTAGGGTCTACGGGGGGGTGGGGAGGGTGAGTTTTTCCGGGGAAAATCCACCCCCCACCCCCCTCCCCCCGCAGGGTTTTCGACTACCAGAATAGAAACTGTTCGATAACTAGCCACGACCCTTCGCCTCGATTCTGACCAATTTGTAAGCACGTCATGAGTTTGGAAATTGATATTACAACCCTTCCGACATTCAAATGTTAAACCAATCACGAGTCACGTAGACGATAAAATTTTATGGACCCCGACGCTGTTAATTGTATCGAACGTCGGGGGGACGAAACAAAAATCTATCTAAAAACCAAAATTTTTTGAGAAACGAAAAATAGTAGGAGGAAAATGAGTTATTGCATATTCTGAAAAAAAACGTCAATTTTTTAATAATAATTTTTGTAATTAAAAGTTAAAAGTACTGGTATTAAGAGCTTCAAACGAAACGTCCTTAAAGAGAAGTAAAAATATAAGAGGGGAAGTATAAAGGAGGCGGAAGTATAATGGAGGGGGAAGTATAACAGAGGAGTAAGTATAAGGGAGGGGGAAGTATAAAAGAGCATACTGACAACGAAACAGTCGTTAGAGCGTCACATTGTCGGCTAAAATGAGCTAAACAGTTGTCAGATCGTCATATTGGCAATTAAAATGTCGTTAGGGTGTCACATTGTCGGCTAAAATGAGATAAACCGTTGTCAGATCGTCATATTATCAGCTAAACCGCCGTCAGACCGTCATATTATCAGCTAAACAGTCATCAGATTGTCATATTATCAGCTGGACAGTCGTCAGATCGCCATATTATCAGCTAAACAGTCGTTAGGGTGTCACATTGTCGGCTAAAATGAGCTAAACCGTTGTCAGATTGTCATATTATCAACTCAACAGTCGTTAGACCGTCACATTGTCAACCAAACAGTTGTTAGATCGTCATATTGTCAGGGGAACGATCTTTAGGTCGTCATAGTATAAGCTACACTGTCGTTAGACCGTCATATTGTCAACTAAAATGTCGTTAGGGCGTCATATTGTCGTCTAAAATGAGCTGAACAGTCGTCAGACCGTCATTTTAGGAGTTAAACAACCGTGGCCCATTTTTCCCACTAACCGAGTTTAGCAACAGGGAAAGTATAATGGAGGGGGAAGTATAACAGAGGAGTAAGTATAAGGGAGGGGGAAGTATAAAATAGCATACTGACAACTAAACATTCGTTAGAGCGTCACATTGTCGGATAAAATAAGCTGAATAGTCGTCAGAACGTCATATTGGCAATTAAAATGTCGTTAGGGTGTCATATTATCAGCTAAACAGACGTCAGATCGTCATATTATCAGCTAAACCGCCGTCAGACCGTCATATTATCAGCTGGGCAGTCGTCAAATCGTCATATTGGCAACTAAACTGTCGTTAGGGCGTCATATTGTCGTCAAAAATGAACTGTTAGGCTGATAATATGACGATCAGACGACTTTTTTTGCTGATAATATGTATGGCAACTGTTTAGCTGATAATAAGACGGTCCGACGACTGCTTAGCCGATTATATGATTATCTGACGACTGTTTAGCTCATTTTGGTCGACAATATGACGCCCTAACTACAGTTTAATTGCCTATATGACGGTCTGACGACTGTTCAGCTGACAGTATGACGATCTGACGACTGTTTTGCTGATAATATGACGGTCTGGCAACTGTTTAGCCGATAACATGACGATCTGACGACTTTTTTTTTTTAGCTGATAATATGACGGTCTGACGACTGCTTAGCCGATAATATCATCATCTGACGACTGTTTAGCTCAGTTTGGCCGAATATATGACGCCCTAACGACAGTTTAATTGCCTACATGACGGTCTGACGACGGTTCAGCTGCTAATATGACGATCAGACGACTGTTTTGTTGATAATATGACGATCTGATGGCTGTTTAGTTGCCAATATGTTTCGTAAATTTATTTACAAAACAGGTTGCCCGTCTTACCCCGCATTCCCCTGTATTTTAGAGAAAAAAAAAGTTTGGTGAAAGAGAGGGAGAGGGAGTAAAAAAAAGACAATAGTTTGGAATTGTGTAGCGTCTGGGAATCTCGGAATGGGGGCAGAGCTGTAACTCATTTACGAAATATGGGAGGGAAATGTCTTCATAGATCAACCCCGGGGGTGGCTGCCCGAGGGAGGGATGGAAGAGTTCTCTCAAAAACTCTCGTCACAACAGCGTCGACCATTTTTCCCTCGCGAACACTTTAAAAAAAAACCTTTCCGTTTGCGAACCGTGACTCCCGTTCGGAAGATTTCGTTCCGCTTCTACGATCTCCAGACGGAGAGCCGCCATCGAAATTCACTCTTTTGGCTTCTCCATAACGAAAAGGTCTTCTAATATTATTTCTTCGAAAGAAAAATTATATTTAAGATAGATAATTCTTTTAATCTTTGTTTTAACATCCCACCTCTCAAAAAGAAAAGTTATTGTACTACTAAACGACAGTTTAGTTGCCAATATGACGATTTGACGACTGTTCAGCTGACAGTATGACGATCTGACGACTCTTTAGCTGATAAATGACGGTCTGGCAACTGTTAAGGTGATAACATGACGATCTGACGACTTTTTCAGCCGATAATATGACGGTCTGACGACTGCTTAGCCGATAATTTGGCGATCTGACGACTGTTTAGCTAATTTTAGCCGACAATATGAAGCCCTAACGACAGTTTAGGTGACAATATGACGATCTAACTGCTTCCTAGCTGACATTAAAACATTCCAACGGCTGTTTAACCTACAATGTGACGGACTTACGTATTTTTAACTGATAATAAGTCGATCTGACGAATGTTTAGTTGCCAATATGATAATTTGACGACTGTTCAGCTCACAGTATGATGATCTGACGACTCTTTAGCTGATAATATGACGGTCTGGCAACTGTTTAGGTGATAACATGACGATTTGAAGACTTTTTAAAGATAAATCGTATTTAAGATAGATAATTCTTTTAATCTTTGTTTTAATATCCCACCTCTCAAAAAGAAAAGTTGTTGTATTACTCTCCACGAGCGGTTTTTCGAGAGTTTCGGTTTACCATAAGAAGAAAATTCAGGTTGTCTGTTTTTCCCGGAAAACTTCAAGGCTTCAGTAGGCAGAATTGGGAACGTACACGCCCGTTTAGCGAGGCCTGGCTGGGCGAAGACTTTCATTTTTTCTACCTCGATATTTCCCCCCATAGCCTGCGTTATCTGAAAAAAACTGAAATTATTCAAAATCTCGATTTTCGTAAAAGGATTTTTTTTAAATCCGACGAAAGTTAATGAACTCGGATGGCAAGACAGTTTTTCACCCCCCCCCCCCCCCCCCAGGAGGGGAAAAAAGGTTTAGAAGGTGCTCCTTGATATTAATTTCCGTCTAGAAAACTTTTCTTGTCTAGCCTCAAAAATTATTACATTGTCCCGACTTCCAACTTTCTGGGTCGCGAGAGCTAAAGAATTTATCAATGTCATCCTTTAACCTTAAATCTTCATTTTTTAAAGAACCTTTTTTAAAAAAAAAACATAATAATAAAAAATTGTTTAAAAATTTTAGCAATAGCTACTTAGAAAAACCGTCTTTCTTAACCAAATACGTTTATTTTTTACTTTTTCTCCAATTTTGCGAGAAAACTGTTGGTTCAAAAAATGTTTTCGATTATGCTGCAACCTAGAAAAAACTAAACGAAGCTAAAAACCGTAATTTCATCGAATTTTTGTTTTTGCTCCCAATTTACAAAAAATTGACTGTAGTTAGGAAAAAGCTTTTTTTAGCTCATAGCTTTATTAAACACTAATAAATTTAAATACAAATTCGTTTTATCGATTTTAACTTCCTTAATGAAGTTATTGTGATACCCTGCACGTCGGGTTTTTGGGGAAGGGTCTTCGAATCGAATATTGATCTTTACCTTTCAAATTTGCCTTTGGTGCCGGCCAGCCGTAGCATTTTTTCCGGAAGCCTCAGTTTTCAACCGATTTTTTCCCTTTAGTCGGTGAACAAGATACTAACGAGGGCGATTTTTGAATTTCGAAAAAATGGCGGAGATATGTCTGTTTGAAATTTTAAAAAATTCGCTGACCGCTGGTCCAATTTTCACCGACTTCTTATACTTTTTACGAATTTTTGAAGTAAAAAAATTGTCACTTTTTAATTATCGTTTTATTTAGTAGGGAGAAATTTCATACTTCCACCGGCTACGAGAGCAACCTCCCGTGGGCAAAAATCCAATTATTTCTACCTGGATACAATTTTTTGAAAAAAGAAAAATTCCCCCTCCGTTATACTTCCCCCTCCCTTATACTTCCTCCTCTGATATACTTCCCCCTCCATTATACTTTCCCTGTTGCTAAACTCGGTTAATGGGAAAAAAGGGCTACGGATGTTTAACTTCTAAAAATGACGGTCTGACGACTGTTCAGCAGTTGTCAGATCGTCATATTGTTAGCTGAATAGTCGTCGAATCTCATATTGGCAACTAAACTGTCGTTAGACCGTCACATTATCGGCTAAATCGCCGTCAGATCGTCATATTATCAGCGAAATGGCCGTCAGACCCTCATATTATCTGCTAAAAAAGTCGTCAGATCGTCATGTCATCACCTAAATGGTTGCCAGACGGTCATATTATCAGCTATACAGTCGTCAGATCGTCATACTGTCAGCTGAACAGTCGTCAAATCGTCATATTGGCAACTAAACCGTCGTTAGGGCGTCTTATTGTCGTCTAAAATGAGCTAAACAGTCGTTAGACCGTCACATTATCGGCTAAATCGCCGTCAGATCGTCATATTATCTGCGAAATCGCCGTCAGACCCTCATATTATCTTCTAAAAAAGTCGTCAGAACGTCATGTCATCACCTAAATGGTTGCCAGACCGTCATATTATCAGCTAAACAGTCGTCAGATCGTCATACTGTCAGCTGAACAGTCGTCAAATCGTCATATTGGCTACAAAACTGTCGTTAGGGAGTCATATTGTTGGCTAAAAGGAGCTAAACAGTAGTCAGACCGTCATATTATCTGCTAAATCGCCGTGATATCGTCATATTATCAGCTAAAAAGTCGTCAGGTCGTCATGTTACCAGCTAAAAAGTCGTCAGATCGTCATATTATCAACTAAATCGCCTTCAGACCGTCATATTATCAGCTAAACAGTAGTCAGACCGTCATAATATCTGCTAAATCGCCGTCTGATCGTCATATTATCAACTAAATCGCCTTCAGACCGTCATATTTTCAGCTAAGAAAGTCGTCAGATCGTCATGTTATCACCTAAATGGTTGCCAGACCGTCTTATTATCTGCTAAACTGTCGTCAGATCGTCATACTGTCAGCTCAACAGTCGTCAAATCTTCATATTGGCAACTAAACTGTCGTTATGGCGTTATATTGTCGGCTAAAATGAGCCGAGTTATGAGTTAAACATCCGTAGCCCTTTTTTGCCATTTATCGAGTTTAGCAGGAGGAAGACTAACTTTAAACTCTTTTTCTTGAGGAGATCAAAATAATGATACCCACATCAAAACTAAGTTGAAAGTTGGAAGCCGGAGGCGCTTTTCCGAAGTACATTATGGGATTTTAAAAAGAGATACGTTTTGTAGGAAACAGGTGTTTTATTCTTGAGTGTGGGTGGCGGGTGGAGGAAAACCTTTAGACCGTGAAGCTCACCGAATCCAATTCGATTTCGAGACTGCAAACATGTTGTTTTAGACGATAACCAAACGAGCGGGTAAACACGTCGAGTTTATTATTAATTAACGCACAAATAAAACGGTAATGAGGCACTGTTGTCACTCAACGGTTAACCCTCCTCATTAATCTCACTCTTCCTCATCTATTATTGACTACTTTTTTTCAAAATAGGGCCGACAAAACAATGCCAAACAAATAGGAATTGAAGTGCTTCCAACGAAAACTTAAAGAGAAGTAACAATATAGGAGGGGGAAGTATCTAGGAGGGGGAAGTAAAACGGAGGGGACGTACAACCTAGGGGGAAGTATATGGGAGGGGAAGCATAAGGGAGGGGTAAGTATATCAGAGGGGGAAGTTTTCTTTTTTTTTTCGAAAAATTTTCCAAGTTGGTTAAAAGTTGGAAATTTTAACCTTTTTAATTTTAACTTACCTACTTTTGTAATAAATTTTTTTTTTTTTTTTTCGAAGGTTTTAGAGGAAGAAAATTTTATTGAAATCGGAGTTCGAAATCTGATATCGAGTTCCGGGCTCAAAAACTAGTTTTGGACTCTTTTGAGAGAAGTTTTGACGTGAGGGTTTGACACTTCTCTGACCTTTTAAAGAGAATCGCAACATTTTCCCTCATGCCTTTGAATAGAAAACTTTTTTCTTTTTTTTTTGGACTGGCAAAGAGAAGTTATTGTATGACCCTCCATGGATCGTTTTCGGGAGTGGGTGGTCTAGATTCGGGAGAAGAAAATTGATTATTGAACTGCTTAGCTGGTAATATGACGATCTGATGACTGCTTAGCTGATAATATGACGATCCCAAGACTGTTTAGCTGACAATATGACGATCTAACGACGGTTTAGCTGATAATATGACGATCTGACGACAGTTTAGCTGATAATATGACAATCTGAGGAATGTATATATGACAATATTACGATCTGACAACTATTTGGATGACAAACGTCGATCTAACGACTGTTTAGCTGGTAATATGACAATCTGACGCCTGTTTAGCTGATAATATGACGATCTGATCACAGTTAAGCCGATAATATAACGATCTCACGACTGTTTAGCTGATAATATGACAATCTGACGAATGTTTAGATGACAATATGACGATCTGACGACTGTTTATATGACAATATTATGATCTGACGAATGTTTAGCTGATAATATGACGATCTGATCACAGTTTAGCTGATAATATAACGATCTCACGACTGTTTATCTGATAATAATATGACAATCTGACGAATGTTTAGCTGATAATATGACGATCTAACGAATGTTTTATATGACAATATTACGATCAAAAGATGTTTAGCTGATAATAAGAAGCTCTAACGACTGCCCTCGTTAAATGGATAGCAATTTTCCTCCTCCTCTCTCAAATAGGTGTATCTGCTGAAGCGAAGGCACTTCTTTTGGACTGTTTAGCTGACAATAAGTCGATCTAACGACTTTTTAGGTTATAATAATAAGTCGATCTAACGACTGTTTAGCTCATAATATGACGATCTGACGACAGATTTGAAGATAATATGACGATTTGACGAATGTTTAGATGACAATATAACGAACTAACGAATGTTTATATGACAAGATTACGATCTGACAACTGTTTAGATGACAAGACGTCGACCGAACGACTGTTTAGATGATAATATGACGATCTGACGCCTGTTTAGCTGATAATATGGCGATCTGACCACAGTTTAGCTGATGATATGGCGATCTGACGAATGTTTAGATGACAATATGACGACCTAACGAATGTTATATGACAAGATTACGATCTGACAACTGTTTACGTGACAAAACGTCGACCTAACGATTGCTTAGCTGATAATATGACGACCTAACGAATGTTTGATATGACAATATTACGATCAAAAGATGTTTAGCTGATAATAAGACGCTCTAACGACTACCCTCGTTAAATGGATAGCAATCTTCCTCCTCCTCTCTCAAATAGTTGTATCTGCTGAAGCGAAGGCACTTCTTCTGGACTGTTTAGATGACAATAAGTCCATCTAACGACTGTTAATCTGATAATATGACGATCTGACAACCTTATAGCTGATAATTTGACGATCTAACGACTGTTCACCTGACATTATGACGATGTAACGACTATTTAGCTGATAATATACGACCTGACGACTGTTTAGCATATAATATGTCAATATGAGGAATGTTTATATGACAATACGACGATGTAACGACTGTTTAGCTGCTAATATGACGATCTAGCGACTGTTCAGCTGACATTATGACGATGTAACTACTGTTTAGCTGATAATATGACGATCTGACGACTGTTAAGCTGATAATATGACGATCTGACGACTGTCAAGCTGATAATATGACTACCCTCCATCCGAGTTTTAACAGTTGCTAGCCACTCTCAAAAGGGAGCTTTGGCAAAAAGAAACCGAGTTGAAAATGCAATGGACGTTCCGGGTTGTTGAAAGGCGAAATAGCCTCAGTAAAGCACCGGTGAGAAATCTATCGTTTGAAAAGGAGTCGTTTCAATGGCATGTAATTGCCAATTAAAGGCTCAATTCAGACAAGTTCCATTAACCTACACAAACTCAACACTTATTTGAAAAAGCGGTACTTGAAAATAAAAAAGCAAATAAAAAAGTTTTATAAAAAAAAACTTTTAATTTTTATAACTTCATTTTTAAACTGTGGGCACAAAAATCCTCAGTTTTTTCTCTTCTTCCATTTTTTTTCTCCCTTAAAAGAACTCCGTGGAGTATATATTTACAGTAATGCAGGAAACCTTTCTGTTCTGCCCGTTTACAATGCCACCTTTCCAAGTCCCCGGCTTTTCATCCGTTCTATAGAAAAACAGTACACCTCACTTTTTTCAAAGCTTTTTTTTTTTCTTCCAGGGAAGTAAAAAAGTTGGAGATATTATAGCGGTGTTGGAATCCATTAAAATAGAAAATGCCCGAGGTGTGATTTTTTTCCACCTCCCCTTTTCAGAAAAAAAAAGAAGAAAAAAATACCATTAAGATTTTAATTAAATACTTTAATAACGTTGAGGACGAAATTCTATATTAAAAAAATACCGCCTGTACCCGACGACACGAAAAATCTTATAATACTTTGAAAAAATAATAATACTGAGAAAATTTAAAAAACGGAAAAATAGGGTTTACTCAAGAATAATAGATATCTAACGACAGTTTTGATGATAAATGAGACTATCTAATTAATCTTTAGCTGATAATATGACGTTCTAACGACTGTTTGGCTGATAATATGACCTGTCGACAGTTTAGCTGATAATATAACGATCGAACAACTGTTTAGATTAGCTGATAAGGTATGACTAATAAGACGATCTATCTGCTTTTTAGCTGGCAATATAACTTTCGAAGGACTGTTTAGCTGATAATATGACGATCTAACTGCTTTTTAGCTGATAATACGACGATCTAACTGCTTTTTAGCTGACAATATAACATTTAAACGACAGTTAAGCTGATGATATGACGATCTGACGACTGTTTACTTTGAGAAAAAAAAAATACTGAGGATATTGAAAAAAAAAGGAAAAATACGGTTTACCCAAGAATAATAGAAATCTAACGACTGTTAGGCAATATAAGGAATTAAACGACTGTTAAGATGACAAATGAGACGTTCTAACGAATGGTTAGCTGATAATATGACGATCTAAGGACTATATAGCTGATAATATGACGATCTAGCTGCTTTTTAGCTGACAATATAACATTTAAACGACTGTTTAGCTGATGATAATATGACGATCTGACGACTGTATACTTTGCAAAAATAACAATACTGAGGAAATTATAAAAAAAAAGGAAAAATGCGGTTTCCTCAAGAATAATAGAAATCTAACGACTGTAAGGCAATATGAGGAATAAACGACTGTTTAATGACAAATAAGACGTTATAACGAATGTTTAGCTAATAATACGACGACCTGCCTACTGTTTAGCAGATAATATGACCTGACGACTGTTTAGCTGATTGTGACGATCTAACGGCTTATAATATGACGATCTAACGGCTGTTTAGCTGATAATATGATAATCTAAGGACTGTTTAGCTGATAATTTGACGAACTATCTGCTTTTTCGCTGACAATTTAACATTCTAAGGACTGTTTAGCTGATAATATGACGATCTAACTTCTTTTTAGCTGGCAGTGTAATACTTAAACAACTGTTTTGCTGGTAATATAACGATCTGACGACTGTTTAGCTGACAATATGACGATCTAACGACTGTTTATCTTGTGGGAACCACAAAACATATGTTCTAAATAATATTTAAAATCATTCTTCAGAATAAAATACATGACACACGCAACTTCTTTCTTCATTTCTTTCTTTCAAAATTTAGTGGTGATGATCCATCCCACAATCTGATAATATGACGATCTATCGACTATTTATCTGATAATATGACGATCTAACGACTATTTATCTGATAATATGACGACCTGACGACTATTTATCTGATAATATGACGATCTAACGACTATTTATCTGATAATATGACGATCTAACGACTATTTATCTGATAGTATGACGATCTTACTACTTTATTTTGATTATATGACGATCTAACTACATTATTTTGATAATTTGACGATCTTACGACCTTTTTGCTGATAATATGACTATCTGACGACTGTTTAGCTGATAATATGACGATCTGACTGTTAAGCTGACAATATGCCAAACTACTTTTTAGCTGACAATATGATATTTTAACGACTGTTTAACTAACAATATGATTAAGTTAAATCACTTTCTCGACCTCTTCGATAAACTCGATAAACGTTCGATCTAGTTGATTTTTTTAACCCTAAAATCTCATTTTTGAATTGTAGTATTCAACTGTACCAAAATTGACATTTTGGGACAATTTCAAAGGTTTTTTTCTCTCTTTTTTACCTCGTTTTTATTGAGTTTGGACAGCGTTAATTCCTTTGTATGTCAGAAAAATGTGACCACGATATTCTCTTTTATTGTAAAAGTTAATTTCAAACATTGGAAATAAACAAATTTTTACATTTTCCTCTCAGTTGGTTTTATATCATTCAGGTGGAAGAATCATCCTAGTAGAATTTTATATTATCTGCTCGCTTTAACCCTCCCTCTCACTCTGTCACCATACTGTCTTTATCCTTCTGATTTAAAAATCAAAGAGAAAAAACATTGTAAAAGAGAAATATTTATAGGGACGGGAATTTTCTCCCGTACCTCCATTTCAGGCACTAATTCGACTGAATAAAAATTTTTTTGGGGGGAAAAAAAGGGTAAAAAATGAAGGCGAACGGGGAGAATGTTTCACTCTAATCAACTAGGGTTTGTCGAGGGTCCTTTAAGTCCGTTCTTTGCTTTAAATTCCATTATACAAAGTGGCCGGAAGGTTAATATTTCATGAGGGGGCATTAGTCGAGGTGCATAATGCATCTATCCCCTCTTCTTCACTCAAAAAAAAAAAAAGAAGAAGAAAAACGGATGCTCCCGTTGAGATTTTAGCGCGAAAAACACTTTTAAGTTGTCAAAAATGGTCACATGGTCGAATCAACTTGAAATTTTGCGTAGATTACGATTCTGAAATAAAGTACTGGTTTGAGGAGCTTCCAACGAAAACTTCCTTACAGAGAAATAACAATATAGGAGGGGGAAGTATAATGGAGGGGACGTAAAACGGAGGGGGAAGTATATGTGAGGGGAAGTATAACAGAGGGGGAAGTATAACTGAGGTGGAAGTATAACGCAAGGGGAAGTATAAGGGAACGAAAGTGTAACGAACGGAGGGAAAGTAAAAAGGAGGGGGAAGTATAAGGGAAGGGGAAGAATCAAGGAGGGGAAGTAAAAGGGAGGAGGAAGTTTTTTTTTCGAAAAATTTTCCAAGTTTTTTTTTAATGGATGAGCAGTTTTTTGTATCGGGAGTATGGTCAAAATGAATGAAACGTCTACGTTTTTACATCAACGCCAAGCTTGAACATTGAAAATAATCTAATAATTATAATATCTATCTTTGTAGAGCCCTGAGGAAGGCAAAATATATGCCGAAAGCTTGGCGTTGATGTAAAAACGTAGACGTTTCATTCATTTTGACCATACTCCCGATACAAAAACTGCTCATCTGTACATTAACTGGTCGATCTTCATCATAAAGTATCTTTTTTTTTTAATTTTCCGAGTTTTTTTTTTGTTTTTTCCGAGTTTATTCGTTTTTTCGAAAAATTTTCCGAGTTGTTTTTTTTTTTTTGGAAAAATTTTCCGGGTTTTCTTTTTAGGTAGATTTCTTTTCTTCAAAAATCTACCTATTGTATTTAATTTGCGCTTTTTTGTCTGAAAAATTTTCTAAGTTTCTAAGTGTCTAAACATCCCCTAAACAGTCGTCAGATCGTCATATTATCAGCTAAACCGCCGTCAGACCGTCATATTATCAGCTAAGGCACTGTCAGTCCGTCATATTATCAGCTTAAAAAAATGTGTTTCCGGACACCCTGTATACAACAGAAAACCCGGTAAAAATATTTCTCGTCTGAAAAACTAGGAAAACGGGCTTAAAAAGCGGTAAAATGGCTCTCTTTCGCCAAAAACCAACGGAGAAAAATCAGAAAAATTGATTTTTACAGCAAAAAAAATCCTCTTTTTTTTTGCCTTGGGGCCGAAAATCTTTTTTCTTCCTCCAATCTAAAACGAATTTTCCGAAGGGGATCACAAAGCAAACATCCCCTAAACAGTCGTCAGTCCGTCATATTATCAACTAAACAGCCGTCAGACCGTCATATTATCAGCTAAGCCACCGTCAGTCCGCCATATTATCAGCGAAAAAAAGGGGGGCGTCAGATCGTCATATTGTCAGCTGAATAGTCGTCAAATCGTCAGACGTGTGCCATGTGTTTCCGGACACCCTGTATACTACAGAAAACCCGGTAAAAAGATTTCTCGTCTGAAAAACTAGGAAAATGGGCTAAAAAAGCGGTAAAAATAGCTCTCCTTCGCCAAAAACCAACGGGGAAAAATCAGAAAAATGGGTTTTCACAGCCAAAAAAATTCTCCAGACTTTTTTTTTTGCTGTGGGGGCGGAAAATCTTTTTTCTTCCTCCAATCTAAAACGAATTTTCCGAAGAGGATTACAAAGCAAACATCCCCTAAACAGTCGTCAGATCATCATATTATCAGCTAAACTGCCGTCAGATCGTCATATTATCAGCTAAACTGCCGTCAGACCGTCATATTATCAGCTAATCCACCGTCAGTCCGTCATATTATCAGCTAAAAACCGGGACGCTAGATCGTCATTTTATCAGCAAAACAGTCGTCAGATCGTCATATTGTCAGCTGAACAGTCGATAAATCGTCAAATCGTCAGACGTGTTTCATGTGTTTCCGGACACCCTGTATACAACAGAAAACCCGGTTAAAATATTTCTCATCTGAAAAACTAGGAAAACGGGCTAAAAAAGCGGTAAAAATAGCTCTCTTTCGCCAAAAACCAACGGGGAAAAATCAGAAAAACTGTTTTTACAGCCAAAAAAATCCTCTTTTTTTTTTTTTTTTGCCTTGGGGGCCGAAAATCTTTTTGCTTCCTCCAATCTAAAACGAATTTTCCGAAGGGGATTACAAAGCAAACATCCCCTAAAATACCCCTTTCACAACCACGACAACACAGGATTTACAAGGAAATTAATTTCCGTGTCCTACGTTTATTTAATAAAATTAAACCGCTAGTCCCTGTATAACGATGAACCTATCA
Source organism: Orius insidiosus (assembly GCA_014119065.1). NCBI lineage: Eukaryota > Metazoa > Arthropoda > Insecta > Hemiptera > Anthocoridae > Orius > Orius insidiosus. The sequence continues at coordinate 213,669 of JACGAQ010000180.1, read as the reverse complement.
ATTTATTCACAACACAATTTACTAACAGGAAAATTTGAATTCTCGGTCGTCCTTTCGGCGTTATACTACAGGCTCTAAACTATTTATTTTGACAAAATATTTTCGTTAAAAAGGCGTTTCTGTAAAGATTTACAAGCTTTCCTCTTAGCAGTTTTCTTTTCTTTCTTTTTTTTTTTTTTAAACGCTCCGTTGGATTCACTTTGCATTAAAACTTTTGGAGGCGGGAAAAAGGCGGTGGGAGAAGGGGGATTCCCGTAAACTTTAGATAATTTTCCACTCATCCATCAAACTTAGGTTAAGACTAAGGAGTTGGTTTTCTTTCTTAATTACACCATGATTAATAGTAAAAGCCCTTTTTTTGTTATACGGAAAATGTAACAAATATAAATTTTACCGAGGAAATAGGCCTAAAAAAACAGAAAAAAAGTTGAAGAAAACAGAATTTGTCTCATAAAAATGGCTATTCATGTGGTGAAAGTGATAAGCCGATAATATGACGATCCAACAACTGTTTAGCTAACAATATAACAATCTGACGACTGTTTAGCTGACAATATGACGATCTGACGACTGTTTAGCTTATAACATGACGATCTCACGACTTTAGCTGATAATATGACGATCTGACGACTGTTCAGCAGACAATATGACGATCTGACGACTGTTCAGCAGACAATATGACGATCTGACAACTGCTTAGCTAATAATATGACGATTTAACGACTGTTTAGCTGATAATATGACGATCTGACGACTGTTTAGCTGATAATATGACGATCTGACGACTGTTCAGCAGATAATATGACGATCTGACTACTGCTTAGCTAATAATATGACGATTTAACGACTGTTTAGCTGATAATATAACGATCTAACGACTGTTTAGATAATAACATGACTATCTCACGATTGTTTAGCTGACAAAATTACGATCTCACGACTTTTTTGCTGATAATATGACGATCACACGACTTTTTAGCTGATAATATGACTATCTAACAACTGTTTAGCTGATAATATGACTACCTATCTAACAACTGTTTAGCTGATAATATGACTATCTAACAACTGTTTAGCTGATAATATGACGATCTCATAGCTGTTTGGCTGAAAATATGATGATCTAACAACTGTTTTGCTGACAATAAGACGATTTAACGACTGTTTAGCTGATAATATAACGATCTAACGACTGTTTTTTTTATGAGGTGAAAGGGCTATTTTCTTCATTCCATCTTTCAGAATCGAAATTTCTCTTGGTTTTCCAAACGAAAAAATCTTTTATAATAATTATATTATTAAGTTATTATTAAATTTCACCTCAAGAACCGAATCGGAAAGGAGGATCGGCGCAGAAAGTTGGAGAGGGAGTTTTAAGTAGAAGATTAAAGTTGAGGAGCTTTTGTTCTATAAAATAAACCCATCCTTTCAAAAAGCATGTTTTAGAATATTATTCAACCGAAAAGTTTTTTTTTCTCCCTTCCTCTTTTTAGTTAAAAAACTTAAAATGAACTCTTTTTCGGTGATTTTCTTCTCTAAATTTTAATTAAATGAGACGGAAAAGAACTCTCGTGTACTCTGAATTCTAAATTAGAAGAGACAACGTCGGGGAGGTAAATATCCGTTTTACTATAAAACCTCCCTTTAAAACTTGACATCCTGTGCGCGGGGGTTATAATTTTAGATTAACACTAAACATTTTTATTGTTACTCCGTGAGTTTTTACATTGAACTTTCTTTTTTGTTTAAATTTTTTTCGTTTTAAGAGGTTCCCTAATTGGGCAATTCCCCGGCCCAATTAATCTGGGTCTCAGAAGGGAAGGATTTTCGTCATAATTACTTTAGACTGGATTCGACTAATTTATGAGAATACTAATTTTGAAGGAGAAACAAAGAGATTCGAGAATATTATATTAGAAATTTTGATAAAACATCAGAATTTTATTAATCTAGGCCAAACGGCTGTTTAGCTGAGACCTGTTGACATTGGCTGTTGGGATTGGCTGAGAAAAAGCAAAAGCTCAGTCTTCTATTGGTTGTTGGGAGTGGCTTGTACCGTTTCCCCGCCTTCTACTGGCTGTTGAAAGTGGCTTAGACCTTTGCCTAACCTTCTATTGGCTGTTAGGATTGGCTTAGACTTATGCTAAGCCTTCTATTGGTTGTTGGGAGTGGTTTGTACCATTTCCCAGCATTCTACTGGCTGTTGAGAGTGGCTTAGAACTTTGGCCAGCCATCTATTGACTGTTGGGAGTGGCTAAGAAATTTTCCCAGCCTTCTATTGGCTGTTGGGAGTGGCTTAGACCTTTGCCTAACCTTCTATTGGCTGTTAGGATTGGCTTTGACTTATGCTAAGCCTTCTATTGGTTGTTGGAAGTGGCTTGTAACTTAGCAGAGCCTTCTATTGGCTGTTGGGAGAGGCTTAGAACTTTGCCTAACCTTCTATTGGTTGTTGGGAGTGGCTTGTACCTTAGCCCAGCCTTCTATTGGCTGTTGGGATTGGCTTAGACTTATGCTAAGCCTTCTATTGGTTGTTGGGAGTGGTTTGTACCATTTCCCAGCATTCTACTGGCTGTTGAGAGTGGCTTAGAACTTTGGCCAGCCATCTATTGACTGTTGGGAGTGGCTAAGAAATTTTCCCAGCCTTCTATTGGCTGTTGGGAGTGGCTTAGACCTTTGCCTAACCTTCTATTGGCTGTTAGGATTGGCTTTGACTTATGCTAAGCCTTCTATTGGTTGTTGGAAGTGGCTTGTAACTTAGCAGAGCCTTCTATTGGTTGTTGGGAGTGGCTTGTACCTTAGCCTAACCTTCTATTGGTTGTTGGGAGTGGCTTGTACCTTAGCCCAGCCTTCTATTGGCTGTTGGGATTGGCTTAGACTTATGCTAAGCCTTCTATTGGTTGTTGGGAGTGGTTTGTACCATTTCCCAGCATTCTACTGGCTGTTGAGAGTGGCTTAGAACTTTGGCCAGCCATCTATTGACTGTTGGGAGTGGCTAAGAAATTTTCCCAGCCTTCTATTGGCTGTTGGGAGTGGCTTAGACCTTTGCCTAACCTTCTATTGGCTGTTAGGATTGGCTTAGACTTATGCTAAGCCTTCTATTGGTTGTTGGGAGTGGCTTGTAACTTAGCCCAGCCTTCTATTGGTTGTTGGGAGTGGCTTGTACCATTTCCCAGCCTTCTACTGGCTGTTGAGAGTGGCTTAGAACTTTGGCCAGCCATCTATTGACTGTTGGGAGTGGCTAAGAAATTTTCCCAGCCTTCTATTGGCTGTTGGGAGTGGCTTAGACCTTTTCCTAACCTTCTATTGGCTGTTAGGATTGGCTTAGGCTAATGCTAAGCCTACTATTGGCTGTTTGGAGTGGCTTGAACCAAAGCCCAGCCTTCTATTGGCTGTTGGGGGTGGCTAAGATATTTTCCCAGCCTTCTATTGGCTGTTGGGAGTGGCTAAAACCTTTGCCTAATCTTCTATTGGCTGTTAGGATTGGCTTAGACTTATGCTAAGCCTACTATTGGTTGTTGGGAGAGGCTTGTACCCAGCCTTCTATTGGCTGTTGGGAGTGGCTAAGATATTTTCCCAGCCTTCTATTGGCTGTTGGGAGTGGCTTAAACCTTTGCCTAATCTTCTATTGGCTGTTGGGAGTGGCTTAGACCTTTGCCTAACCTTCTATTTGCTGTTAGGATTGGCTTAGACTTATGCTAAGCCTTCTATTGGTTGTTGGGAGTGGCTTAGACCTTTGCCTAATCTTCTATTGGCTGTTAGGATTGGCTTAGACTTATGCTAAGCCTTCTATTGGTTGTTGGGAGTGGCTCGTACCTTAGCCCAGCCTTCTATTGGCTGGTGGGAGTGGCTTAGACCTTTGCCTAACCTTCTATTGGCTGTTAGGATTGGCTTAGAACTTCGCCTAACCTTCTATTGGCTGGTAGGATTAGCTTAGACTTATGCTAAGCTTTCTATTGGTTGTTGGGAGTGGCTTGTACCTTAGCCCAGCCTTCTATTGGCTTTTGGGAGTGGCTTAGACCTTTGCCTAACCTTCTTTTGGCTGTTAGGATATGCTTAGACTTAAGCGTAAGCCTTCTATTGGTTGTTGGGAGTGGCTTGTACCTTAGCCCAGCCTTCTATTGGCTGTTGGGAGTGGCCTAGACCTTTGCCTTACCTTCTATTGGCTGTTAGGATTGGCTTAGACTTATTCTAAGCCTTCTATTGGCTGTTGGGAGTGGCTTGTACCATTTCCCAGCCTTCTACTGGCTGTTGAGAGTGGCTTAGAACTTTGGCCAGCCATCTATTGACTGTTGGGAGTGGCTAAGAAATTTTCCCAGCCTTCTATTGGCTGTTGGGAGTGGCTTAGACCTTTGCCTAACCTTCTATTGGCTGTTAGGATTGGCTTTGACTTATGCTAAGCCTTCTATTGGTTGTTGGAAGTGGCTTGTAACTTAGCAGAGCCTTCTATTGGCTGTTGGGAGAGGCTTAGAACTTTGCCTAACCTTCTATTGGCTGTTAGGATTGGCTTAGACTTATGCTAAGCCTTCTATTGGTTGTTGGGAGTGGCTTGTACCTTAGCCCAGCCTTCTATTGGCTGTTGCGAGTGGCTTAGACCTTTGCCTAACCTTCTATTGGCTGTTGTATTAGAGGGAAGACGACGATAAAATACAATTCTTGGCCAAATAAATGGAATTTTTAAGAGTTATTGCCGGTGGCAATTTCAAACGTCCCAAAGCACTTTTGTTGTCTTAAGGCGAGAGGAGAGAGAAGGAAAAAAAGTTGGCTATTATAAAAGTTAGATTGGTAGTCATTGGCGGAGTGTAAATTTAGAGAAAAGAAACTCTTGGCCCATTTCTTTAAAATGGCCTCCTTTCAACTTTCGGCACTTCCTAAGCCCCTATTAAAATCCTCGGGATTTCATTAGCCGGCGCTCTTATTTTGGTCTCCGTCAGAGGATTTCCACCCTGCCCCAGTCGAGGCTTTAATTAGAATCAAGGTAAACAAAAGAGAAAATCTTTTAAAAGCTTTTATGTCAAGAATTTTTCTTTGCCCAAACTTTTTTCATCTCGGGGGAAGTATAAAGCCTTATTGTTTACAATTTTAAGGTTTTTTTTTTTTTTTTTTTTTCGTTAGACCACTTTAACGAAGTTTAAAAAATGGTGTTTTTCGCTAAATTTTACGATAACACAGACTATCTGACGACTGTTTAGCTGACGATATGACGAACTGACGACTATTTAGCTGATATATGACGATCTAACAACTATGAGGATGACAATATGACGATCTAGGTACTGTTTAGATGATAATATGACAGTCGAACGACAGTTTAGCTGAAAATATGACGATCTGACGACTATTTTGCTGATAATATGACGATCTATTTACTGTTTAGCTGATAATATGACGATGCAGCTACTGTAGACGACAATATGACAGTCCAACGACTATTTAGCTGACATTATTACGATCTAACGACTGCTTAGCTGTAATATGACGGTCTAACGACTGTTTAGCTGATAATATGACGATCTAAGGACTGTTTAAATGACAATGTGACGATCTGGTAACTGTTTTGCTGATAATATGACAGTCAAACGACAGTTTACCTGGCAATATGGTTATTTAAGCACTGTTGAGCTGATAATATGACGATCTGACGACTATTTTGCTGATAATATGACGATATGACGACTATTTTGCTGATAATATGACGATCTATTTACTGTTTAGCTGATAATATGACGATCTATTTACTGTTTAGCTGATAATATTACGATGCAGCTACTGTAGACGATAATATGACAGTCCAATGACTATTTAGCTGACATTATTACGATCTAACGACTGTTTAGCTGATAATATGACGGTCTAAGGACTGTTTAAATGACAATATGACGATCCGGTTACTGTTTAGATGACAATATGACGATCTGACGTCTGTTAAGATGATAATATGACGATCTAGGTCCTGTTAAGATGATAATATGACGATGCAGCTACTCTTAAGACGATAGTATGACAGTCGAACGACTGTTTACCTGACTATATTACGATCTAACGACTGTTTAGATGACATTATGTCGATCTTTTGACTGTTCAGCGGATAATATGACGATCTGACACTGTTTAGCTGACAATATGACGATCTAACGACTGTTTAGCTGATAATTTAACGATCTTACAACTGTCTTGCTGACAATATGTGGACTGTTTAGCTGATAATTTGACGAGTGTTTAACTGATAATACGATTATCTGACGACTGTTTAGCTGACAATTTGACGACCTAACAACTGTTTAGCTTACAACATTTTAACTGATTAGCTGATACTATGACGACTGTTTATCTGTTAATATGTCGATGTAACGACTGTTTGGCAGATAATATGACGCACTTTTGACTGTTTAGCGGATAATTTGACGATCTGACGTCTGTTAAGTTGACAATATGACGATCTAGGTACTTTTTAGACGATAATATGACAGTGGAACGACAGTTTAGCTGGCAATATGACGATCTATTTACTGTTTAGCTGATAATATGACGATGCCGCTTCTGTTTAGACGATAATTTGACAGTCCAACGACTATTTAGCTGACAGTATTACGATCTAGCGACTGCTTGGCTGATAATATGACGGTCTAATGACTATTCAGCTGACAATATGACGATCTGGTAACTTTTTAGCTGATAATATGACGATCTAACGACTATTTTGATGACAATATGACGATCCAACGACTGTTTAGATAACAATATGTCACACTTTTCACTGTTCAGCGGATAATATGACGATCTGACGTCTGTTAAGCTGACAATATGACGATCTAACACTGTTTAGCTGATATTATGACGATGTGACTATTGTCTAGCTGACAATAAGATTATCTGACTATTGTTTAGCTGACAATATGACGATCTAATGACTGTTGAGCAGATAATTTAACGATCTCACAACTGTCTTGCTGACAATATGTGGACTGTTAAGTTGATAATCTGACGAGTGTTTAACTGATAATACGATTATCTGACGACTGTTTAGCTGACAATTTGACGACCTAACAACTGTTTAGCTTACAACATGTTGACTGATTAGCTGATACTATGACGACTGTTTTTCTGATATTATGTCCATGTAACGACTGTTTGGCTGATAATATGACGATTTAACGACTGTTTACCTGACAATATGACGATCTAACGACTGTTTAGCTGACAATATGACGATCTAACATCTATTCAGATTAGTTTTACAAATTTTGGACCATTTTTTAGAGTTCTTGGAGCCTAGAGCTTCTAAGTTATTTCGTGGGGTCCAGACGACCCCATACTTTAAGGGTAATTTAAGAATGGGAGGATGAAATTGAGTCTAATTTGAACATGTATGAGTGAAACGTTCCTAGAGGTCAAAGTTGAGTATGTAAAATGGACAATATTATGTATAAGCAATAGAATTTCATGTGAGGGGGTTTTCTTTTTGAACATTTACCTCCTCCCTCCTCGCACTTTACTATTCACTAATGTATTCCTTCCCTAATCCCGTGGCTCACGCCTTTCTCTCCCTTTATTAAATCCATGGAAAAGTTTTCGCCGGGGATTCTCCTGGGGGGCGCCCGGGGGTGAGGGTAATGGCGTCACGTAGGGCGCCTCTCTCCAAAGATATTAAAGGTTTTTGCCAAGAGTCCCGACCCAAAGGATTTTCCGGGGACCCGTGAAAAGAGAAGAAAACCCATTTCGACCTTAAACCCCACCATCTTCTATCTTCCCGGCCACAAAAACTACTTCGCCTTTCCATATTATTCGAAATCTAATATCCTTTTCTTTTAAATTTTCAACGCGTTACCTACTTTTCTCAAAAATTAAAACTCTGCCCGATAGGACGTTGAGGATCTGATGTAATTAAAAATTCCAACTGCAGCTGCAGATTTAAGACTCCCGGAGCATGCGCAGAACAGCCCGTGAAATCAGAAGACTCCCGGAGCATGCGCAGAACGATTAGGCCGTGAAGTCAGAAGACTCCCGGAGCATGCGAAGAAAGACTAGGCCGTGAAATCAGAAGACTCAGTGAGCATGTGCGGAACAATTAGGCCGTGAAAACAGAAGACCCCCGGAGCATGCGCAGGACGATTAGGCCTTGAAATCAGAAGACTCCCGGAGCATGCGCAGAAAGATTAGGCCGTGAAATCAGAAGACTCCCGGAGCATGCGCAGACGTTTGGGGCTTGATGGGAAATACGTGAAGGGGCAAAACACCCCCTCCCCCTCATCGCCACTATTGCCACTATTTTTGACGGATTAAAATTGGCAGTCCTGAAGCGATTAGGCTAACGTTCTTCTGTGGACGAGTCAAAGGGGTTGAGAGCCCGTTATTCCGTCGGAAAAGCTACCTTCTGCTTATTGCTTATGTCCAAAATCAGAGTGACTGGTTAAAAATGAAGATTAATTTTCCCCATCCCCATATTGCGTGAAAACAGAAGACTCCCGGAGCATGCGCAGAACGATTAGGCCGTGAAATCAGAAGACTCCCGGAGCATGCGCAGAAAGACTAGGCTCTGAAATCAGAAGACTCCCCGAACATGCGTAGAACGATTAGGCCATCAAATCAGAAGACTACCGTAGCATGCGCAGAACGAATAGGCCGTGAAATCAGAAGACTCCCGGAGCATGCGCAGAACAATTAGGCCGTGAAATCAGAAGACTCCCGGAGCATGCGCAGAACGATTAGGCCGTGAAATCAGAAGACTCCGGGAGCATGCGCAGACGTTTGGGGCTTAATGGAAAATACGCGAATGGGCAAAACACCCCCTCCCCTCCCCTCATCCCCACTGTTGGCACTATTTTCGAAGGGTTAAAAATTGGCAGTCCTGAAGCGAACAGTCTTCTGTGGACGAGTCAAAGGGATTGCGAGCCCTCATCCCCACTGTTACATCTATTTTGACGGGTTAAAAATTGGCAGCCCTGAAGCAATCAGGCTGACGTTCCTCTGTGGACGAATCAAAGGGGTTGCGAGCCCTCACCCCCACTGTTGGCACTATTTTCGACTGCTTAAAAATTGGCAGTCCTAAAGCAATTAGGCTGTCAGTCTTCTGTGGACGAGTCAAACGGGTTGCGATCCCGTTATTCCGTCGGAAAAGCTACCTTCTGCTTATGTCCAAAATCCGAGTGACTGGTTAAAAATAAAGATGAATTTCCCCATCCCCATATTTTAGTAGCTGGCGTTCTCTTTCGCCTTTTTTCAACATCTCTATTCTCCACAAGCCCTCTTGACATGAGACATGATTGATGGTAACGGAAGCTTTGTTTGCCTCCTACGTCCTTTTCGATAGCCCCCTCGCCGCTTTCGGACTAAATACTCCGTGTATGATGGATCATAGGGTTACCCCTCTTCAAACCCTCCCCCGACTTCATCCATTCAGACCAAACAGAAAGCGTTTGTTGAACAATACCGCTGATCACTGTTCACAACAACAGACGCAAACATTCCACTCGATATCACAGACCGGAGTTTTTCCCCTCCCCACTGTCTGAACTGTCTGGGGTTATCAAAAGTCCATTTTTTCTCTACACTCTAATAAATATTGCTTTTATCGACATTTTTTGCAGGCCGATACAACCTTTACGTTTCCATCGGTACTACCAACTTAAAATTCCTCGAATTCCCTTTTTTTTAAAAAGGTGGCCTAATTTCAAAGTTAATTAATTGTAATCCATGCCTCCTATTGTTTCCTAATTAAACGGATCCGTTCTATTCATGTCGGCGGGACGTGTCTAGCGGGAGGTGGGGCTTTTACGCTTCACGTTACCTGAAACCCGAAACGTCGAACAATATCCTGAGGGATAGAAGGCTGCGTCCCCCGCGCTAATAATTCCTTCAATCTGTACACCTCCTCCTATCAATCATCATTCACAGTACACGAAGTGATCCCTTTATTATTTATATTTGACCTGCTACAGAATTTCTAAAATCATTTTCATGTTTGAATTCATCGGGAGAGAATAGTTGATTGATATTGATTATTTATATTTAAAATCTTGATATGACAATGCCGGAGAGATCTACAGTTTTCCCGAGAGATCTACAGGCCCGCAATCCCTTTGACACGTCCACAGAAGAACGACAGCCTGATCGCTTCAGGACTGCCAACTTTTAACCTGTCGAAAGTAGTGCCAACAGTTGGGGATGAGGGCTCGCAACCCCTTTGACTCTTCTACAAAAGACAGCCTGATCGCTTCAGGACTGCCATTTTTTAACCCGTCGAAATTAGTGCCAATAGTGGGGATGAGGGATCGCAATCCCTTTGACTCTTCCTCAGAAGACAGCCAGCTTGATCGCATCAGGACTGCCAATTTTCAACATGTCGAACAGTGGTGCCAACAGTGGTGATGGGGGCTCGCAATCCCTTTGACTCGTTCTCAGAAGAACGACAGCTTGATCGCTTCAGGACTGCCAATTTTTAACCCCTCGAAAATAGTGCCAACAGTGTTGATGAGGGCTCGCAATCCCTTTGACTCTTCCTCAGAAGACAGCCAGCTTGATCGCATCAGGACTGCCAATTTTCAACATGTCGAACAGTGGTGCCAACAGTGGTGATGGGGGCTCGCAATCCCTTTGACTCGTTCTCAGAAGAACAACAGCTTGATCGCTTCAGGACTGCCAATTTTTAACCCCTCGAAAATAGTGCCGTCAGTGGGGAAGAGGGCTCGCAACCCCTTTGACTCGTTCACAGATGATTGACAGCCAGATCGCTTCAGGTCTGCCAATTTTTAACCCCTCGAAAATAGTGCCAACAGTGAGGATGAGGGCTCGCAATCCCTTTGACTCGTCCACAGAAAACTGACAGCCTGTTCGCTTCAGGTCTGCCAATTTTCAACCCCTCGAAAGCAGTGCTAACAGTGGGGATGAGGGCTCGCAACCCCTTTGACTCGTCCACAGAAGAACGACAGCCTGATCGCTTCAGGACTGCCAATATTTAACCCTTCGAAAATAGTGCCAATAGTGGAGATGAGGGCTCGCAACCCCTTTGACTCGTCCACAGCAATCTGACAGCCTGTTCGCTTCAGGACTGCCAATTTTCAACTTGTCGAAAAAGTGCCAACATTGGGGATGAGGGCTCGCAATCCCTTTGACTCCTGCACAGAAGAACGTCAGCCTGATCGCTTCAGGACTGCCAATTATTAACCCGTCGAAAATTGTGCCAACAGTGGGGATGAGGGCTCGTAACCCCTTTGACTCGTTCACAGAAGACTGTGATTTCAGGACTGCCAATTTTTAACACGTCGAAAATAGTACCGATAGTCGGGATGAGGGCTCGCAATCCCTTTGACAAACAGTCATCAGGTCATATTATTATCAGCTAAATAGTCGCTACATCGTCATAATGTAAACCTTCGTTAGATCGTCATATTATCAGCTATACAGTCGTCAGATCGTCATATTATCAGCCAGGCAAATCGTTATATCGTCATATTGTCATCTAAACATTCGTTAGATCGTCATACATATTATCAGCTTAACAGTCGTTAGATCGACTTATTGTCAGCTAAACAGTCCATAAGAAGTGCCTTCGCTTCAGCAGATACAGTTATTTGAGAGAGGAGGAGGAAAATTGCTATCCATTTTAAGTAATTTTTTTTTTCAAACTCGTTAAAATCGACGATGGAGTTCTTTTAAGCAGTTCCACTTTTGAAAATTGAATTAAAAAGTTAAAAAGGGGACGACAGTCTTGCAACTTTCTAGACACAATATGTTGTTGTTTTTCACCCCTCTTCTCCTCTCATCATTTCCCCGACTACTTTTCCCATCCGAAACCCCTTTGCTGACTTTATCGACGAAACACTCTACGCCCGCGGCTAACTCCTCCCGAACTTTTGAGACTTCGAAAAAGAAGGCGAAGTCTTAAACAAACTGGGGTGGGGCTCCTAAATTCTTTTTCACCAAATCGTCTTCTTTTTTATATTAATAGTTAATTTCTGACCCTAGGTTTTTGTTTATAAAAAAAATTAAAATCTTCAAAAATAAGATAATCAATTATAAAAGTTGGTCTTTGAAACTTTTTAGTTGATATAACGACTTTCTAATTGAAATTAATATTAAAAAACTTTTTAGAACACCCCCTTTTTTTTAAATGAAAGGCAAAAACTTTCGGGCTTTTCATTAGCTGATGACTAGAGACATTTTTAACATAGCTGCTATCAAGGAGGCATTTTTGAGGATGGGGCAAATGTGAAGAAAAAGAGTCACAAAAGTGAAGAAAAAAAGGGACAAAAATGGATATTTCAATATTTTTTAATCACCTGTTGATTGCCCGTTTAGTTTCAAACTGTAAGACAGTTTTGATTTTTTTTTTCGAGGGATTTATTGGAACTTTCATGACGGATTTTGTCTTTAAGGATGCGTATCTGTTCGAGATTGAAAGCTTAAGTTTCCGATTAAACCGCTTTCTGCTCAAAACTAATTTGTTGGGTCGAAACTTTGGTCTGGAAACCCTTCTTGTAACTTTACGGGAGTTGAAAATGAAGGGAAACCTGTTCGAAAATCGTTTATTTTCGAATTTTCCTTCGCTGACGTCAAAACTTTTGAGTTTTTCGCCCGATAAGGGTCATATGGTGAGGTAGTTTTACGATAGGAGTTAAAAATTAGCAGTTCTGATGAGATACATCGGCTGTCAGTTTTTGTGAACGAATCAAAGGGATAGCGAGCCCCCATCCCCACTGTTGGCACTACTTTCGACGGATTGAAAATTGGCAGTCCTGAAATCACAGTCTTCTGTGGACGAGTCAAAGGTGTTGCGAGCCCTTATCCTCACTGTTGGCACTATTTTCGAAGGGTTAAAAATTGGCAGTCCTGATGCGATCAGAGCCTGTCTTCTGTGGACGAGTCAAAGGGGTTGCGAGCCGTCATCCCCACTGCTGGCACTATTTTCGACGGGTTGAAAATCGGCAGTCCTGACGCGATCAGGCTGTCTTCTGTGGACGAGTCAAAGTGGTTGCGAGCCGTCATCCCCACTGCTGGCACTATTTTCGACGGGTTGAAAATTGGCAGACCTGAAGCGATCTGGCTGTCAATCATCTGTGAACAAGTCAAACGGGTTGCGAGCCCTCCTCCTCACTGACGGCACTATTTTCGAGGAGTTAAAAATGGGCAGTCCTGAAGTGATCAGGCTGACGTTCCTCTGTGGACGAGTCATAGGGATTGCGAGCCCTCATCCCCACTGTTGGCACTATTTTCGACGGATTAAAAATTGGCCGTCCTGATATCACAGTCTTCTGTGGACGAGTCAAAGGGGTTGCGAGCCCTCACCCCCACTGCTGGCGCTATTTTCGACGGGTCAAAAATTGGCAGACCTGAAGCGAACAGGCTGACGTTTTTCTGTGGACGAGTCAAAGGGACGACTGTTTAGACGAGAAAACGTCGGTTTGACGACTGTTTAGCTGATAATATGACGATTTGACGAAATTTCAGATGACAACATGATGATGTAACGACTATTTCGGTGATAATATGACGACCTGACGACTGTTTGGATGACAATATGGCGATCTAACGACTGTTTAGCTCATAATATGACGACCTGACAACTGTTAGATGTGAAAACGTCGGTCTAACGACTGTTTAGGTGATTATATGACGACGTGACGAATGTTTAGATAACAATACGTCGATCTAACGACATTTTAGCTGATAATATGACGATCTCACGACTGTTTAGCTGATAAAACGACGTTCTTAGACTGTTTAGCTGATAATATGACGACCTGACGCCTGTTAAAACGATAAAACGTCGGTCTAACGACTGTTTAGCTGATAATATGACGTCCTAACGAATAAACTATATGTTAATATGACGATCAGACGACTGTTCGGATGACCATATGACGATATAACGACTGTTTATATGATAATATGACGATCTGACGACTGTATTCCTGATATGACGATCTGACTACTGTTAAGCTGATAAAACGACGACCTGATGACTGTTTAGATGAGAAAACGGCGGTCTAACGACTGTTTAACTGATAATATGACGTCCTGACTAATAAACTATATGACAATATGACGATCTCACGACTGTTCGGATGACCATATGACGATATAACGACTGTCTATCTGATAATATGACGATCTGACGACTGTATTCCTGATATGACGATCTGACGACTGTTAAGCTGATAAAACAACGACCTGATGACTGTTTAGATGAGAAAACGGCGGTCTAACGACTGTTTACCTGATAATATGACGTCCTGACTAATAAACTATATGACAATATGACGATCTCACGACTGTTCGGATGACCATATGACGATATAACGACTGTCTATCTGATAATATGACGATCTGACGACTGTATTCCTGATATGACGATCTGACTACTGTTAAGCTGATAAAACGACGACCTGATGACTGTTTAGATGAGAAAACGGCGGTCTAACGACTGTTTACCTGATAATATGACGTCCTGACTAATAAACTATATGACAATATGACGATTTCAAGACTGTTCGGATGACAATATGACGATATAACGACTGTCTAGCAGATAATATGACGATCTGACGTCTGTATTCCTGATATGACGATCTGACGACTGTTTAGCTGATAATATGACGACCTGATGGCTGTTTAGATGAGAAAACGGCGGTCTAACGACTGTTTACCTGATAATATGACGTCCTGACTAATAAACTATATGACAATATGACGATCTCACGACTGTTCGGATGACAATATGACGATATAACGACTGTCTATCTGATAATATGACGATCTGACGACTTTATTCCTGATATGACGATCTGACGACTGTTAAGCTGATAAAACGACGACCTGATGACTGTTTAGATGAGAAAACGGCGGTCTAACGACTGTTTACCTGATAATATGACGTCCTGACTAATAAACTATATGACAATATGACGATCTCACGACTGTTCGGATGACAATATGACGATATAACGACTGTCTATCTGATAATATGACGATCTGACGACTGTATTCCTGATATGACGATCTGACTACTGTTAAGCTGATAAAACGACGACCTGATGACTGTTTAGATGAGAAAACGGCGGTCTAACGACTGTTTACCTGATAATATGACGTCCTGACTAATAAACTATATGACAATATGACGATTTCACGACTGTTCGGATGACAATATGACGATATAACGACTGTCTAGCTGATAATATGACGATCTGACGACTGTATTCCTGATATGACGATCTGACGACTGTTTAGCTGATAATATGACGACCTGATGGCTGTTTAGATGAGAAAACGGCGGTCTAACGACTGTTTACCTGATAATATGACGTCCTGACTAATAAACTATATGACAATATGACGATCTCACGACTGTTCGGATGACAATATGACGATATAACGACTGTCTAGCTGATAATATGACGATCTGACGTCTGTATTCCTGATATGACGATCTGACGACTGTTTAGCTGATAATATGACGACCTGATGGCTGTTTAGATGAGAAAACGGCGGTCTGAAGACTGTTTAGCTGATAATATGACGATCAAACGACGAAAGAGACAAAGTAGCGGGCTCACATTCCCGTTGACTCGTGTACAGCAACGCGCCGTCTAAACCGTCTATATCTTTCATATCGATTTGTTTACCTGTATCCACTAACTACCTTAAAATGGCCTCTAAGGCGGACTTTTTGGACGGTAAACAGTAAGTATTTTTTCCGTAAATATCCCTTTAAATTTCTAATTCATTGAGCCAATTTGCTAATGTAGAGTTCCAACGGGAATTAGAGGAAAAGAGGGGAAACGTCTCTGTCTGAAAAGGGCCCAATAACCCCCTAAAGTGCCCCATGGGTAATTACACTAATATATCAAACCCTAGCCAATTGTTTATACCCAATGGAAAAGAGCTCCCAATGGTTTGAATTTAATAGCATCACCATATTCGTCCCTTTTAATTATTTAGATTGGATTTTCCAAACGGGCGAGAAAAGGTCGGGAAAATCGCATTTAATTTTTTGGTATCCAATTCTACTAAATTATCAAATGGAGTTCGAAATAACAAAATACGTTCTTTTTTTGTGAATTTTCTTGAATTTTATTTTTGTCGTTTTTTTTTTTGCTCTTTTTTGACGCTTTGCAGCTCACAAACTGTTGGTCGCACAAAAAATTTTACTAAATTAAATTTTTTGGAAATTTTGTCAGCTTTCTTTTGTAACTATAACAATTTTTCGCTAAGACGTACTGTTTGGGAGATAAAAGCGAAAAACCGAAAAAATTCGCGTTTAAACCCCTCCCCTAGGAGCACGACCCATTAGTTAGAAAAAAAAATTACTTATAATTGATAGCTATTTCCTCCCCCTCTCTCAAATAACAGTATCTGCTGAAGCGAAGACACTTCTTATGGACTGTTTAGCTTACAATAAGTCGATCTAACGACTGTTAAGCTGATAATATGACGGTCTGATGACTGTTTAGATGACAATAAGACGATATAACGTCTGCATGGCTGATAATATGACGTCCAAACGACTGTTTAGATGAGAAAACGTCGGTCTAACGACTGTTTAGCTGATAATGTGACGACCTGAAGAATGATTATATGACAATACTACAATTTGACGACTGTTTAGCTGACAATAAGTCGATCTAACGACTGTTAAGCTGATAACATGACGATCTGATGACTGTTTAGATGGCAATATGTCGATATAACGACTGTCTGGCTGATAATATGACGACCTGAAGACTGCATGGCTGATAATATGACGACTTAACGACTGTTTAGATGACAATATGACAATCTGACGACTGTTTAGACGACAATATGACAATCTAACTAATGATTATATGACAATATTACAATCTGACGACTGTTTAGATGACAATATTACAATCTAACGACTGTTTAGCTGATAATATGACGATCTGACGACTGTTTAGATGACATAAGTCTCCGTTATACTTCCCCCTCCTATATTATTACTTCTATTTAAGGAAGTTTTCGTTGGAAGCTCTTCTAACCAGAACTTTTGTCTGTTTTTTCGCTCTTTTCGAAGCCTCGTAGCTCGAGAGCGGTTAGTCGTACAGAAAATTGTACTTATTCAAATTTGTAGGAAATTTATTCAGCTTTCTTTTATAACTACAACAATTTTTCGATAAGACGTACCATTTTGGAGATAAAAGCGAAAAACCGTAAAAATTCGAGTTTAAACCCCTCCCCCAGGAGCACAACCCAATTTTTCATTCATAATCTATATTTTGCAGCAAGGAAACTATAATTACTGAAGAAAAAGCCAAAAAAGATTGGGCTCGAAAATGGTCGGATTTGTCGACACGTGAATTCTACGAAAACGTAAGTTAAAAGACACCTTCGGGGGGTTAAAACTTAACGGAGGAGCTTCCACTTCTCCCCGCGGCACCCTTCGTTTTCAGCCGGGTCGATACGAAGAGCTCGTTATCAAATTTAGGTTTAATTTAGTTGGGTTGTTTAATTGCTTGCTCGGAATTGTACTTTACCCAGTGAGTTAAGGGGAAGGCGGCGAATATGTTGCCGGAGGGGCATCGAGATAGCAATCGCCTCGGAAAAGACGGTTCAAGAAATAATTAATCTTTTTTTTTCTCACCCTCAAATACGGTGCAGACCTTGATTTTTTATTAGAAAACGTCGGTCTAACGACTGTTTAGCTGATAATATGACGACCTCACGAATGTTTATATGACAATATTACATTCTGACGACTGTTTAGATGACAATATGACGATCTAACGACTGTTTAGCTGATAATATGACGATCTGACGACTCTTTACCTGATAATATGACGACCTCACGACTGTTTATATGACAATATTACATTCTGACGACTGTTTAGACGACAATATGACAATCTAACTACTGTTTAGCTGACAATATGACAATCTAACGACTGTATAGCTGATAATATGACGACCTCACGAATGCTTATATGACAATATTACATTCTGACGACTGTTTAGATGACAATATGACAATCTAACGACTGTTTAGCTGATAATATGACGATCTGACGACTGTTTAGATGACAATATGACAATCTAACGACTGCTTAGCTGATAATATGACAATCTAACGACTGTTTAGATGACAATATTACATTCTGACGACTGTTTAGATGACAATATTACAATCTGACTGTTTAGATGACAAAACGTCAACCTAACGACTATTTAGCTGATAATATGACGATCTGACACTGTTTAGATGACAAAACGTCAACCTAACGACTATTTAGCTGATAATATGACGATCTGACGACTGTTTAGCTGATAATATGACGCTCTAACGACTACCCTCGTTAAATGGATAGCAATTTCCTCCTCCTCTCTCAAATAGTTGTATCTGCTGAAGCGAAGGCACTTCTTGTGGACTGTTTAGCTGACAATAAGTCAATCTAACAACTGTTAAGCTGATAATATGACGATCTGACGACTGTTTAAATGACGATATAACGACTGTCTGATAATATGACGATCTGACCACTGTATACCTGATAATATGACAACAAAACGACTGTTTAGATGAGAAAAACGTCGGTCTAACGACTTTTTAGCTCATAATATGACGACCTGACGAATGTTTATTTGACAATATGTATTACAATCTGACGACTGTTTAGATGACAATATGACAATCTTACTTATATACTTAAATATTCATATATACTTTTTTTTCCCACCCTCAAATACGGTGCAGACCTTGATTTTGAGCACTTTTTACCTCAACTTTTTTTTTCAAGCTCAAATCGATCTTTTTTGCGAGAGTGGGTTCCTTTTAAATCGTCTCCGAGAGTCTAAAATGGACGAGAATGGAAAAGGGAGGAAATAGCCTCGCTCGTTTCTCGTTTCTCGCCTTCTCTCTCCTTCTACCTTTAATTTCCTAGGGACCATTGTCGCCTACACCTCCTTAAATAAGGTTCAGACTCCTTTTCCTTTCACGTTTTTTTCCAAGGAAACTTATTTAATTTACGTTATTTTTTGGTAAATCTTTTCTCCCCCTTCTGCTCAGATAAAATGGGTATAATTTAGCTGGAGAGGAAGTTTAATTGTTGGCCAACCTGATGCTTAAGGTTCAGTTATACCATTTCAAATAGCATTGTTACTGAGAAGTTTTGATCCAATCTTCAAGAAAACTGTTTAGCTGATAATAATACGATCTGACGACTGTTTAGATGACAATATGACGATATAACGACTGTCTAGATGATAATATGACAATAGAACGACCGTCTAGATGATAATGTGACGAGCATTTGACTATTTAGCTTCTAATATGACGATTTGACGACTGTCTAGATGATAATAATACGATCTGACGACGGGTAAGCTAATAATATGACGATCTGACGACGGCTTAGCTGATAATATGAGGATCTGACGACTGTTTAGATGAAAATATGACGATATAATGACTGTCTAGCTGATAAAATGAAGAACTGACGACTGCTTAGCTGACAATATGACGATCTGACGAGTTAGATGATAATACGTCGATCTGACGACTGTTTAGCTGAGATTATGACAATCGGACGACACTTTACATTGATGACAAAACCTCGATCTAAAGACTATTTAGCAGATAATATGACGATCTGACTACTGCTTAGATCACAAAACGTCGATCTTATGACTGTTTAGCTAATATTATGACGATCTGACGACTGTTTAGATGAAAGGTAATACGTCAATCTGACGACTGTTTAGCTGATAATATGACTATATGACTACTGCTTAGATCACAAAACGTCGATCTTATGACTGTTTATCTATTATTATGACGATCTGAAGAATGATTGAATTCATTACGTAAATAAATGTTTCTAAAGCCAAATCAAAAACAAACAAAAAATTTAAAAAAGAATAGTTTTCTCTTAAAAATGGATCAAAAACGCTGCAGTATTAAGTAGTACTGCAGTACTACTTTCTTATAGAAGTTATAAGTTAAAGAAGTTGTGATACCCTCCACGTCGGGTTTTTGGGGAAGGTTCTTCCAGGCCCCGGAGAGTCGAATGGAATATTGATCTTTATCGACGTTTTGTCATCTAGGTAGTCGTCAGATCGTCATATTATCAGCTAAACAGTCAACAGATCGTCATATTATCAGCTAGACAGTCGTTATATCGTCATATTGTCATCTAAACAGTCGTCAGATCGTCATACAACTTTGTCTGTAGTTCCGGCCGGCCGTCCGATGCATTTTTCCGTAACACTTCACTGGAACCGATTTTCACCTAATTTTCACACAATCTTCCTTTGTCGGTGAAGAAGAATGTAACGAGGGCGATTTTTGAATTTCGAAAAAATGGCGGAGATATGTCTGTTTGAAATTTTAAAAACTGCACTGTTGCCGTTCGTCAGATTTTCACCAAATACTCCTTATTTTTTTTTTTTTTTTTTTTTTTAGGTTTACCGAAGAGAAGCCCAGGAGCTCGGATTAAACTCAGAATACTATTTTGACTGGGTGAAAAAAAATAAAGCGAAAAAAACCCAAAAATGTCTTGAAGTCAAACCGTCGCCTCCATTCCCAGCGCAAAGTTCAAGTAAAAGGAAAAGCAAACGAGAGTTTCAGAGAATCGTAATTTGCCCATCCCGTATCCGACTCACCCAAGGTCATACGAGTCGTATACGTAAACGACTCACTTCCTGACTCGGATTAAGGTTATATTTTGCGAAGGTTATTTTATTACCTCGTTTAGTTTCGGGTTCGGAAAATCAGTTTCTCAACAGACTAAAATCGAAGAAGGAAATCGATTCCGTACTTTTTAGTTAAAATTAAAAAAACTATCAAGGAAACTATATAGGCTAAGTGAAAATTGGCTGGAACGTTTTGGGGATAGGTTATTTCTACGTGCTGTCATAGTTAATCAGAAAAACCATGTTTATTCCATGTTTGCTCTAGTGAGAACATTGTGAACTAACTGATTCGGAACGACTCCCTGAAACTAGGTTATAAAGCCTTGTTATCCTCAGTTGGATGATTGTGGATTAAATTAATAATTTTAGTCGCTTTTAGGAGAGAGAACTGTATTTACATACTATAGACATGAGACAGACAAACTCAGAGTATGAGACACTGTTATATCGGTTAATTACAATGTTGCCAACCTAACAAGGGACAGGGGAATACCCTACAGCCTCTACGAGAAGACGCCCTTTTGTGAGTCGTATACGGGAAGGGCAAATTACGATTCCCTGAAACTTTATAACAATAATTTTTTTTTATTTTAGAAATGGTAGGCTGGAGGGCTTTTCCAGAATTCACATTGGAAATCGCCGGACCATTTTTCATCTCGAAAAAATTCACGATGACACCGGAAGGACGTGAACCACCTGAAGCCTACGATTTTATCGTCCTCGGTTAAAATTTTATGGAAATAATAAAAAGAAAATATATAGAAAAAGACACCTTTTTATATATTTGCTAATCAATTTTAACGAGCCCTCTCCTGGCTTTACAAATCCTTTTCAACCTGCGGGGTTGTTTTATCCTTTTTTCCCTCCCCCGTTATTATTTTTATACTTTTTTATTTCAGCCACTTTTATAGCGCCTCAAGTTATTGGCCCTTTATTTTTCCGGGTAGGTTTTTATGGGTAAAACATGATTAAAAATTAATTTCCTTTTTTTTTAAACCACTTTTTAGGAAATAAACACATTTTCGATAAGATTAGAAAATAAGGTTTGTGAAAAATCCGCAAACAATACTTTGAACCACTAAAGATTTTATCGTTATAGTATCAGCTGAACAGACGTTAGAGCGTCAGCAGTCGTTAGAGCGTTAGCTAAACAGTCGTTAGAGCGTCATAGCTAAACAGTCGTTAGCTAAACAGTCGTTAGAGCGTCATAAACAGTCGTTAGAGCGTCTAAACAGTCGTTAGAACGTCATATTGTCAGCTAAATAGTCGTTAGACCGTCATATTGTCAACTAAACAGTCGTTAGAGCGTCATATTGTCAGCTTAACAGGCGCTAGACCGTCATATTGTCAGCTAAACAGTCGTTAAAGCGTCATATTGTGAGCTAAACAGTCGTTAGACCGTCATATTGTCAGCTAAATAGTCGTTAGACCGTCATATTGTCAACTAAACAGTAGTTAAAGCGTCATATTGTGAGCTAAACAGTTGTTAGAGCGTCATATTGTCAGCAAAACAGTCGTTAGAACGTCATATTGTCAGCAAAACAGTCGTTAGAACGTCATATTGTCAGCTTAACAGGCGCTAGACCGTCATATTGTCAGCTAAACAGTCGTTAGACCGTCATATTGTCAACTAAACAGTCGTTAGACCGTCATATTGTCAGCAAAACAGTCGTTAGAACGTCATATTGTAAGGTGAACGTTCTTTAGGTCGTCGTAGTATCAGCTTAACAGTCGTTGGAGCGTCATATTGTGAGCTAAACAGTTGTTAGAGCGTCATATTGTCAGGGGAACGATCTTTAGGTCGTCATAGTATCAGCTGAACAGTCGTTAGAGCGTCATATTGTCAGCTAAACAGACGTTAAAGTGTCATATTTCAGCTAACAGTGCTAGACCGTATTGTCTAGTCTTTAGGTCGTCATAGTCAGCTAACAGTCGTTAGACCGTCATATTATCAACTAAACAGTCGTTAGAGCGTCATATTGTCAGAACAGTCGTTAGACAGTCATATTGTAACAGTCGTTAGACCGTCATATTGTCTGCGGAACTATCTTTAGGTCGTCATATTATCAGCTACACTGTCGTTAGACCGTCATATTGTCAACTAAACATTCGTTAGAGCGTCATATTGTCAGCGGACAGTTGTTAGACGTCATATTGTAAACAGTCGTTAGAGCGTCATATTGTCACTAACAGTCGTTAGCGTCATATTGGAGCTAAACAGTTCGTTAGAGCGTCATATTGTCAGGTTAACAGTCGTTAGACAGTCATATTGTCAACCAAACAGTCGTTAGATCGTCATATTGTCTGGGGAACGATCTTTAGGTCGTCATAGTATCAGCTACACTGTCGTTAGACCTTCATATTGTCAACTAAACATTCGTTAGAGCGTCATATTGTCAGCTAAACTGTGGTTAGGGCTGTTTAGGTAAAACATGATTAAAATTAATTTTCTTTTTTTTTAAACCTCTTTTTAGGAAATAAACACATTTTCGATAAGATTAGAAAATCACTGTGAACCTATCTCCGAGAGGTTTACAAGACACAGCGGGAAGCTGGAAACAAACCGTTTCCCGGAAGCTCACCGCCATAAAATTATCACGCTCATAAAAATTTAAAAAACCAATAATGAGGTGGTGAGTGGCTCTATCTCTTGGAGAACGGTGGCGGCGATGAGCTTTAGGGTTTGTTTCCGGCTTCCCGCTTTATCCACTAAACCTCTCGGAGATAAATTCACGGTGAAAAGAATAAATGATTGTGATAGAGCCGAAACGCGTCGTGAGATCGCGTCATCACAGTCATTTTTCCTCCATTATTGGTTATTAGTTAATTCAAGCTCCTTGCGGAATACGCAATAAAAACTAGAATATCAATAAATTTAATTTTATTTTATTTTAGAAATGGTAGGCTGGAGGGCTTTTCCAGAATTCACATTGGAAATCGCCGGACCATTTTTCATCTCGAAAAAATTCACGATGACACCGGAAGGACGTGAACCACCTGAAGCCTACGATTTATCGTCCTCGGTTAAAATTTTATGGAAATAAAAAAAAAATATATAGAAAAAAGACACCTTTTTATATATTTGCTAATCAATTTTAACGAGCCCTCTCCAGGCTTTACAAATCCTTTTCAACCTGCGGGGTTGTTTTATCCTTTTTTCCCTCCCCCGTTATTATTTTTATACTTTTTATTTCAGCCACTTTTATAGCGCCTCAAGTTATTGGCCCTTTATTTTTCCGGGTAGGTTTTATGGGTAAAACATGATTAAAAATTAATTTTCTTTTTTTTTTTTTTTTTTTTTTTAAACCACTTTTTAGGAAATAAACACATTTTTCGATAAGATTAGAAAATAGGGTAATTTCAGCGTCATATTGTGAGCTAAACAGTTGTTAGAGCGTCATATGGTTAGGGGAACGATCTTTGGGTCGTCATAGTATCAGCTGAACAGTCGTTAGAGCGTCATATTGTCAGCTAAAAAGTCATTAGACCGTCATATTGTCAACTAAACAGTCGTCAGACCGTCATATTGTCAGGTTAACAGTCGCTAGACCGTCATATTGTCAGCTTAACAGGCGCTAGACCGTCATATTGTGAGCTAAACAGTCGTTAGCTAAACTTTTATCAGCTAAATAATCGTCAGATCGTCGTATTATTAGCTAGACAGTCTTTATATTGTCATCTAAGCAGTCGTGATCGTCATATTGTCTGGGGAACGGTCTTTAGGTAGTCATAGTATCAGCTACACTGTCGTTAGACCGTCATATTGTCAACTAAACATTCGTTAGAGCGTCATATTGTCAGCAAAACAGTCGTTAGGGCGTCATATTGGCAGCTAAACATTCGTTAGGCCGTCATATAGCCACTTTTATAGCGCCTCAAGTTATTGGCCCTTTATTTTCCGGAAAGATTTTTATGGGTAAAACATGATTAAAAATTAATTTCTTTTTTTTTTTTAACCTCCTTTTTAGGAAATAAACACATTTTCGATAAGATTAGAAAATAGGGTAATTCGAAGGTGAATTAAGGATATTCCGGGGCGGGACTGGAATTGGAAAACGTCCTGATAACCATCTGCATAAGTTATGACGCAGGTAAATTTTCTACTTTGTGGAAAATCCGCAAACAAGACTTTGAACCACTAAAGATTTTATCATCAAAACGCCCCTATAAATGTCCCTTTTTTCCACAAATTCCACAAAAATTCCATTAATAAATTATCATAAAGAAAAAAGTATTTTTGTTTTAAACAAGTTTTTCTCCAAGTAAAAGATTGCTTTCCCTCACAAGATGTTAAATAATAAATCTAAAGTGATTTACTTGGAAATTGGAGGTTGGGAATTGTACATTCTTGACCCAAATAGGTATCTCTCATGCTTCATAAGTTATGAGCTAGCTTAAAATATACTAGTTTAGAGAATACTTATGCATTAATTTATGGAGTAATAATGAGCCAGAATCTTCCCTCTAAGTCTGTTTGCTAAAGATAATTTAGATTTTAGATGATGAAGAAACAATGATTTTTGAAAAAAATCTTTGTAATAAGGCAAATAAATGATCTAACGACTGTTTAGTTGATAGTATGACCATCTGACGAATGTTTAGATGACAATATGACGACCTAACGACTGTTTAGCAGATAATATGACTACTGCTTAGATCACAAAACGTCGATCTTATGACTGTTTAGCTAATATTATGACGATCTGACGACTGTTTAGATGACAATATGACGATCTGACGACTTTTTAGATGATAATACGTCAATCTAACGACTGTTTAGCTGATAATATGACGATCTGACGGCTGTTTAGACAGTGATTTATAAACAATGATTTTTGGAAAAAAAAAATCTTTTGTATTAAGGCAAATAAACGTATTCTAAAGCCAAATGAACAAGAAAACAATTTTAAAAACTAACTGTTTTCTCGGAAAATGGGAGCAAAAGTTCAAAGAAAAAAGCCATCTTATAGTCAGTATAACGGACCCTTAACCCTACTAAGGGTAATTTTTATCCTTCGAAGTTTTAAGCTCCCATTATCCG
Organism: Orius insidiosus; assembly: GCA_014119065.1. Lineage (NCBI taxonomy): Eukaryota > Metazoa > Arthropoda > Insecta > Hemiptera > Anthocoridae > Orius > Orius insidiosus. Next base: position 187,988 of record JACGAQ010000180.1, on the reverse strand, counting down.
AGAAAACAGTTAGTTTTTTTTTAAAAATTTCTTTTTTATTTGGCTTTAGAATACATTTACTCGGCTTAATATAGAAGATTTATTTCAATAGCAACTTTCTTCCTCCTTTCTCAACAACAGTATCTGCTGAAGCGAAGGCACTTCTTGTGGTCTGTTTAGCTGACAATCAGTCGATCTACCAACTGTTAATCTGATAACATGACGATCTGACAACTGTTTAGCTGATAATATGACGAACTAACAACTGTTCAGCTGACATTATGACGATATAACGCTGTTTAGCTGATAATATGACGATGTGACAACTTTTTAGATGACAATATGACGACCTGACGACTTTTTAGATGACAATATGACGACCTAACGAATGTTTATAAGACAATATTACGATCTGACAACTATTTAGATGACAAACCGTCGATCTAACGACTGTTTAGCTAACAATTTGATGATCTGACGACTGTTTAGACAATGACTTTTGAAAATAAATTTTTTGTATTAAGGCAAATAAATGTATTCTAAAGCCAAATAAAAAAAGAAAACAATTTTAAAACCAACTGTTTTCTCGGAAAATAGGAGTAAAACTTCAAATAAAAAAGCCACCTTATTAATTGGTATAACGAACCCTTAACCCTACTTAGGGTAATTTTCTTTCTTTGAAGGTTTGCTCCCATTTTCCGAGAAAACAGTTAGTTTTTAAAAATATTTTCTTTTTTATTTGGCTTAAGAATACATTTACTTCCTTAATACAAAAGATTATTTCAATAGCAACTTTCTTCCTCCTTTCTCAATAACAGTATCTGCTGCAGCGAAGGCATTCTTTTGGTCTGTTTAGCTGACAATAGCTTAATCTAACGATTGTTAATCTGATAATATGACGATCTAACGACTGTTTAGCTGACATTATGACGATGTAACAACTGATTAGCTGATAATATGTCGACCTGAGGACTGTTTAGATGATACTATGACGACCTAAAGAATGTTTATATGACAATATTACTATCTGAGAACAGTTAAGATGACAAAACGTCGATCTAACGAGTGTTTAGCTGATAATATGACGATCTGACGACTGTTCAGATGACAATATGACGATCTAACGACTGTTTAGCTCATAATATGACAATCTGACGAATGTTTAGATGAGAATATGACCGTCTAACGAATGTTTACATGACCTAACCATCCCTAACTATGACGACCTAAAGATCGTTTACCTGACAATATGACGATCTAACGACTGTTTAGCTGTTACTATGACGACCTAACGACTGTTTAGCTGTTACTATGACGACCTAACGACTGTTTAGCTGACAATATGACGAACTGAAGATCGTTTTCCTGACAATATGGCGATCTAACGACTGTTTCGCTTACAGTATGACGCCCTAACGACTGTTTAGCTGATACTAAGATGAGCTAAAGATCGTTTACCTGACAATATGACGATCTAACGACTGTTTAGCTGATAAGATGACGCCCTAACAACTGTTTTGATGGTAATATGACGGCCTAACGACTGTTTAGCTTCTTTCCGACGGCGTTACTCATATAGTTTTTTTAAGCAAACAAAATGCAAGTTTTTTACCTTTCTCAAGTTTTCAAAGGGTTTACCTATTTATTATTTATTTTAACGGCAGTTTAGCTGACAATATGACGCTCTAACGACTGTACACCTAACAATATGACGAACTGAAGATCGTTTACCTGACTATATGACGATCTAACGACTGTTAGCTGAAAATATGACGCCCTAACGACCGTTTAGTTGACAATATGACGCCCTAACGACTGTTAAGCTGACAATATGAAGCTCTAACGAATGTTAACCTGACAATATGACGCTCTAAAGACTGTTTAGCTGATAATATGACGCTCCAATTACTGTTTAGCTGATACTATGACGACCTAAAGATCAAATGATTTAGGTTAACACCTGACAATATGACGATCTAACGACTTTTTCGCTAACCGTATGACGCACTAACGACTGTTTAGCTGATAATATGACGTCCTAACGACTGTTTTGATGACAATATGACTGTCTAAATCTCAACAAATAAAAGCTCCTCGTTCAATAAAATTTAATAAGTGACCCCTAGGAAAATATCAATTTCTTTTTCCCTCGCGGGAGTAATTTTATAAAAACGCTTCCACATGATGTGGACATCTGGGGACGCGACGCCATAAAACATTAGAGATGGAGAGAGAAAAAAAATATTAAAAGATTAATACTCGAGATCCGGACGGGGAAATGTGGGGAAAAAGACAAAGAAATGGAAGAAGGTTTTGAAATAATAAAAATTTTAATACCGCCGGGATTTATATTTCATGTAGGTTATACCTTATTGCGCCTTAAGACTTATATTCTGTCATTTTATTACATGGAATATAGATACAAAAAAAAAATTAAACAATTTCTTTTACATCTATAAATGCTTTTTTTAAACATAAAAGTACAAAAGGGAAGTAATACTTTAATTCTAACTTCTGAAATGTTCAATACCCCTAAATCCCACAATCTAGGACGGCGGAAATGGCCTTAAAAACTAGACTTTTTCTTTGATGTTGGCAATTTTGCAAAAAATCTGATAGTTCTTTAAGTTTTTATTTTTTTCTGAAAGAAACAGTGTTTTTGAAAAAAATCTTCTTTATTAATTCAAATAAATGTATTCTAAAGCCAAATAAAAAAGAAAAAAAATTTAAAAACCAACCGTTTTCTCGCAAAATGGGAGCAAAACTTCAAAGAAAAAAAGCCACCTTATTAATCGGTATAACGGACCCTTAAACAGTCGTTACATCGACGTTTAGTCACCAAACAGTTGTCAGATCGTAATATTGTCATGTAAACATTCGTTAGGTGGTCATACTCTCATCTAAACGTTCGTCAGATTGTCATATTATGAGCTAAACAGTCGTTAGATCGTCATATTATCAGCTAAACAGTCTTTAGATGGTCATATTGTCATCTAAACAGTCGTCAGATCGTCATATTATAAGCTAAACAGTCGTTAGATCGACGTTTTGTCTTCTTAACTGTTGTCAGATAGTAATAGTGTCATATAAACATTCTTTAGGTCGTCATAGTATCATCTAAACTGTCCTCAGGTCGTCATATTATCAGCTAAACTGTCGTTACATCGTCATAATGTCAGCTGAACAGTCGTTAGATCGTCATATTAACATCTAAACAGACCACAAGAAGTGCCTTCGCTTCAGCAGACACTGTTATTGAGAGAGGAGGAAGAAAGTTGCTACTGAAATTAATCTTTTGTATTAAGGCAAGTAAATGTATTCTAAAGCCAAATAAAACGAAAATATTTTTAAAAACTAACTGTTTTCTCGGAAAATGGGAGCAAACCTTCAAAGCAAAAATTACCCTAAGTAGTGTTAGGAGTCCGTTATACCGATTAATAAGGTGGCTTTCATCTTTGAAATTATGCTCCCATTTTCCGAGAAAACAGTTAGTTTTTAAAAATATTTTATTTTTTATTTGGCTTTAGAATACATTTATGTATTTGCCTTAATACAAAAAATTTATTTTCAATAATCATTGTCTAAACAGTCGTCAGATCGTCATATTATGAGCTAAACAGTCGTTAGATCGTCATATTATCAGCTAAACAGGCGTCATATTATCAGCTAAACAGTCGTTAGATCGACGTTTTGTCATCTTAACTGTTGTCAGATAGTAATTTGTCATATAAACATTCTTTAGGTCGTCATAGTATCATCTAAACAGTCCTCAGGTCGACATATCATCAGCTAATCAGTCGTTACATCGTCATAATGTCAGCTAAACAGTCGTTAGATAGTCATATTATGAGCTAAACAGTCGTCAGGTCGTCATATTATTAGCTAAACAGTCGTTACATTGTCATAATGTCATCGGAACAGTCGTTAGATCGTCGTATTATCAGGTTAACAGTCGTTAGATCGACGTTTTGTCATCTAAATAGTTAGTTGTCAGATCTTTATATTAGTCAGCATAACAGTCGTTAGACCGTCATATTGTCAAATAAACAGTCGTTAGACCATCATATTGTCAGCTAAACAGTCGTTATCTCGTCATACTGCAAACAAAACAGTCGCTAGGTCGTCATATTGTCAGGTGAACGATCTTTAGGTGGTCATAGTATCAGCTATCAGTCGTTAGACCGTCATATTGTCAGCTAAACAGTCGTTAGATCCTATTGCCTTCATCTAAACAGCCAATAAAATAAATAATAAATAGGTAAAAACCCTTTGAAAACTTGTGAAACGTAAAAAACTTCCATTTTGAGGGCTAAAAAAATTTATTTAAGTAAGAAGGCCATCGGAAAAGAATGATTTAATGTTATTACAATATTATATATTTGAGATTTACAAAATGGAGAATAAATAACAAAAATAGGTGCAGCAAATACTATGCGGCAAGGTCGAAAAATCGGTCGATGAGCGACGCCACCTGATCTGGTGTATATTTTATGTATTTTTCAGGATTTTTCGTGAAAGGAACATTTGAAAACCTGAAAACCAATAAGAAAAACGATTGTTTAGGTTATGTTTAAATTACTTGTCGTAAAATGCGCTGTATTTAGGCAAAATATATTCTTTATTGTCGCGCTTAAGACTTTCTCGAAGTTCGATGTCTGGAATCGAGTAGGTCCTTTGAAGCTTCGAAATTTCCTCGACTTCTTTATTGAATCCAGCGAAACGCTCTTTGATCGCGTTTCTATCTTTGTCTTTCATCCGCGACAAAGAAACCGTCACGTCTTCAATCGGCTGAATATGACTCAGCACTTTGTTCCAACTGAAAAAAAATTTTAAAAACCAATTTTTATTTTAAATCATACCTAAGTTGGTAGGCCTTTTTGTGCGTCGCTATCATGTCTAGATATGTCTGTTCGCAGTCGGGTTCGCAAATTTTGACCAACAGCAAAAGCGAGGATCGTTGGAGAGCTTTTAAAACGTGATGGCAGTTGTTGAGGCGAAAAATCGCTTTCACTCCAGGTTCGCTGTATGCTTCGCTTTTACTTATCAAAGTACAGTTCAACTGAGATAACACTTTTTCTAAAAATGACAGTTAATTGTAACAGGTGGTGTAACAGATCGTTAGAACAACATATTGTCATATGATATAGTCAGCTAGACGATCTTTACGTCGTCATTGTATCAGCTAAACAGTCGGTAGAGCGTCATATTGTGAGCTAAACAGTTGTTAGAGCGTCATAGTGTCAGCTTAACAGTCGCTAGACCGTCATATTGTCAACTAAACAGTCGTTAGAGCGTCACATTGTCAGCTTAACAGGCGCTAGACCGTCATATTGTGAGCTAAACGGTCGTTAGAGCGTCATATTGTTAGCCAAACAGTCGTTGGGGCGTCATATTGTCAGCTAAACAGTCATTAGAGCGTCATATTGCCAGCTTAACAGTCGTTAGACCGTCATATTGTCAACTAAATAGTCGTTAGAGCGTCATATTGTCAGCTAAACATTCGTTAGAGCGTCATATTGTCAGCTAACAGTCGTTAGACAGTCCTATTGTCAGCTGAACAGTCGCTAGACCGTCATATTGTCAGCAAAACAGTCGTTAGACCGTCATATTGCCAACTAAACAGTCGTTAGACCGTCATATTGCCAACTAAACAGTAGTTAGACCGTCATATTGTCAGCAAAACAGTCATTAGAGCGTCATATTGCCAGCTTAACAGTCGTTAGACCGTCATATTGTCAGCTAAACAGTCGTTAGACCGTCATATTGTTAGCTTAACAGTCGTTAGACCGTCATATTGTTAGCCAAACAGTCGTTAGGACGTCATATTGTCAGTTAAACAGTCGTTAGAGCGTCATATTGTCAGCTAAACAGTCGTTAGAACTCATATTGTCAGCAAAACAGTCGTTAGAGCGTCATATTGTCAGCTAAACATTCGTTAGAGCGTCATATTGTCAGCTAACAGTCGTTAGACAGTCCTATTGTCAACTAAATAGTCGTTAGAGCGTCATATTGTCAGCTAAACAGTCGTTAGAACTCATATTGTCAGCAAAACAGTCGTTAGAGCGTCATATTGTCAGCTAAACATTCGTTAGAGCGTCATATTGTCAGCTAACAGTCGTTAGACAGTCTATTGTCAACTAAATAGTCGTTAGAGCGTCATATTGTCAGCTAAACAGCCGTTAGAGCGTCATATTGTCAGCTAAACAGTCGTTAGAACTCATATTGTCAGCAAAACAGTCGTTAGAGCGTCATATTGTCAGCTAAACATTCGTTAGACAGTCCTATTGTCAACTAAATAGTCGTTAGAGCGTCATATTGTCAGCTAAACAGTCATTAGAACGTCATAGTATCAGCAAAACAGTCGCTAGACCGTCATATTGTCAGCAAAACAGTCGTTAGACCGTCATATTGTCAACTAAACAGTCGTTAGAGCGTCATATTGTCAGCTAAACAGTCATTAGAACGTCATAGTATCAGCAAAACAGTCGCTAGACCGTCATATTGTCAGCAAAACAGTCGTTAGACCGTCATATTGCCAACTAAACAGTCGTTAGACCGTCATATTGCCAACTAAACAGTCGTTAGACCGTCATATTGCCAACTAAACAGTCCTTAGACCGTCATATTGTCAGCAAAACGGTACAGAATTAAAAAGCATAGAAATACAACAACTAAAGTTAAAAAGTAGTGATAAAAGTCATACTTAAGTAGACAGCAAGACTATTTTGTCCTGGGTACGATTTGGCTAAAACGCTTTCAATCGTCTCTTTGTAATCAGTCAAATTAGACAAAAGTACCAGAATGTTGCTTGTAAGTTCAGCAACAGTCCCATCTTTCGGTAGACCTGAAGATGAATCGTTTCTTAGACTTTCAATCACTTCTTCCACACCTTTAGCAACCTGCATAAAGTTTATTAGTATACTTTCTCTGAAAAACAAAAATTGTAGATTTTAAAAATACTCACTGTTGTTTGCAGGGTGTTCAATATAGAATTAAACTGGGACCTAATATTATAGTCGCAGCCTTCCACCGTTTTTTCAAATTCAGGCTTAATCGTATTCAAATTCTTAAGGATTGCCAACACGATCAGAATTGACCCAAATTCATGTCTACCAATACATTTTTTGGCTTTTGCAGCAATATTCTAAAACCAAAAAATTTTGAAAAATCAAATTTTGCTTGAAAAACTGACCTCTCCATCATGAACAATGGTGTCCAGGGATTCTTGGATGACCGACTGAAACACTTTATGATGATGTGAAGCAGGGACGATATTTCCCATTAAATTACGTTCCATGGACATCAGCTTTTGTACAGCAATTACGCATAGAAGATAAGCTTCCATTTCTTGCTCGTCGACCATATCTTCACGATTTTCTGAAAAATTTTGCTTATAAAATACTTCTGCGTAGAGTTTTCATTTTAACTTTTGGCAGTTTGTAGCTCGGAAACCGTTCATTTTACCAAGGTTATGTGCTAAATGTTCTTAGTTGGAAATTTAATACACATTAATTTTGTACTTAATGACATTTGCGCTAGATCTTATAGTTTTCAAGATATTTGATAAAAAATGATAGAAAACACACTTCTACATCCTTCTACACCTAATAATCAGCTAAACAGTCGTTAGGGCGTCATACTGTTAGCGAAATAGTCGTTAGATAGTTATAAAGTCAGGTGTCAACCTAAAACGTTTGATCTTCTTTTGGTCGTCATTGTATCAGCTAAACAGTCGTTAGAGCGTCATATTGCCAGCTAAGCAGTCGTTAGAGCGTCATATTGTCAGCTCAACAGTCGTTAGGTCTTTTGGCAGTCCGTAACTCCCAAACCATTTACTTTAGCAACGATATGAACTAAATAACTTTTATTCTAAGTTTAAGGAGGTATGATGGTTTTTAAGTGAGTTGCTTTGCAAATTTTTCGTTGTTAACAACGGTTTTCGGTTTTTCCCTTCTATCTCGGAAACCGTCTCTCAAAACGAAAAAATGTCTTAAGTAAAAGTTGTAGATACTAAAATTTACTACATAAAATATTTTATTAGTTTTTTCCGTCAGAGCAATACTTTAGGAGATATGGAAGTATTTAAGTTGGTTGCTTTGCAAATTTTTCGTTGTTAACAACGGTTTTCGGTTTTTCCCTTCTATCTCGGAAACCGTCGCTCAAAACGAAAAAACGTCCTAAGTAAAAGTCGTAGCTACAAAAATTTCCTACAAAACATACCTCATTGGTTTTTTTTGTCAGAGCAATACTTCAGGAGATATGAGGGTTCTTAAGTGAGTTGCTTTGCAAATTTTTCGTTGTGAGCAACGGTTTTCGGTTTTTCCCTTCTATCTCGGAAACCGTCGCTCAAAACGAAAAAATGTCCTAAGTAAATGTTTTAGGTACAAAGATTTCCTACAAAAATTTCTTTATTTATTATTTGCGTAAGAGCAATATTTAAGGAGTTATGAGGTTAAAACTAATAATCCTACAGAGCCTGTCTGAAAACTTAAAACCTTCATATCTCCTAAAATATTGCTCTGACGGAAAAAACCAATAAGATATTTTATGTAGTAAATTTCCGTAGCTACAACTTTTACTTAGGACATTTTTTCGTTTTGAGCGACGGTTTCCGAGATAGAAGGGAAAAACCGAAAACCGTTGCTCACAACGAAAAATGTACAAAGCAACCAACTTAAAACCATCATGTCCCCTTAATGTACATTAATTTTGTACTTATCAGTTTTTACTCTAAACCTCATAGTTTGGGAGATATTTGATAACAACTGATAAAAATCCCTTTTTGACATTTTTCTTCGCCAAACGTTGACTTTCAACAGTCCAAAACTATGAAACTATCCACTTTATCAAAGTCATATACTAAACACTTTTTGTTGGAAATTTAATCTAGATTATTTTTGTACTCAATAACTTTTACGCTAAACCTCATAGTTTTCAAGATAATTGATAAAAACTGATAGAACTTTGACTCTTGGCAGTCAGATCACTCTAAAACTCTGATCACTTTGACTTTTGGCAGTCCTTAACTCCGAAACCATTCACTTTAGCAACAATATGAACTAAATAACTTTTACAGCAAATTTAATGTAAATTAATTTTGTACTTAATAGTTTTCCCCCTAAACCTCATAGTTTTGGAGATATTTGATAAAACTGATAAAAAATCTCTTTTGCACACTTTTCTTCGCCAAACGTTGACTTTCAACAGTCCATAACTATGAAACCGTCATCTTTATAAAGGTTATGAGCTAAACATTTTTTGTTGGAAATTTAATGCAGATTATTATTGTACTTAGTACTTTTTGCAGTAAACCTCATAGTTTGGGAGATATATGATAAAAAATCTTTTTACACCTCAAAATGTTATTAGTTATTACCTAAATTGAATCCTCCTGATCTTCTACTGCCTAGTGATAACCCAGTTGAACTCTCCAAAGTTTGGGAAGCTTTTAAAAGCATTTTGTTTGCTTTTTTCTCTAAAACTGCTTGAAGTCTTTTAGAAGCACTTCTTCCTGAAGTATCGTGCCTGCTTTGAAATTTGGGTTTCTGGAAAAAAAATTGATAAATGTTGTTTTTGTATGGTTGGCTACCATGCTGGGTGAGTGGTGGCCGCTGTTCGATTTTTCTTGATCGACAAGATGTTTGACTGATTTTAACATTGTGTCGCTTCTTGCTCGGCAGTAGATTTCCAGAACTTGCTGATTCCCTTGGGCGAGGAGCCATGAACACATCATGGAGAGATCTGCGGTGACTGTTTCGCTGATGTTGCCAAAACTTCCTACGGAAACATCATCGCCGCTAACATCATCAGAGGTTACTATGTCCAGCAGCGTAATTGGCGGCACTGAGCGACTGTGCTTGAGCAACATCTCACGAAATTCACGACATAAAAGATCCATGCCGATATTAAAGCATGAAAGCTAAAAAAAATAAAAAGATAACCAAAAAAATGAAGTACTCACAACATTTTCAAGTTCAACACTTTGGGGATTATTCTTTTCAAAATAGTTCAACGCCTGCTTGACTTTATTAAGCACGTTGATGTACTCGTCCAAATTTGATGATGCAGGACCAGCACGAATAGCGCCATCGACTTCTTCAGCAATGCTGTAGTAACTGATTACATTCTCCAATGAGCTCAATGCTTTCTCAATGTCTAAAAAAGTTTATTCTGCTTCTAAAATATTTTAGTTTTTACTTTGTTGTCTTCTTTGTAGATTTTCGGTTTCGTTGTAAACGGGCAAAATGGTTTCTTCGAGACGGGCGAGACGGTGCTCGAATGATGACAGGATGTTGACCATACCGTTGGTTATTTGATTACTTTTGGCTACATTTTCTCGAATAACTTTTAATTTGTTCAACTCCTAAACATAAAAAAGATTTTTTTTCTTATCGCTTGGGAATCTCAAAATCAGCGGCAACATATGGGCAATACACATTATGGTATTTGTATGGCACCTTTATTGGTGTGGTACTGGATAAAGTGCCTGTGTGGTACTGGATAAAGTGCCTATGTGGTACTGAATAAAGTGACTGTGTGGTACTGGATAAAGTGCCTATGTGGTACTGAATAAAGTGCCTATGTGGTAGGTGGTGGATAAAATGCCGATGTGGTAGGTGGTGGATAAAGTACCCTGTGAGGTTCTCGATAAAGTGCATATGTGGTGCTGGATAAAGTGAGTATGTGGTACTCAATAAAGTGCCTACATGGTACTAAGTAAAGTGCCTGTGTGGTACTGTGCAAAGTGGCTATGTAGTTCTCGTTTAAGTGCATATGTGGTAATCGTTTAAGTGCATATGTGGTACTCGTTAAAGTGCCTATGTGGTACTTGTTACAGTGCCTATGTGGTACTTGATATAGTGCCTAGGATTGAATTTCGAAAAATGGAGAACTTTATGGTGCTTTAAACAGTCCCTTTGTGGTACTTTAAACAGCCCCTTTGTGGTAAGTACTTTGAACAGTCCCATTGTGGTACTTTAAACAGTCCCTTTTTGGTACTTTAAACAGTCCCTTTGTGGTAAGTACTTTAAACAGTCCCTTTGTGGTAAGTACTTTAAACAGTCCCTTTGTGGTACTTTAAACAGTCCCTTTGTGGTAAGTACTTTAAACAGTCCCTTTGTGGTACTTTAAACAGCCCCTTTGCGGTACTTTAAACAGTCCCTTTGCGATAATTTAAACAGTCCCTTTGCGGTACTTTAATCAGTCCCTTTGCGGTACTTTAAACAGTCCCTTTGCGGTACTTTAATCAGTCCCTTTGCGGTACTTTAAGCAGTCCCTTTGCGGTACTTTAAACAGTCTCTTTATGGTGATATAAAAAAAAGTCCTTTTATGGTGTTTAAAAAATCCCTTTAGGGTGCTATAATCAGTCCCTTTATGGTGCTATAGGCAGTCCCTTTATGGTCCTATAAACAGACCCCTTATGGTGCCATAAACAGACCCGTTATGGTACTATAAACAGTCCCATTGTGGTGCTATAAACAGTCCCATTGTGGTGCTATAAACAGTCCCATTATGGTGCTATAAACAGTCCCATTATGGTGCAATAAACAGTCCCATTATGGTGCAGTAAACAGTCCCTTTATGGTGCTATAAGCAGTCCCTTTATGGTGCTATAAGTAGTCCCTTTGTGGTGCTTTTAACAGTCCCTTTAAGGTGCTATAAGCAGTCCCTTTGTGGCGCTATAAGCAGTCCCTTTATGGCGCTATAATCAGTCCCTTTATGGTGCTATAAGCAGTCCCTTTATGGTACTATAAGCAGTCCCTTTATGGTGCTATAAGCAGTCCCTTTATGGTGCTATAAGTAGTGTCTTTATGGTGCTATAAGTAGTCCCTTTATGGTACTATAAACAGTCCCATTGTGGTGCTATAAACAGTCCCATTGTGGTGCTATAAACAGTCCCATTGTGGTGCTATAAACAGTCCCATTTTGGTGCAATAAACAGTCCCATTATGGTGCAGTAAACAGTCCCTTTATGGTGCTATAAGCAGTCCCTTTATGGTGCTATAAGTAGTCCCTTTGTGGTGCTTTTAACAGTCCCTTTAAGGTGCTATAAGCAGTCCCTTTGTGGCGCTATAAGCAGTCCCTTTATGGTGCTATAAGCAGTCCCTTTATGGTGCTATACGTAGTCCCTTTATGGTGCTATAAGTAGTCCCTTTATGGTGCTATAAGTAGTCCCTTTAAGGTGCTATAAGCAGTCCCTTTATGGTGCTATAAGCAGTCCCTTTGTGGTGCTTTTAACAGTCCCTTTAAGGTGCTATAAGCAGTCCCTTTGCGGTGCTATAAACAGTCCCTTTATGGTGCTTTAAACAGTCCCTTTATGGTGCTATAAACAGTCCCTTTATGGTGCTTTAAACTGTCCCTTTATGGTACTGTAAACAGTTCCTTTATGGTACCGTAAAAGGGCATTCACTTTACTGAAAACAGTGCCCACATCGTACTAGAAAAAGTGCCTTTTATGGTACTAGAAATAGTTCCTTTGTGGTACTATTCAAACTGATCCCAAACTTCTGGGGGAAATAGCAATTTTAATGGAATTTTGGGAGTTTTACACAGTTTTTAAGTGACCTTGCTCATCCCCTGAAAGAGAACCTCTTTTTCAAAAAGATCTTAATTTTTACCTTTTCCAACTTATCTTCTATCTGAAACTTCCTTTCTCCAGGATCAGAATTCTCAATCTTGATCATTTTTAAAAACAGTTCAAATCAAAACTTCTGTCATCCGCCTGTCAAAAACTGTTATAAAACAGAATAGCCAACTTCCTCAGGTCAACCCATTCCCTAACTATGACGTCATTTACAACTGAGGCAACCAGTCATCCGAATCAAAAGTCAAAAGTGTTTACCCATTGATTATTATTTTGTTTTGTATATTTTTTAATGTTTGCTGGTAAGAAATCTAGTTATTATTTATTATTATTAACTTTTTTATTAGGTTTTAAAGTATGGAAGAGGAAATTGAGATAAAACAGGAAAAGGAAGAAGTTGAGGAAAATGAAGAAATTGATATTAAAAAAGAGATAGTGACTGATGATGAAAACAGTGTTGACGAAGATGAAGAACAAAATCTTCCTGAAGAACAAACTTTTCTTGAAGAACAAAATCTTCCTGAAGAACTTTTTAGTGTTACTACACCTGAAAAGCCAGTTGGTTGTAAATTGTGCGATAGAAAGTTCACCAGTATTTCTTATTTGGAAAGACATCTGAAGACACATGAAAGAGGAGGAGAGAAGCCTCATAGTTGCCATTTGTGCGACATGAAGTTTTCAAGGCCATGCCATTTGAGGAATCATGTCAGGCTACACACCGGAGAAAGACCCTATGTCTGCGAAATATGCCAGAAGGCGTTTACGCAAGCGTTTAGCCTCAGCTGCCATGTGAAAAGGATGCATACGGGAGAAATAATAAAAACTTTTGAATGCAATTTATGTTTAAGCCGCTTCACATTTGCTAGCGACCTAAAAAGACATATGTGGACGCATACAGGAGAGAAGCCGTACATCTGCGAAATATGCGATAAGAGATTCTCACGAGCGAACCGCCTAAGAAGCCACATACGGCTCCACACAGGAGAAAAACCATACGCCTGCGAATACTGCGAAAAGAAATTTTCATGCCCCAACAGCCTCCGCAGACACGTAAAACTTTCGCATACTGCAGACTCTTTCAGCTTGTGGGACGCCTTCTCCGAAGGTAGAGCGCCCAGTAAGAAAACTCAAGAAGAAGAGAGACGCTACAGCTGTGATTTATGCGACAAAAAGTTCACCGTTCCCAGCAAACTGAAAAACCACATTAGAACCCACACAGGGGAAAAACCTTTCAACTGTGACATTTGTAAAAAGAAATTTTCCGATTATAGTAATCTTAAAAAACATAATAATAGAGTACACGATCGCTCATCCTAGTCACATAAATCACACTGTCACAAACTTTAATTCTCCTAAAGACATTGTTACAATTTTTTTTAATTCTTTATTTTATTTATAATTTTATGATAAACAATATAATGCATATATGTAATTTTTTAATTTTTATATCCTTTATTTCGGGGATTCCCTAATTTTTTAGATGACAATGTGGTACTGGGTAAGGTGCCGATGTGGCACTGGGTAAAATGCGTGTGTGGCACTGGATTAAGTGCTTATGTGGTAGGTACTAGATGAAGTGCCTATGTGGTAGGTACTGGATTAAGTGCCTATTTGGTGCTGGATAAAGCGCCTTTGTGGTACTTGATAAAGTGCCTTTGTGGTACTTGATAAATTGCCTTTGTGGTAGTTGATAAAGTGCCTATGTGGTACTGGATAAAGTGCCTAAGTGGTAGGTGGTGGATAAAATGCATATGTAGGTGGTGGTTAAAATGGCCATGTAGGTGGTGGATAAAATGCCCATGTAGGTGGTGGATAAAATGCCCATGTAGATAAAATGCATGTGTGGTACTGGATGAAGTTCCTATGTGGTAGGTACTGGGTTAAGTGCCTATTTGGTGGATAAAATCCAGTGGTAACTGGATAAAGTGCCTATGTGGTACTTGGCGAAGGGCCTGTGAGTTACATACTGGATAAAGCATCTTTATTGGTACTGGGTAAAGTGCCTATGTGGTACTGGATGAAGAGCATATGTAGTAGAACTGGATGAAGAGCATATGTAGTAGAACTGGATGAAGAGCATATGTAGTAGAACTGGATGAAGAGCATTTGTAGAACTGGATGAAGAGAATATGTAGAACTGGATGAAGAGCATATGTAGAACTGGATGAAGTGCTTATGTGGCATGTGCTGGATAAAGTGCCCTTGTGGTACTTGATAAAGTGCCTGTGTGGTACTGGATAAAGTGCCTAAGTGGTAGGTGGTGGATAAAATGCCTATGTAGGTGGTGGATAAAATGCCTATGTGGTACTTGGTGAAGGGCCAGTGAGTTACATACTGGATGAAGTGTCTTTATTGGTACTGGGTAAAGTGCCTATGTGGTACTGGATGAAAAGCAAATGTAGAACTGGAGGAAGTGCTTATGTGGTATGTGCTGGATAAAGTGCCCTTGTGGTACTTGATAAAGTGCCTGTGTGGTACTGGATAAAGTGCCGAAGTGGTAGGTAGTGCATAAAATTCTTATGTAGGAGGTGGATAAAATGCCTATGTAGGTGGTGGATAAAATGCCTATGTAGGTGGTGGATAAAGTTCCCTGTGTGGTTCTTGATTAAGTGCCTATGTGGTGCTGAATAAAGTTCCTATAGGGTACTGGATATGGTGCCTATGTGGTACTTGATATGGTGCCTATGTGGTACTGGATATGGTGCCTATGTGGTACTCGTTAAGTGTCTATTTGGTACTACATATAGTGCATATGTAGTACTCGTTAAGTGCCTACGTGATACTGGATAATGTGCCTATGTGGTGCTGGATACAGTTCCTATGTGGTACTCGCTAAAGTGCCCTGTTTGGTGCTCGATAAAGTGCCCTGTGAAGTTCTCGATAAAGTGCGTATGCGGTACAGGATATAGTGCCTATGTGGCACCGGATATAGTGCCTATGTGGTACTAGATATAGTGCCTATGTAGCACCGGAAAAAATGCCTATATGGTACTAAGTAAAGTGCCTATGAGGTACTAAGTAAAGTGCCTATGAGGTACTAAGTAAAGTGCCTATGAGGTACTAAGTAAAGTGCCTATGAGGTACTAAGTAAAGTGCCTATGAGGTACTAAGTAAAGTGCCTATGAGGTACTAAGTAAAGTGCCTATATGGTCGGATATAGTGCCTATGTAGTACTTGATATAGTGCCTATGTAGCACCGGATAAAGTGCCTATATGGTACTAAGTAAAGTG
Source organism: Orius insidiosus (assembly GCA_014119065.1). Lineage (NCBI taxonomy): Eukaryota > Metazoa > Arthropoda > Insecta > Hemiptera > Anthocoridae > Orius > Orius insidiosus. The sequence continues at coordinate 172,195 of JACGAQ010000180.1, read as the reverse complement.
CCTATGAGGTACTGAGTAAAGTGTCTATATGGTACAAAGTAAAGTGCCTATATGGTACAAAGTAAAGTGCCTACATATTTGGTACAAAGTAAAGTGCCTATATGGTGCTAAGTATAGTGCCTATATGGTGCTAAGTAAAGTGCCTATATGGTACAAAGTAAAGTGCCTACATATATGGTACAAAGTAAAGTGCCTATATGGTGCTAAGTATAGTGCCTATATGGTGCTAAGTAAAGTGCCTATAAGGCACTATGTAAAGTGCATATATGTTACTAAGTAATGTGCCTAATTGGTACTTGATAAAGTGCATATGTGGTTCTTTATAAAGTGCCTATGTGGTACTTGATAAAGTGCATATGTGGTTCTTGATAAAGTGCCTAGGATGGAATTTCGATAAAAAATGGCGCAGCAGCCTTTCACCAAATAATCCTTAAATTTTAAAGATTTTTTGGCATAAGTAACATTTTTTTATGGCATAGATTTTATGGCATGAAGGTTCATTGTTTTCATACGGTGACCCTGAATGGAGGGAACTCAGTTCTGTCCCAATCGATGGCGTTGCGTAATCGATTCATCGAGACGCTCTTGGAAAAATAAATGGCTGCGTCTTTGTTTTTTCGTTTTATCCACTATTATGGGTGTTTTCCATCATGTTTTAGATATTAAGGAGTTTTTAAATTGAATTTTCTTCGTAGTTTCTTCTTAAAAAGGGCTTTCGTCATTTGATTTCGTAAGTTTTCGTTTTGAAATGGTTTTTTTGTTTAATTTTTGGTGTTTTCAGGAGGATGGAAGAGCTGGAAGAAATGGGGAATGAGGGTGATCTTTTTGAGATGGAGGTCCATGAAAATGAGGGGATTAAGCAGTCTGATTATGATACGAGAAGCGAAGATGCTTCAGGCGAAGAGTACGATACTAGAAGCGAAGTGACATCGTCGTCATCGTCGCCGTCGATGAGCAGCGATTCCAGTCGCCGCAAAAGGACACATCATCGACTCGAAAACGAAAGAAAGGATCGAAAGGCATCACCGCGAAAAACTCCAGAACGTAGCGACTACACGTATATAACTAAACTAAACTATTTATTCAGAAACGCTCGCTTTTTCGTCATGAGGAGCAACAACGCTGAAAACATCGCTTTAAGTAAGGCCAAAGGTGTTTGGTCAACGTTGCCCAAAAATGAAGCCAAGTTGAATCAAGCAGTCCAAGAATGTAGAAACGTCCTTCTTATATTTAGCGTCAAAGAGTCTGGAAGGTTTGCTGGATTCGCACGTTTATGCGGGAAGTCGAGACGCGATATTCCGCCAGTTAGTTGGGTGTTGCCGCCAGGACTGAACGCCAAAGCATTGGGAAGCGTCTTCAAGGTCGACTGGATATGCAGACGTGAGCTTCCATTTACTGCGACGCTCCATCTTTATAATCCATGGAATGAAGGAAAGCCTGTCAAAATTGGGCGTGACGGTCAAGAAATTGAGACCCGAGTCGCTCGTGCTTTATGTCGCCTTTTTCCTGAAGACGAGAACATCGAGTTGACGCCAATTTTGAGGAAGTCGAAGGCGTTTGCGAAGACTTTGAGGGAACGTGAGCCACCTAAGAGAAGAGAAAGCGTACGGCGGGAGATAAGGCGAAGGCCGTATCGTCAGCGACGAGATTACGCACGCGAAAGAATCGAATATGCCGATTATGTACACAGTTTACGCCTACCTCCTTTACCGTATGGGCCGCCGATTCCTGCTTTTTTCCCATCGTACAACCGCTACTACGACGCTCCACCGCTTTACTACGACGCTCACAAACGCCAGTATGATAGAAGCGTAGAAGAATTTCTATGGAGGAACGACCGCCGCGAACGTCTCATCGATCGAAGAGAAAGGCGCTACCGTGATCGAAGATAGTTCTAAAGTGCTTTTTTTTTTTTCAAAACATTTTTTTTATGTTCCTCTCTGTATATAGTGTGTCATTTTTTTTTGTCAAGAAGATCTCTTCTCATATGTGGCTCTAATGAACTTTATTTCATCCTCAATCCCTTTTATTTATTTACTTCCTCAAAGTTATTGTGATAATTTTAAAAGAACTTTTGGTGTTTATGAACAGTGTAGTTTTTAAAAAGGATTTTTGTTTTCGTTTTTTTAATTTTCGAACTTCTGTGCTCTTTTTCGCTTTCTTAAAGACTGGAAGAAATTGTGCAGAGGCTTTTACGCTTGTTATTTGAACTTTTTTTTTTGTTTTTTTTGAACTTTCAATGATTAACTTTCTTAAAAAGTTTTTATGTTCAAATTGTAACTTAAGGGGATACTTGTATTTTCTTTGTTATCGGGGAGTATTGGTTTCGTTAAATATCTGAAGATTATGGAGGGGGGGGGGTGCCTATGTGGTACTAAAACAAGTGCCTTTATGGTACTACAAAACAATCCTTTTATGCTGCTACAAAACAGTCCCTTATTTTTAGGGTGCTCCAAACAGTCCCTTTTTTTTATGGCCCTATAAACAGTCCCTTTATGGTACAACAAAACAGTTCCTTTATGGTACTACAAAACAGTCCCTTTACGGTACTACAAAACTTCTTATTGGGGAGTATTGGTTTCGTTAAATATCTGCGGATTGTGGAGGGGGGGGGGTGCCTATGTGGTACTAAAACCAGTGCCTTTATGGTACTACAAAACAATCCTTTTATGCTGCTACAAAACAGTCACTTATTTTAGGGTGCTAGTACAAACAGTCCCTTTTTTTATGACCCTATAAACAGTCCCTTTATGGTACTACAAAACAGTCCTTTTATGGTGCTACAAAACAGTCCCTTCTTTTTATGGTGCTACAAACAGTCCCTTTTTTTTAGGGTGCTACAAACAGTCCCTTTTTTTTATGGTGCTACAAACAGTCCCTTTTTTTAGGGTGCTACAAACAGTCCCTTTTTTTATGGTGCTACGAACAGTCCCTTTTTTTAGGGTGCTACAAACAGTCCCTTTATGGTGCTACAAACAGTCCCTTTATGGTACTACAAAACAGTCCTTTTATGGTCTACAAAACAGTCCCTTCTTTTTATGGTGCTACAAACAGTCCCTTTTTTTAGGGTGCTACAAACAGTCCCTTTTTTAGGGTGCTACAAACAGTCCCTTTTTTTTAGGGTGCTACAAACAGTCCCTTTATGGTACTGCAAAACAGTCCCTCTATGGTGCTACAAAACAGTCCCTTTTTTTTATGGTGCTACAAACAGTCCCTTTTTTTATGGCGCTACAAACAGTCCCTTTGTGGTATGTACTACAAAACAGTCCTTTTATGGTCTACAAAACAGTCCTTTTATGGTCTACAAAACAGTCCCTTCTTTTTATGGTGCCACGCACAGTCCCTTTTTTATGGTGCTACAAACAGTCCCTTTATGGTACTGCAAAACAGTCCCTCTATGGTCCACAAAACAGTCCCTCTTTGGTGCTACAAAAAGTCCCTCTTTTTAGGGTGCTACAAACAGTCCCTTTATGGTACTGCAAAACAGTCCCTCTATGGTCCACAAAACAGTCCCTCTTTGGTGCTACAAACAGTCCCTCTTTTTTAGGGTGCTACAAACAGTCCCTTTTTTTTAGGGTGCTACAAACAGTCCCTCTTTTTTAGGGTGCTACAAACAGTACCTTTATGGTACTACACAACAGTCCTTTTATGGTCTACAAAACAGTCCCTCTATGGTGCTACAAACAGTCCCTATTTTTATGTTGCTACGAACAGTCCTTTAATGGTCCTATAAACATTCCCTCTGTGGTCCTACAAACATTCCCTTTTTTTATGGTCCTATAAACAGTCCCTTTGTGGTACTGCAAAAAGTGATTTATGGTACCTACTACAAAAAGTAGAGATTTATAGTAAAACAGAGTTGGGTGTACGTTTACTAAACAACTTGTGAATGTATTCAAATTCATAAAATCTTGATTTTTTTTTGTGAATTTTAACCAAATTAACATTGTAATTTTCTTTATTTTTTTATTAAGAATTTGTGAATAATTGCGTTCAACCAAATTTTGGGTAAATAAGGTTACTTTTATTATAATTCATGAAAAAAAGTATATATTTTTAGATTTATCAATTTGAATTTATATTCATAAGTTTTATATTGTAATCGTATTCATGATTACATGAATTAATTTCTTGAATATGGATAATCCCAACTCTGCAAAAAAAAAAGTTTTTGGTATTTTAAAATTATGTAGTACTTCAAAAAGTGCCTGTATGGTACTGAAAAGTACTGTAAATAGGGCTTCTTTGGTACCATAAAAACTATCGAGATGAGCCTTAAAATGGTGATCACCAGCATTGATGGAAAAAAGTAGCTTTCCTTCCTGCCCATTTTCCTTTCCCATTTTTAAAATTCAGTAATTTTTTTGGATTTTCCTCAGAAAGTAAGGGGTTTTACTATCAAAAAAGAATTTAAAAGTTTTTATTTCAGATATGTAGCGAGGTAAGTTCTTCAAGCATCAATAGTTCAAGAAAAAGCCAACTTGAGGTGTACTGCTAAGTATCAAAATCAATTTTTGAAATAAGAAGTTTTCCCTCTAAAACGTTACTGTGATCAATCAACTTCGATACGGTAGCAGTATCAGCTCCTCACGGAGCAGTTCCACTGTCTGGAGTATTCACAGTTGAACCTCAAAGCATTCCTAATTTTATGGGGATATACGTGGTGTGTTCGTTCTCCCACGTAGATTTACATAAAGCTGGAGATTTTTTGTGAATACTTACAAAAATCTTGCGTGGGTTAGTGGTCAACGATTCTGACCACTAATTTTTCGGATTTTTACAGTCTTCTTCTTTTTAGTTACCTTGAAGACGTCGAGAGCTTTTTTCAAGATTTGCCTATACGGATAAGATCTTTGGGTACTTGCACCTACTCTTTATTAAAAAAAAAAAAAGTGCCCCTATGGTGCTCTAAAAAGAGCCTTTATGGTACTATGAAAAGATACTTCATGGTACTATAAAAGTGCCTTTATGGTACCCAGAATAGGACCTTTATGGCACCAAGAAAAGGGCCCACATGGTACTAGAAAAAGTGCCTTTACGGTAGGTACTAGAAATAGTTCCTTTGTGGTACTCTTCAAACTGCCTTAACGATACTATCAAAAGTACCTTTGTGGTACTGAGAAAAGGGCCTCTACGGTACTGAGAAAAGGGCCTTTATGGCACCGAGAAAAAGGATCTTTATGGCACCGAGAAAAAGGGCCTTTATGGCACCGAGAAAAGGGACCATATGGTACTAGAAAAAGTGCCTTTACGGTAGGTACTAGAAATAGTTCCTTTGTGGTACTCTTCAAACTGCCCTAACGATACTATGAAAAGTACCTTTGTGGTACTGAGAAAACGTCCTCTATGGTACTGAGAAAAAGGGCCTTTATGGCACCGAGAAAAGGGGCCTTTATGGCTCCGAGATAAGGGCCCATATGGTACTAAAAAAGTGCCTTTACGGTGGGTACTAGAAATAGTTCCTTTGTGGTACTATCATAAAATAAAGACTAAGTACTTAGTCACACTTAGTCTTTATTTTATGGTACTATTCAAACTGCCTTAACGATACTATGAAAAGTTCCTTTATGGTACTGAGAAAAGGGCCTTTATGGTATTGTGAAATGAGCCTTTATTGTACTAAAAACAGTGCCCATATGGTACTAGAAAAAATGCCTTTTCGTTACTAGAAATAGTTCCTTTTTGGTACTGAGAATAGTTCCTTTATGGTATGTATTTTGAAAAGAGCCTTTATGGTACTGAGAAACAGTTCCTTTTTGGTACTGAGAAAAGTTCGTTTATGGTATTTTCAAAAGAGCCTTTATGGTACTGAGAAAAAGTACCTTTATGGTACTGAGACACAGCCCCTTTATGGTACTGAGAAAAGGGCCTTTATGGCACTGAGAAACAGCAGTAAAAAGGGCCCACATGGTACCTTATGCTATGGAAACAGCCCCTTCATGGTACTGTAAAAAGGGCCCACATGGTACTAGAAAAAGTGCCCTAACGATACTATGAAAAGTGCCTTTATCGTACTATAAAAAGTGCCATTACCGTCTTACAAAACTGCAGAAAAATGCTATAAAAAAGCATTCGCTGCTTGCTACTTATAGATGATCTCTTGTGAAAAGAACCGATACAAAAGATCAGTTCACAAGGAGCGGTGAAAACCGCCCATCACTCACCGACCCCCGTCGTACAACGACCGCCATCTATCGGCCCGACCGGTTCGGCCCCAGTCAAGTTCGGGGTTGTTGACTGCTCAAATTCTACGAGTGCGAGACCATATTTTATTTACTAAGTTCACTCAAAGTAAGAAATAAAAAAATCCCCAAAGTTCAAATTCTTTTCGATCAAAAAACTATAAATTAACTCAACATTTTCTCGTTATAAAATGTAGAAAATCGTGAATTCTTCGCTCTCAGTGTCTTTTAATTCATTTTTTTTATTTTTGTTTATTATGTTTTTGAGACGTGTCTAATCTCATTTATTCAAGATAATCCAAAGGTAAGTCTTTCAGCTTCTTTTCATCTTAAATAAAACTAATAAAAACTATATATTTTTTTTAAATAATTTTATTTTTAAAAAGTTCGGATAATTTAACAGCTTCCTTTATTTGCTCCAGTTGTTACCGTAATTAAGGCAATTTTTTGTTTTCTTCTTTTGTTAAATTAGAGATGGTAAAAAAAATGATAAGAAGGGCTCTGGGATGTTGGCGTAAAGGGATCGATTTTGCCCCACCCGCCACCCCCACGACTTCCCTGTCCTTTAAATTAATTTTTTGTTTAATTTCTATCATTTTCCTTTATTTTTCAAATGTTTTTTAACCGCTGGTTATCATTTATCACGCTTGAAAAAATTAAAAAAAAATGTCTCTTAGACATCTGTTTCCGGAGGTATTGGACCCTTGGAATACCACCCTTGTGTCAAATTTCAAAGTTGTCGTATAGTTTTTTTTTTAAAAATTATGAAATAAAATAACTTCCGGAAGAAGTCTTCTTTTATGAATATTATGTTAGATGGAAGTTAAAAACAAGGCGTGAGAAGTAATAAACCCTTGTGTAATCAATGCGGATAGGGTAGAGGGTTAGTTAGGGGGAAAACCGCAGAAGAACTTGAAAAATCACTGTGGCCATGTGGAGCGTTTAAAAGTGCATTTAAAATGTGGTACTGTAAAAGTGACTGGTTAAAAGTTCATGCTTTGGTTCTATCAAAAGTTCCTTTGTAGTACCAGAAATATTGCCCTTTGTGGCATTTTAGTGCCTTAAAAATAACCAATGTGTTACTGTAAAAGTGGCTATGTGGTTAAAAGTTCATACTTATATGGTTCTATCAAAAGTTCCTTTGTAGTACCAGAAATATTGCCCTTTGTGGCATTCTAAAAAGTGCCTTTGTGGTACTAGAAACAGTGCGTTCATAGTGCCTTTATGTTCCTGTGAAAAGTGCCATTGTGGTACTGGAAAAAGTGCCTTTATGGTATTGTGAAAAGTGCCTTTTTCGTACTGTAAAAAGTGCCATTGTGGCACTATAAAAAGTGCCTTTGTAGTACAATCAAAAGTGCATTTGTTATAGAAACAGTGCGTTCATAGTGCCTTAATGTTCCTGTGAAAAGCGCCTTTATGGTACTGTAAAAAGTGCCTTTTTTGTACTGTAAAAAGTGCCTTTTTTGTACTGTAAAAAGTGCCTTTTTGTACTGTAAAAAGTGCCTTTTTGTACTGTAAAAAGTGCCTTTTTTGTACTGTAAAAAGTGCCTTTTTTGTACTGTAAAAAGTGCCTTTTTTGTACTGTAAAAAGTGCCTTTTTTGTACTGTAAAAAGTGCCTTTTTTGTACTGTAAAAAGTGCCTTTTTTGTTCTGTAAAAAGTGCCATTGTGGCGCTGTAAAAAGTACCTTGTTGGTATGTACTGTAAAAAGTGTCTTTATGGTACTGTAAAAGTGCCTTTTTCGTACTGTAAAAAGTGCCTTTGTGGTACTGTGAAAAATGCCTTTTTCGTACTATGAAAAGTGCCATTGTGGTATTGTAAAAAGTGCTATTGTAGTACATACTATGAAAAGTGTCTTTATGTTACTGTAAAAATTGCCTTTTTCGTACTGTTAGAGGTGCTTTTTCGTACTTTAAAAAGTGCCTTTGTGGTACTATAAAAAGTGCCTTTGTGGTACTATGAAAAGTGCCTTTATGGTACTGTAAAAAGTACCTTGTTGGTATGTACTGTAAAAGTGTCTTTATGGTACTGTAAAAAGTGCCTTTATGGTACTGTAAAAAGTGCCTTTTTCGTACTGTAAAAAGTGCCTTTGTGGTACCGTGAAAAGTGCCTTTTTCGTACTATGAAAAGTGCCATTATGGTATTGTAAAAAGTGCCATTGTAGTACTATGAAAAGTGTCTTTATGTTACTGTAAAAAGTGCCTTTTTCGTACTGTTAGAGGTGCTTTTTCGTACTTTAAAAAGTGCCTTTGTGGTACTGTAAAAAGTGCCTTTATGGTACTGTAAAAAGTACCTTGTTCGGACCGTTAAAAGTGTCTTTATGGTAAGTGAAAAGTGCCTTTTTCGTATTGTAAAAAGTACCCTTTTCGTACTGTAAAAAGTGCCTTTTTCGTACTGTTAAAGGTGCCTTTGTCGTATTGTAAAAGGTGCCTTTTTCGTACTTCAGAAAGTGCCTTTTTCGTGCTATATAAAGTGCATTTATGGTACTATAATAAGAACCTTTATGGTTTGGTAAAAAGTTCCTTTGTGGTGCTAGAAATAGTCCCTTTGTGGTACTGTAAAAAGTGCCTTTATTTTACTGAGAAAAGTTCCTTTATGGTACTGTAAAAGTTTACTTTGTGGTACTGTAAAAAGTTCCTTTGTGGTGCTAGAAATAGTGCCTTTGTGGTACTGTTAAAGTGCCTTTATTTTACGGAGAAAAAGTTCCTTTATGGTACTGTAAAAGTTCACTTTGTGGTACTGTAAAAAGTTCCTTTATTTTACTGAGAAAAAGTTCCTTTATGGTACTGTAAAAATTGACTTTGTGGTACTGTAAAAAGTTCCTTTACGGTATGTACTATGTATAAAAATTCGGAAAAAATCAGCAGTTCTCCAAAAATGGCTGACCAATCACTCCAAAAAATAGTTTTTTTTACCTTATGTAGGTCAAAATTTTATGCATTTTAAACCCTCAGGATATGTCTAACCGCCAAAATTTTCTATTTTGAATTTCACCTGTTTTGTTTATTTAAAAAGAACGCCGATGAATACTTTTCGGCATCGATAAGCGATCAAAATAAAATTCGTGAAAAAAAAATTGTTTATCTTATCAAATGAGTCAATTTTCTTATCTTTCGACTTCAATATTTAAACTTGTCGTAAAACCGTCTTTTGCCAAATTGATAAGTTCGATAAAAATATTTCCTACGTATACTAAAAGTTTTACCTAGTTTTTCTTTTTTTTAAAGGATTTATGGGTAAAAATTACGTCTTCCATTTGAGCCTTTTAGCTCCCGAAAAAAGTGTTTCTAAATATAATTATTTTGTAACTCTATCGCCGTTTCCGAGATAGTTTAAATACGGATAAAAGTTTTTTTTAAATCTATTGTATTACCCTCTATGTACGATTTTTGGGAGGGTAAATTTTTTTTGAAGTCCCTCAGATGGGTCTTGTAACTGCCAGATTTAAAAAAAAAATTTTGGGTACCAAAAAATTGTGTTAAAAAATTTTTGGGTACCAAAAAATTGTGTTAAAAAAATTTTGGGTACCAAAAAATTGTGTTAAAAAATTTTGGTTACCAAAAAATTGTGTTTTTTGAGGATTTTGAGGCTTTTCTACCTCTTCAAAAAATTTGAAAAAATTACGAAAAATTTTGGCTTTTTTTAAATCCTAAATTTTTAGGTTGATATATTTTTCTTGCTTTAGAATTTGGAAGGAGTAGAAAGCTCTTTAATCTTGAGTTAGTTGAATATTAGAAATACCACAATTTGTTGGTACGTTTATGAGTAAATTGCATAATAATTAAGGAAGTAAATAGTAAAAACCGAGTGTGACCTTTGGCATTACGCGTTATGATTTTCACTCTTCCTGATTGCTGATTTTTTTTTCTTTCTCGTTTAATATTTTTTTAAATTTTATTTTTCAGGATGAGCACTGAAAATGCTTCACGTCCGGTGTGATCAGAATTTCTCCCATGTCTGAGGTAAGAATAAACATTTTTCAAAATAGAAGTTGTTGTGTTACCCACCCTGGATGGTTTTTAGTCTAGTAGTTTTTTTAGATAAAAGTACGAAGTGGAGAAAACAAAACAGTTAGATCCAGCTCGTCTGCTCCGTTAATTAACGTTTCTTATTTTAAGACGTGTTGAGGAGTTTTATGCTAATTTATGTGACGCTTTGATGCTCTTCAAAAGTTGATGAGTTTTTTTCCCCCTCTTTCATATTAATTTGTTCAATTCTATCATTTTTCTTAAAAAAGCCTTTATTTTGAGCATTCATCAATTAATCTATTAATCAATCCCTCATATCTTTCAACTCCTTCTTCTTCCTCTCCCTCTCGATAAAGAATGAAAAAAAGTCGCTTTTCTGGTGTAGAAACACCCGTTTAATCATGTTTTCGGGCGTTTTACATCTTTTTACCTGGTTTTTGATCGTTTTCTTCGATTTTCTGGTGTAAAAACACCCATTTAATCAGGTGTCCCGGGCGTTAAACATCTTTTTACTTGGTTTTTGGTCATTTTCGTCGACTTTCTGGTGTAGAAACACCCATTAAATCAGATTTCCGTTCGTTAAACATCTTTTTTACCGGGTTATTGGTCATTTTTGCCGATTTTCTGGTGTAGAAACACCCATTCAATCAGATTTCCGGCAGTTAAACATCTTTTTACCGGGTTTTTGGCCATTTTTGGTCGATCTTCTGGTGTAGAAACACCCGTTTAATCACGTGTCCGGGTGTCAAACATTTTTTACCCGGTTTTTTGTCATTTTTGACGATTTTCTGGTGTTAAACACCCATTCAATGAGATGTCCGGGTGTTAAACATCTTTTTTACCCGGTTTTTGGTAATTTTTGCTGATTTTCTGGTGTAAAAACACCCGTTTAATCATGTTTCCGGGCGTTTTAAATCTTTTTACCTAGTTTTTGGTCATTTTCGTCGATTTTCTGGTGTAAAAACATCCATTCATTCAGATGTCTGGGAGTTAAACATTCTTTTTACCCGGTTTTATGTCATTTTTGTCGATTTTATGGTGTAGAAACACCCGTTTAATCACGTGTCCGGACGTCAAACATCTTTTTACCAGGTTTTTGGTCGTTTTCGACGATTTTCTGGTGTAGAAACACCCACTTAATCAGGTGTCACGGGCATTACACATCTTTTTAGTCTGGGTTTTTACTATCGGGTTTTTGGTCATTTTCGCCGATTTTCTGGTGTAGAAACACCCATTAAATTTGATTTCCGGGCGTTAAACATCTTTTTTAACTGGGTTTTTGGTCATCTTTGTCGATTTTATGGTGTAGAAACACCCTTTTAGTCTCGTGTCCGGGTGTTAAGCATATTTTTACTGGGTTTTTGGTCATTTTCGTCTATTTTTGGTGTAGAAACACCCATTAAAACAGATGTCCGGGCGTTATACTATACATTATTTTTACCCGGTTTTTGGTCATTTTTGCCGATTTTCTGGTGTAGAAACACCCATTCAATCAGATTCGGGGCGTTTAACATCTTTTTTAACCCGGTTTTTGGTCATTTTTGTCGATTTTCTGGTGTAAAAACACCCTTTTAATCGTGTTTCCGGGCTTTTGGTCATTTCCGTCGATTTTCTGGTGTAGAAACACCCTTTTATTAGTCACATGTCCGGGCGTTTAACATCTTATTTAACCTGGTTTTTGGTCATTTTTGTTGATTTTCTGGTGTAGATACACCCATTTAATCAGGGGTCCGGGTGTCAAACATCTTTTTTACCCGTTTTGTTGTCATTTTTGTCGATTTTATGGTGTAGAAACACCCCTTTAGTCACGTGTCCGGGCGTTTAACATCTTTTTACCCGGGTTTTGGTCATTTTTGTCGATTTTATGGTGTAGAAACACCCCTTTAGTCACGTGTCCGGGCGTTAAACATTTTTTTACCCGGTTTATTGTCTTTTTCGTCCATTTTCTGGTGTAGAAACACCCATTAAATTAGGTGTCCCGGGCGTTAAACATCTTTTTACCGGGTTTTTGGACATTTTCGTCGATTTTCTGGTGTAAAAACACCCGTTTAATCATGTTTCCGGACGTCAAACATCTTTTTACGTGGTTGTTGGTCGTTTTCGTCGATTTTCTGGCGTAAAAAAACCCCATTTAATCAGGTGTCCCGAGCGTTGAACTTCTTTTTACCGGGTGTTTGGTCATTTTCGTCAATTTTTTGGTGTTGAAACACCCATAAGAACAGAAGTCCGGGGCGTTAATCGTCTTTTTTACCCGGTTTTTGGTCATTTTTGCCGATTTTCTGGTGTAGAAACACCGGTTTTATCATGTTTTTGGCGTTTGACATCTTTTTTAACCGGGTTTTTGATCATTTCCTTCGATTTTCTGGTGTAGAAACACCCATTTAATCAGGCGTCCGGGCGTTAAACATCTGTTTTACCCGCTTTTTTGTCATTTTTGCCGACTTTCTGGTGTAGAAACACCCATTAAATCAGATTTCCGGGCGTTAAACATCTTTTTTATCGGGTTTTTGGTCATTTTCGTCGATTTTCTGGTGTAAAAACACCCATTTAGTCATGTTTCCGGGTTTCAAACATCTTTTACCCGGTTGTTGGTCGTTTTCGTCGATATTCTGGTGTAAAAACACCCTTTTAGTCACGTGTCCGGGCGTTAAACATCTTTTTTACCCAGTTTTTGCTCATTTTCTGGCCAAAGATTATTATAAATCTCTTATATTTTCAATTTAAAGGAATCATTAGTTTTTTGAACGACGAAAAGTTTAAAAAAAATGATTCTTTTTGTGATTAATTCTTGACTACTTTCTGGTACTTTCACTATGGAAAACCGCTCGGTAAAAGCCCCTTTCCCCCCTCCCCTTAATTATTGCTCACTGATAGTTAATAAACAAGAGAAGAAAGTGAATTATGTGAATTATAAATTCGTTCTTAGAGAAGATGAACAAATTAATAGCCAACCTCAAAAGATTTTTATAAAAATCTTCCTTCTTCTTCCTTTTTCTTCCTTCTTCTTCCTTCATCTTCCTTCTTCTTCTTCTTCTTCTTCTTCTTTCTTTCTTCTTCTTCCTTCTTCTTCTTCTTCCTACTTCTTCCTTCCTTCTTCTTCTTCCTTTTTTCTTCTTCTTCCTTTCTTCTTTCTTCTTCCTTCTTCTTCCTTCTTCTTCTTCTTCTTCTTCTTCTTCTTCTTCTTCTTCTTCTTCCTTCTTCTTCTTCTTCTTCTTCTTCTTCTTTCTTCTTCTTCTTCTTCTTCCTCCTTCTTCCTCTTCTTCCTCCTTCTTCCTCCTCTTCTTCTCCTTCTTCCTCCTTCTTCCTCCTTCTTCTCCTTCTTCCTCCTTCTTCCTTCTTCTTCCTTCCTTCTCCTTCTGCTTCTCCTTCTTTTATCCTGGCGCTTTCGATCTTTTGTTTAGCATGTTAAGAAGTGAATTTATTAATTTTTGGGCATTTCGACAAATAATTATGGAATGATATTGCTTTAGGATGGAGGATAAGAAGGGAGGTGGGAGAGTATCGCAGATCGCCAACATTTTCCAACACGGTATGGGCCCCGCGCGGTGCGAGGACGGTCCGACGCAGGTCGAAACAAGCCCCGGAAGCGGCCCAATGTCGCCAACTGTCACCGTCGTCCGAACCGAAAGCCATCTCGCACGTTTCAACAATGCGAGGGCCCTTTTTGAAAAACTTGGCTCACTAAGTAAGAAAATCATTTCCACCATTCAAAATTAATCCATTATTTAAAGGTGGAGCTGAAGAACCTCCCGCGAAACCAAAGAAAATCGCTGAGCCGCCCCCAAAAGTCGAACAGAATGTTTTACGGCAAGTAAATGGCAGTTCTTCAAATTTTCCATCAAGAATAATCAACGGGGTCGGCGAAAAACCAGCGAAACCCGAAAAACCTGAGCGGAAGCTAAACAGCCGCGAGTTGATCGAAAAACAGAAAAATTGGACGTCACATTTTTCCAAAAATCGCGTCTCTTCTCCTAAGTATGCTTGTTTATGAAATATGTTTTTTTTATGTTTATTTTAGAGATAATAAAAGTTCTCCTAGTCCAGAAAGGACGTTAAGTCCGGAATTAGATCAGTATAGACTTCGTGATAAATCGCCCGTTACTGCGAAAAGGTCTCCAGCGTCTTCCCCTCTTAAGGAGAATCTGCCAACTCAAGCATTCATTGGTGAATTGCTCTAAATTTGATGTTTCTTTCTTATTGGTTGTTTTGTAGTTAGGAAAAGAGAGGAGAATCATGTTGATGAGGAAAGACCGGTTCCTCGTGAAAGATTTTATGCGGTGCCGCGGAAGCCGGTTGTGGAAGATGGAAGAAAGCAAGAGAAACCGCTTGATAAAGATGAAAGGGTTGAAGTTACCGAAGAGCATGACAGAGAAGAAGAAATCCGCGTACGGTTTAATCTTGGAGAAGCCGTCGAGGTTAAAGCCGCGATGTGCTCTAGTTCGCTCAGCGAAGAAGATTCCGGATTCGCCAGCTCAGAGACTGCGCCGCATCGAGATTACGAAAGCGAGATATCAGACAGCGTTGGACTTCTCACAGATTCCTGCGCTGGATTGACCGATTCAAGAGAATTACTGTCATCTGGGCATACTCCTCAAGAAGAAGACAGCGGCTTACTCGGCAGTGGACTTCATGATGTCCAAAATATCCAATTTGCCGATGAAGACGACAAACAAGCAGACACATCTCTCATGACTTCTGCGGAAGCCGACCGTCTTCTCAGCACAAGAATCGTTGAAAATCGCGTCGGGTATAAAAAATCCTCTTTGCTTATTTTTACTGTTTGATTTTAGAGTTGCTGAATCGTTGCTTTCGGATGAAGAGGCACAGGAGGTTGTGCGACTTCTGTCACCTCCTCAGGAAGAAGAGACAAGTTCTTCGCCTGATCAGCAGCAGATGGATACCAGCAGCGAGACTATTGGAGTTGCTGAAAGTGAACCTGAATGGCTTCAGGATGTCCTTCAAGCTTCTCAATCAAGGTATTCCATCGTATCATATGTTGCGCTAATTTCTTTTCAGTTTACTCAGCGGAGGATTGGAATGTTCTGTAGATACTTTAGACTGTACAAGTCAGCTCAGTGCTTCCTTAGATGATTTAGAATCTAGACCAGAATGTGAAATAGAAGGTATAGAATTGACCCCACGCCCACATGCAGTCATAGTGAATGAAGAACATAATCCTCTTACCAACCCGATACCGTATAAAGAGATTGGAGAAGAAGGTGGTGTGCATTACCTGGAAGATGGCCACTACTGGCTTGAAGTTGCTGGCTTGGATGATGCGGACTTAGAAGTGGATATGCCATGTCCTGTCAAGATAAACCGCAAAGTCCAGTTTAGCCAGCAGCCTATAAAAGTGTATTCGACGTTTTCTGTCAATGATTATGATAGAAGGAATGAAGATGTAGATCCTGTGGCTGCATCTGCGGAATATGAGTTGGAAAAAAGAGTTGAAAAGCTGACCGTTTTTCCGGTTGATTTGATCAAAGGTCCTGACGGTCTTGGCCTTTCTATCATCGGTATGGGCGTCGGAGCTGATGCGGGGTTGGAAAAATTGGGCATCTTTGTCAAAACGATAACGGAAAAAGGTGCTGCGGCAACCGACGGGCGTATACATGTCAACGACCAAATTATAGAAGTCGATGGCAAATCGTTAGTGGGCGTCACACAAGCGTATGCGGCTTCCGTTCTCAGGAACACGTGCGGACGTGTGCGTTTTCTCATTGGGCGCGAGCAAGACCCTGAAAACTCCGAAGTAGCGCATCTCATCCGACAATCCCTCCAGGTAATCTCAATGATATCCTTCGCTCAACTAAAACCGTTTTTTGCAGGCCGATCGAGAAAGAGATGAACAAAGAAGAGCACAGCAAGAACGACGATACAGCGAAGACAGCCAGAGTACAATTTCTGAAGACAATAATGCCACTTTATCTTCACTTCTTCAAGAAGTAAGCATCTTAACAATTTGTCCCGCTTTTCAGAGATTTATATCATTTTTTATTTCACAATAGAGAGAACAACCTGCCGTTCAAAAACAAGCAGAAACTGAAGTTTCTAGGTTAAAAGCTAGGGTGAGAATTTACAAAAGAGTTAAAGACTAATTTGGTGTTCGGTTCTAACTCGCATGTTGACCGCACTCCTTTTAACCCTTTCGAGACCGCAGGCGACTGCAGATGCCATGCGCGCATGTCGCTTGGAGACTGCAGGCGAATACAGTTGCCATGCCCACATATCACTTGGAGACCGCAGGCGACTTTGGTTAGTAGGTAGGCTAGGCACGCCAAGCTGAACAGCGCTAGTTATGCCAAGCTTTACTAGGCACACCAAGCAGGCGCTAGGCACACCTAGCAATACAGCGCTAGGTATGCCAAGCTGTACAGTGCAAGGTATAACAAAATGTACAGCGCTTGTCACACCAAGCTGTACAGGACTAGGTATCCCGAAATGTACAGCGCTAGGCCCACCAAGCAGGTGCTAGGCACACCAAGCTGTACAGTGCCAGGCAAGCCATGCTATACAGCAATAGGTATGCCAAGCTGGACAGCGCTTGGTATAACAAAATGTACAGCGCTAGGCACACCAAGCTGTACAGCACTAGGTATCCCGAAATGTACAGCACTAGGCCCAGCAAGCAGGTGCTAGGCACACCAAGCTATACAGCGCCAGGCAAGCCAAGCTGTACAGCGCTGAGCACACGCCAGGGTAACAGTTACGCCAAGCTGTACAGCGGAAGGTATCCCAAAATGTACAGTGCTAGGTATCCCAAAATGTACACAGCTAGGCACACCAAGCTGTACAGCTTTAGGTATGCGCTGTACATTTTGTTATACCTAGCGCTGTCCAGCTTGGCATACCTCTCGCTGTACAGCATGGCATACCTTGTGCTATACAGCTTGGCACACCGATCTGTACAGCGCCAGGCACACCAAGCTGTACAGCGCCAGGCACACCAAGCTGTACAGCGCCAGGCACACCAAGCTGTACAGCGCCAGGCACACCAAGCTGTACAGCGCCAGGCACACCAAGCTGTACAGCGCCAGGCACACCAAGCTGTACAGCGCCAGGCACACCAAGCTGTACAGCGCCAGGCACACCAAGCTGTTCAGCGCCAGGCACACCAAGCTGTACAGCGCCAGGCACACCAAGCTGTACAGCGCCAGGCACACCAAGCTGTACAGCGCCAGGCACACCAAGCTGTACAGCGCCAGGCACACCAAGCTGTACAGCGCTAAGCACACGCCAGGGTAATAGTTATGCCAAGCTGTACAGCGCTAGGTATCCCAAAATGTACAGCGCTAGGCACACCAAGCTGGATATTTTGGCACACCAAGGTATACGCTGTATATTTTGTTATACCTAGCGCTGTCCGGCTTGGCATACCTAGCGCTGTACAGCATGGCATACCTTGTGCTGAACAGCTTGACATACCGAGCTGTACAGTGCCGGGCACACCGAGACCGCAGGTGACTTTAGTTGCCCAGCGGCGCCAGCGGGAAGCCTCTCTAAGATATTTAATACCTTCGTGGTGCTAGCAACATGCAATGGACATCTTTTGGGGAAGAACAATGAACTATGTGATGACTGCATCACTCGTCACTTTCTGTGCTTTGCTGGGTGCTGGGAGCGGTCGGGGAGAAGTGAAGGGAAAAGTGCTGCGCTAGTAGCGCATCCGGCGTCATACGCTGTCTCGAAAGGGTTAAAAAATTAACTTCAGCACCCTTGATAACATAACCAATTTTTAAATGCAATGGCTCCGGTTGCTACATTAAGACTTTTCATTAATAGTACTATTCCGTTTTTAGCTTGATGAACTCGAGAAAGGTGCTCGTGAAGATCTCGGCGAGCGACTTCGAGAGACAACTCTTAAACTTCGTGAAGTCGAAAGGAATCTTGCAGCAGTCAAAAAGGAAAATTCGAGTTACCAAGATATGCTGCATCAAACTCAAGAGCAGTATATTGTGCTCGAGAAGAAATATACAAAGACGAAAAGGCTGGTGAAAGAGTTCCATCAGAGGGAGGCAGAACTTCTACATAGGGAAGAGTTTTACCTGCAAATGCTCGAAGAGAAAGATACGGAATACAACGCTCTTGTCAAAGCACTCAAAGACAGGGTAAGCTTAAGCTAGAAATGATGTTGGTAAACCTGTCTTCCGCAGATAATTCAAGTGGAAGAAGAGCTTTTGGAGACGCAGAAGAGGGCTGGACTTCCAGTTCATCTGCCGCATTCTGAAGGGCCTTTTGTTAGGCTGAATACTCCGCCAATGTCACGCCGTCCGACTGCCGTAAAACCACTTTTGGAGACGCTCGGTGCTGAACTTTCAGAAGCGGAAGACAGCCCTGAAGAAGGCGAGAAAACTGCTACAGTTGAGCGGAAGGTAAATTTTAAACCACAATCTCACTTATCTCCATGTACATAGCATGGCATGTTTTAAGCATGTATTTTGAAAAAAGGTGTGCAGTACGGGAAACGGGGGAGCTAAAGACGAGCTGGATGACGCCGTCCCGCCTCACGCTCTCCTCGACGTGTCTGTCTCCAAGTCGAAAGCGGAGCTGGCGACCCGTGGCGGACTCGCCAACCGTCATCTTCCGACTTCAGCGAAAAAGCAGCAGCTCTCCAACAGTAGTTCGGTAAAGATAAACCATCGCATGCTTGCACGTTTAAACAAAAATTTGTTGACAAAAATTAATTTAAACATTTTTAAGGATTACGGGTTGACTACTGATGATAGTACGGAGAACTCGGATGTTGAAGATGATGACCGATATAATCAAAAGAATACCTCATGGAGTTCCAACAATAATCCATCAATCGCACACAGAAGTATTAGCTTTTTATGGAAGAAATTTGTTATTTTGTATTTCCAGGTGGTGTGGCCAATTCATTGGCGGAGCAGTTGAAGCAGGTTTTGGCTGAGCGAGAACGTCGAATGTCGTCCGGGAGCGAGAAAACTGAAGCTCCTCAAGTTTCGTCCAACGTCCCGCAGTCGCTTGTTGAAGAAATTCGCCAGGCGGTCAACCAAGCGAATTTAAGAGGTGGGTTTTCTTGTGGACATATCATCGATGATTGTTTTGTTTATTTTAGTTAAAAAAGGGCCTATTAATTGGACACAAGGGTCACCTTCGTCATCTGGAAGTGTTTCTCCAGGAATGCTAACTGCTGATCCGAGTCCTTCCAAAATTGGGTCCTCAGGTACGCACTAACGGCGGTTTAGCTGACAATGATTTAATGATTAATTGGCTGACAATATGGTGATCTAATGACTGCTTAGCGGACAATTAGGTGACCTAGCGACTGTTTAGCTGACAGTACGATGATCTAATGACTGTTTAGCGGACAATTAGATGACCTAGGGACTGCTTTAGCTGACTATATGACGATATAATGACTGTTTACCTGACAACATGGCAATCGAATGACTGTTTAGAGGACAATCAGATAACCTAGCTACTATTTTGCTGACAATATGACGACAAAACGACTGTTGTTCAGCGAACAATTAGGTGACCTAGGGACTGTTTAGCTCAGAATATGATGGTCCATCAACTTTTTAGCCTTCCAAAATTGGGTCCTCAGGTACCCACTAACGGCGGTTTAGCTGACAATGATTTAATGATTGTTTACCTGACAATGTGACGTTCTAATGACTGCTTGGCATACAATCAGAGAACCTAGCGACTGTTTAGCTGACTATATGACGATAAAACGACTGTTTAGCTGACAATATGACAATCTAGCGACTGTTTTGCTGAGAATACGATGATCTAACGACTGTTTAGCTAACAATATGACCATCTCATGACTGTTCAGCAGACAATTAGGTGACCTAGCGACTGTTTAGCTGAGAATATGATGGTCTGTCAACTTTTTAGCTTACAATACAATGATTTAATGATTGTTTAGCTTACAATGTGACGTTTTAATGACTGCTTAGCATACAATAAGACAACCTAGCAACTGTTTTAGCTGACCATATGACGATAAAACGACTGTTTTGCTGACAATATGACGATCTCATGACTGTTTTGCTGACAATGTGACGTTCTAATGACATCTTAGCAGAAATCAGACAATTCAGCGACTGTTTGCTGACAATATGACGATCTAACTGTTTAGCGGACAATATGACAATCTAATGACTGCGCAGCGGACAATCAGACAACCTAGCGACTGTTTCGCTGACAATATGACGACTGTTTAGCTGACAATATGATGATCTTATGACGGTGTAGCGGACAATTAGATAACCTGGCGACTGTTTTAGCTGACAAGATGAGGATATAACGACTGTTTAGCTGGCAATACGGCAATTTATTGACTGTTTAGCAGACAAGCAGACAATCAGACAACCTTGTAGCTTTAGCTGAAATATGACGATGTAACAATTGCTTAGCTGACAATAAGATGATCTAATGACTGTTTAGCGGACAATTAGATAACCTAGCGACTGTTTCAGCTGACAATGAGACCATAAACGACTGTTTAGCTGACAATATGAGATCTAACGACTATTTAGCTGACGATATGACGTTCTAATGACAGTTTAGCGGGCAGTTATGTATCCTAGCAACTGTTTTAGCTGACAATATGACAATACAATGTGTGTTAAGTTGACAATTTGACGTTCTATAATGACTTTTTAGCTGGCAATATGGTGATCTAACGACAGTTTAGCAGACAATTTGATAACATAGGGACTGTTTGAGCTGACAATATGACGATATAACGTCTGTCTAGCAGACAATATGACAACATAACGACCGTTTCGCTGACAATATGATGACATAATGATTGTTTAGCTGACAATATGATGATCTAATGACTGTTTAGCGGACAATTAGATATCCTAGCGACTGTTTTAGCTGACAATATGATGACATGATATCTGTTTAGCTGACAATATGACAATATAATATCTGTTTAGTTGACAATTTGACGTTCTAACGACAGCTTAGCTGAATTCAGACAATCTGGCGACTGTTTTGCTAAAAATATGACGACATAACGATTGTTTAGCTAACAATATGATGATCTGATTTCAGTTTAGCGGACAATTAGATTACCTAGTGACTGTTTTAGCTGACAATATGCTGACAATTTGACGTTCTAATGACTGCTTAGCAACCTAGTGGCTGTTTTAGCTGTCAATATGACGATATAACGACTGTTTATGTGACGATATGACGATCTAAACATGTTTTTTCTGTCTGAATATCATAAAATGAAACTTAATTATTATTCCAGATTCAAGTGACATATGGATTCCGAATGAAGACCGAAAGGCCCAAATATGGCAGTCGACTCCCATCCCAGACTGGAATAAAGAACAAGTGAGTTATAAAATAAAATTGAAATAAAAATAACCTCTATTTCTTCTACTCAGGTCTGCCAATGGTTAAAAGGCATCGGATTCGACTCGTTCGCTCCAATTTTCCTAGAAATGAACATGACCGGATGCGCCCTCCTAACTCTCGAATCTCGTCACTTAAAAGGCAATAAAAAACAAATTAAAGAAAAAAAAATTAACTTAATTTCAGGAATGGGTCTGAGCGGAGAAGCGAAATCGAGGATGAAGCGAAAACTCAAAGAGCTCCGTGCGCAGGCCGAGAAGGAACAGCGACAGCGTGAAAAACAGCGAAAAGAAAAAGAGCGACTTCTCAAAAAAGCCGAAAAACTTGCCGAAAAAGCCAGTCGTCGCAAATAAGTTAATTTCCTTTTTTTAAATCTTAAAATATACCAATCAACATTTTTAAAAGAAATAATTAACTTTTTGTTTTGTACAGTATTTATTACGTTTCCACTCTCTTTTATTTATTATTTTGTGATATAATGTACATCACCGAACGGCAATATTTATTATTAAATTGGCTGTGCCGTTGATATTATTGTACATCTTTTATTTATTATGTATATTAATCGAGTTATAAGCTCAAAAAATATTGCAAAAATTTCTTAAAAATAGTTTGTGTGTTCACTCTGTATATAATTCAGGGCCTATTTTAATCACGGTTTCAAAATCAAAAAAAGTATTATTATATGTCAATTGTGTAATGGATCAAATAGAATTCGTGTGTTTAGGAATTTTGTTGTTTTTATTATTAATTATTTTATTGCTATTTATTATTATTCGGCTTAGAATTTTTTTTCTTTCTTTTATTTTTCTTTTTTGTATCGGAAAAAAAATTTGTAATTATTGTCATTTTTTTTATTAATAGATCCCAAGTGGAAAAATAAACTAAAATATTTCTCAAAATTGGTTTTTTTTAATTAATAAAAAAAATCCTATGAAATAGTCAGCTAAACAATCGTTAAATGGTCGTATTGTCACTAAACAGTCATTAGATTGTCATATTGTCAGCTAAATAGTCGCTAGGTTATCTAATTGTCTGCTAAGAAGTCATTAGAACGTCATATTATCAGCTAAACAGTCGTTATATCGTCATATTTTCAGCTACACAGTCTTTATATCGTCATATAGTCAGCTAAAACAGTCGCTAGGTTGTCTAGTTGTCCGCTAAACAGTCATTAGATTGTCATATTGTCATATAGTCGCTAGGTTATCTAATTGTCTGCTAAGAAGTCATTAGAACGTCATATTATCAGCTAAACAGTCGTTATATCGTCATATTTTCAGCTGCACAGTCTTTATATCGTCATATAGTCAGCTAAAACAGTCGCTAGGTTGTCTAGTTGTCCGCTAAACAGTCATTAGATTGTCATATTGTCATATAGTCGCTAGGTTATCTAATTGTCTGCTAAGAAGTCATTAGAACGTCATATTATCAGCTAAACAGTCGTTATATCGTCATATTTTCAGCTACACAGTCTTTATATCGTCATATAGTCAGCTAAAACAGTCGCTAGGTTGTCTAGTTGTCCGCTAAGCAGTCATTAGATTTCCATATTGTCAGCTAAACAGTCGTTACATTGTCATTTGTGAGCTAAACTCGCTGGGTTATCTAATTGTTCACTAAACAGTCATTAGATGGTCATATTGTCAGCTAACAGTCGCCAGGTTATCTAATTGTCCACTAAACAGCATTAGATGGTCATATTGTCAGCTAAACAGTCGCTAGGTTATCTAATTGTCCACTAAACAGTCATGAGATCGTCATATTGTCAGCTAAACAGTCGTTATATCGTCAGCGAAACAGTCGCTATATTGTCTGATTGTCTGCTAAGCAGTCATTAGATGACATCAACTCAACAATCATTAAATCGTCATGTCAGCTAAAAAGATGAAAGACCATCATTTTGTCTGCCAAGCAGTCACTAGGACACCTGTATGTCAGCTGAACAGTCATGAGATCATCATACTGTCAGCTAAACCCATTACATGATCACATTGTCAGCTAAAACAGTCACTAGGTTATCTAATCGTCCGCTAAACAGTCATTAGATCATCATATTATTAGCTAAACAGTCGTTATAATGTCAGCGAAACAGTCGCTAGGTCGTCTGCTAAGCAGTCATTAGAACGTCATATTGTCCACTAAACAGTGATTACTGA
Source organism: Orius insidiosus (assembly GCA_014119065.1). NCBI lineage: Eukaryota > Metazoa > Arthropoda > Insecta > Hemiptera > Anthocoridae > Orius > Orius insidiosus. Next base: position 148,541 of record JACGAQ010000180.1, on the reverse strand, counting down.
TTAGATTGTCATACTGTCTGCTAAACAGTCGTTAGGTTGTCTCATTGTCTGCTAAGCAGTCATTAGAATGTCATACTGTCAGCTAAACAATCATTAAATCGTATTGTCAGCTAACAAGTTGAGAGGCCAGCATTTTTGAGCTAAGCAGCCGCTAGGACACCTGATTGTCAGCTGAACAGTCATGAGATCATCATACTATCAGCTAAGTTCATTATATGGTCACATTGTCGGCTAAAACAGTCGCTAGGTTATCTAATTGTCCGCTACGCAGTCATTAGACATCATATTATCAGCTAAACAGTCATCATAATTTCAGCGAAACAGTCGCATAAAATAGTATTGTCAGCTATTAAGTTGAACAGCCATCATTTTGTCAGCTAAACAGTCACAAGATCATCATATTATCAGCTTAACAGTCGTCAGATTGTCAGCTAAACAGTCGCTGGGACACCTAATTGTCCGCTGAACATTCATGAGATTATAATATTGTCAGCTAAACAGTCGCTACAGCGTCATATTGTCAGCGAAACAGTCGCTAGGTTATCTAATTGTCCACTAAACAGCCGTTAAGTCGTCATCTTGTGTCAAATAGGGAAGATTATTAATAATATTTCAACAAATTAAATAATAAAGAGGAATTTTTATTGAACCTTATGAATAAAAAAAAAAAAAGACTTAAATAATGAGAAAAAGAACGTTGAAAATTATTTTACATTTATAATTAAGCAACAATAGTAACATCGTCGTCACTTTCTTGGTTTTCATCGAAGATCTCGATATCGCTGTCTCCATCTTCTGCAGCGGATTCCGTCTTCCTTTTCTTTGCAGGAACCTGGGCCATTTCTTGTTTTCGCTTTTTCGACGTCTCCCCATTCTTGTCGTTTTTCAAATTGGCGATTTGCTCGACCTCTTTCGCAAGCTCCGTAAGGTCGCCGACGACAAAAAAATCAGGCTCGCCAACTTCCATCACTCTAAAAAAGAAACTCAGGACCAAAAGTAGGGGTAAATGATTGAATTACCGATGGTTTATGAATATTTTGACTTCATAAGTTTGGATAAAGTCGTCAGCAAACAATGTTGAGCCGTCTACAATGTTCATTTCCTGTAAAAATTTAATTTAATGACAAAAAAGTTAGGTTAGGTTAGGTTTGGGAGGTTATTTTCTTGCCTTAAGGGTTTTATCAAGGTTTTCTTCCGTTTCTCCAGGTTCGCTGGAAATGATGATTCGTTGGTCAAGCGAAACGTCAGGTGCAGGCATGTTCAACGTCTTTTTCAAAACCTCGCTTTCAAGAGCTTTGATAGTCAGTTTTTCAACATCAGTGACAAGCGTAACCTGCGGGCTTTTGCCGCAAACTCTGCAGTCCGGATTTGGCGGGATGAGCAGCGATTCAGGTACGATGGAAGCGTTTCTTGCATTCAATTTTTCGCGGAGGTAAACGCTCGGGCAGTCTTTGTATCTTCCTTCGATTACATTCATCGCATAATGAGTTACCATCCCCGCGATAACCGCATTACTTGTAGCAATCGCTGGAATTATATTCCCTGCCATAGCTAAAAAGAAAAGTTGAATATATAAGGAGTATAGTGAAAATAGTACATTTTATATCAAATTTTGATTTGAGAGGAATTCCGAAGACGCTTGCTCTCAAGTTGGCGGTGGCAACGACGAAATTCATGTGCACGTCATCATCTTTGTCCCATACCAAGAAATTTCCTGGTTCAAGTTTCTAAAAAAAGATGTCAAAAGTTATTTTATTTTCTACCAGCGCTAGGTATACCAAGATGTACTGAGCTAGGTATGCCAAGCTGAACAGCGCTAGGTATGACAAGCTGTACTAGGCACACCAAGCAGGCGCTTGGCACAACAAGCAGATGCTATTACACCTAGCAATACAGCGCCAGGCATGGCAAGCTGGACAGCTAGGAATACCTAGCGCTATACAGCATGGAATACCTTGTGCTGTACAGTTTGGCATACCGAGCTGTACGACCGCCAGGCACTCCAGCAAGATACAGCATGTACATACATACTGTACATTCAACCAAGATACAGAAAGTACATTTGGTTATACCTAGCGCTGCCCAGCTTGGAATACCTAGCGCTGCCCAGCTTGGAATACCTAGCGCTGTACAGCATGGAATACCTAGCGCTGTCCAGCTTGGAATACCTAGCGCTGTACAGCATGGAATACCTAGCGCTGCACAGCTTGGAATACCTAGCGCTGCCCAGCTTGGAATACCTAGCGCTGTCCAAGCTGGGCAGCGCTAGGTATGACAAGCTGTACTAGGCACACCAAGCAGGCGCTTGGCACAACAAGCAGGCGCTTGACACAATAAGCAGATGCTACTACACCTAGCAAAACAGCGCCAGGCATGCCAAGCTGGACAGCTTGGAATACCTAGGTATGCCAAGCTGAACAGCGCTAGGTATGACAAGCTGTACTAGGCACACCAAGCAGGCGCTTGGCACAACAAGCAGATGCTACTACACCTAGCAAAACAGCGCCAGGCATGCCAAGCTGGACAGCTTGGAATACCTAGGTATGCCAAGCTGAACAGCGCTAGGTATGACAAGCTGACGTTGGGTGCTTTATGCATTGCGGTACCTGATAAGATTCCTTAAGTTTGGTCAAAGAGTCGCAGAATTCGGAAACACATTTTTTCAAGCTCCAAATCATCTGATCTTTGATCTGATCGGTTTGCTGTACGGTTTGCGGTATCTCTTTGATCTGTCCCCAGACGATTGGGACAGGCTTGGTGCGACGGTTTTCCCAGAGGTCGGTCAGAGTCAGCAGATAATTGACGTCATCGGTGAAAAGCTTGGTGAATGTCAACTGCGGATCGTAGTCGTTCTCTTGAGCCCAAACTCTGGTTGATTTCGTTTGTGCTTTGTATTCATTCCCCGAGTTGATAAGTTCGGGATCTGTGACTGTATCCGGTGAAACATCTTCATCTGCATCTGCTTCACCAAAAAGTTGGCTAAAAACAGCAATTATATCGAGAAGCTACTAACGGATCTTACTTGAATAAAAATTTCGCCCAAACAATGCAGTGGATTGGAAGAGATGGTGTGTTCCTGATGGTACATGTAGCGTACGTCTTGGGCTCCCTTTTAACCTCACATTCGTAGCATTTACTCAAGCCTTTGATAATAAGCTCGACTTGCCCGCTGTATCCAGCGGAGCCGGATTCGATCAATGGAACTCCAGAAGCGAGACACATCCTGTTCACGTGCATTCTAGCCTGGATATTGTCCAATGCGTTGAGTACGATTTTGAACTTTTTGAAATATTCGACGTTGAAGTTTGGGCTAAAGAAAAATTTAAATGAAATAGTGGGTATGCAAAAATATGAAGAATACTATGTCAGGTAAGGACTGAAGATAGGATGGGAAGGAAGATTGAAGGCATGACAGCAAAGCAGGAGGATTGGAAATGCAGAAAGATTGGTCATATGTACCAGCGCTAGGTATACCAAGATGTACAGAGCTAGGTATGCCAAGCTGAACAGCGCTAGGTATGACAAGCTGTACTAGGCACACCAAGCAGGCGCAAGGCACAACAAGCAGGTGCTAGTACACCTAGCAATACAGCGCCAGGCATGCCAAGCTGTACAGCTTGGAATACCTAGCGCTGTCCAGCTTGGAATACCTAGCGCTATACAGCATGGCATACCTAGTGCTGTACAGCTTGCAATACCTAGTGCTGTACAGCTTGGAATACCTAGTGCTGTACAGCTTGGAATACCTAGTGCTGTACAGCTTGGAATACCTAGTGCTGTACAGCTTGGAATACCTAGTGCTATACAGCATGGCATACCTTATGCTGTACAGCTTGGCATACCGAGCTGTACAACTGCCAGGCACTCCAGCAAGATACAGCATGGACATACAACCAAGATACAGAATGTACATTTTGTTATACCTAGCGCTGTCCAGCTTGGAATACATAGCGCTGTCCAGCTTGGAATACCTAGCGCTGTCCAGCTTGGAATACCTAGAGCTGTCCAGCTTGGAATACCTAGCGCTTCCAGCTTGGAATACCTAGTGATGTACAGCTTGGAATACCTAGCGCTATACAGCATGGCATACCTTATGCTGTACAGCTTGGCATACCGAGCTGTACAACTGCCAGGCACTCCAGCAAGATACAGCATGGACATACAACCAAGATACAGAATGTACATTTAGTTATACCTAGCGCTGTCCAGCTTGGAATACATAGCGCTGTCCAGCTTGGAATACCTAGCGCTGTCCAGCTTGGAATACCTAGAGCTGTCCAGCTTGGATTACCTAGCGCTTCCAGCTTGGAATACCTAGCGCTGTACAGCATGGAATACCTTGTGCTGTACAGCTTGGCACACCGATCTGTACAGTGCCAGGCACACCAAGCTGTACAGCGCTAAATACACCAAGCTGTACAGCACTAAGTACGCTAAGCTGTACAGCACTAGGTACGCCAAGCTGTACAGCGCTAGGAATCCCGAAATATACAGCACTAGGTATCCCAAAATGTACAGCGCTAGGCACACCAAGCTGTACAGCGCCAGGATGTACAGCTTTAGGTATGCGCTGTACATTTTGTTATACCTAGCTGTCCAGCTCGGCATACCTAGCGCTGTACAGCATGGCATACCTTGTATTGTACAGCTTGGCATACCGAGGCACACCTGCCTTGTGTTTTTTAAACAAAATGCTTGAGCGGTATGATGTCCCTTAAGGGATCATCAACTGCGTTTTAATTTACCCAAAATGTACATTTCTTGGCTCCACCCTCAGAAAGGTAAAATATGCTGTGGATGATCCCTTAAAGGACGTCATACCGCCCGAGCATTTTGTTTAAAAAACAAGAGGCAGGAATGCCTCAGTATGCCAAGCTGTACAGCACTAGGTACATTCTGGTGTGCTTAGCGCTGTAAAGCTTGGTGTTCCTGGCGCTGTACAGCTTGTTGTGTCTGGCGCTGTACAGCACAAGGTATGCCATACTGTACAGCGCTAGGTATTCCAAGCTGGACAGCGCCGGGCACACCGATCTGTACAGCGCCAGGCACACAGTGCTGTACAGCGCCAGGCACATCATGTTGTACAGCGCTAGATACGTAGCATTGTAAGTAGAAAATGAAACCTACGAAACTCACTCAATAATGCTTCCATGATGAGCTGTTATTTTGGCATTTGAGTTAAAGCGGAGGACGCTTTCGCGAGCAACTTTCGCTTTCGACATCCCGACATGTTTCTTCTGGAAAAGAAACTGTCTGTTCAAATTGCTCACTTCGATCGTGTCAAGATCCACCTGAAATTAAAATGAAGATAAGAAAATTGCCCGGAAAGCATGGATTTATTGGTTTTTGACAAAAGAAAAACTTACAACTTCAATATTGTGGAATCCGGTCATCACAAGGTTTTGAGAAGTTCGCATCCGATTCCGCCGGCACCGACGACCAGAATCGGCGACTCCTTCATCTTCGTCCTCAGATCTTCTTTTAAGCAGCTCTGAGTCATTTTTAGGTTTTTACTTGACAAGAAGATTAAAAACTAAGACTTCCGATCAAAAAAGTAAATAAACGCCGGCGGTTTAGGAAGATTCGAAGATTTTTGGGTAACAAGTTAAAAGCCTTTCGCGTCCCTCCACGGCCTTTGTTGATAACTAGCGCCATCTGAGAGCTTGATGTAACCGCTCCTATTGGAATAAAGAGCCTGTTACCACTGGTTTTTATCAGTTTTTCTCAAATATCTCGAAAACAAAGAAAACAAAGAGTTTAGCGCAAAAAATATTAAGTATAAAAATAATTAAAATAAAATTTTCTACAAAAAATGTTTAGTACATAACCTTAAAAAAGTGAACAGTTTTGGAGTTACGAACCGTCAAACTTTTGTTTTGTTATTATTATGTTGGAACTAATTCCTGTTACTACTGGCTTGTATCAGTTTTTCTCAAATATCTCGAAAACAAAGAGGCTTAGCGCAAAAATTATTAAGTACAAAAATAATATTCATTACATTTTCTATAAAAATGTTTAGTACATTACCATGAAAAGTGAACGGTTTCGGAGTTACGAACCGTCTAACTTTTGTTTTGTTATTATTATGTCGGAACAAAGATCCTGCTATCACTGGTTTTTATCAGTTTTTCTCCAATATCTCGAAAACAAAGAGGCTTTGCGCAAAAAATATTAAGTAAAAAAAAATTAAAATTAAATTTTCTATAAAAAATGTTTAGTACATTACCATGAAAAAGCGAACGGTTTCGGAGTTACGAACCGTCTAACTTTTGTTTTGTTATTATGTTGGAGCAAAGATCCTGTTACTACTGGTTTTTATCAGTTTTTCTCAAATATCTCGAAAATAAAGAGGCTTAGCGCCAAACATATTAAGTATAAAAATAATTAAAATTAAATTTTCTTCAAAAAATGTTTAGTACATAACCTTAAAAAAGTTAAAGGTTTCGGAGTTACGAACCGTCTAACTTTAGATTTGTTATTATCATGTTGGAACAAAGATCTTGCTACCACTGGTTTTTATCAGTTTTTCTCCAATATCTCGAAAACAAAGAGGCTTAGCGCAAAAAATACTAAGTACAAAAATAATTAAAATTAAAATTTCTACAAAAAAAATTTAGTATATAACCTTAAAAAGCGAACGGTTTCGGAGTTATGAACCGTCTAACTTTTGATTTGTTATTAATTCATTATTATGTTGGAACAAAGATCCTGCTACCACTGGTTTTTATCAGTTTTTCTCAAATATCTCGATAACAAAGAGGTTTAGCGCAAAAAATATTAAGTATAAAAATAATTAAAATTAAATTTTCTACAAAAAATATTTAGTACATAACCTTGAAAAAGTGAACAGTTTTGGAGTTACGAACCGTCTAACTTTGTTTTGTTGTTATTATGTTGGAACCAAGATCCTGTTATTCTTGGTTTTTTCAGTATTTCTCAAATATCTCGAAAACAAAGAGGCTTAGCGCAAAAAATACTAAGTACAAAAATAATTAAAATTAAATTTTCTACAAAAAATGTTTAGTACATAACCTTAAAAAAGTGAACGGTTTCGGAGTTACAAACCGTCTAACTTTTGTTATGTTATTATTATGGTGGAACGAAGATCCTATTACTCTTGGTTTTTATCAGTTTTTCTCAAATATCTCGAAAACAAAGAGGCTTAGCGCAAAAAATATTAAGTGTAAAAATAATTAAAAAATTTAATTTTCTACAAAAAATGTTTAGTACATAACCTTAAAAAAGTGAACGGTTTCGGAGTTACGAACCGTCTAACTTTTGTTTTGTTATTATTATGTTGGAACAAATTCCTGTTACATACTACTGGTTTTTATCAGTTTTTCTCAATATCTCGAAAACAAAGAGGTTTAGCGCAAACAATATTAAGTGTAAAAATAATTAAAATTTAATTTGCTACAAAAAATGTTTAGTACATAACTATAAAAAGTGAACGGTTTCGGAGTTACGTACCGACTAACTTTTGATTTGTCATTAACTTATTATTACTTATATTGGAACAAAGATCCTATTGCTCTTGGTTTTTATCAGTTTTTCTCAAATATCTCGAAAACAAAGAGGTTTAGCACAAAAAATATTAAGTGCAAAAATAATTAACATTAAATTTTTTACAAAAAATGTTTAGTACATAACCTTAAAAAAGTTAACAGTTTCGGAGTTGCGAACCGTCAAACCTTTTGTATTATGACATTTGAGACAAATCATCAAATAACTCGAAAACCGCTGGTCCTAGCGAGATAAAGACTGAGTACAAAATTAATTTAATTTAAACATTTATTTGTATTTTTTAAATTACAAATTTTTGGTCGTGACCACGTACAATTATTAGATATATCCATTCACAAAATTTCTTAGTTTAGCCGTTTCAAACCGTCCGCAATAAAATGACTAATTTTTTTTGACATGTCGTCCACTTCAGGGTTTGAAATGAACGCTAAAAAGGATGGGATGGAAAGGGATGGGGAGTTCAGGAATTTTTGGCGAAGGGAGGAAAGGGATGGACACTGGCAAAGGAAATGGTACACACTGCCCCCAAATTCGCCGTCACACAACCGACAACGATCGCACGAGTCGAAAGAGGCTTTAAGGCAACCGAAACGCAACGTACATTTTTCTGGATTTAGTGTTCGGAGTTGGCAGGAAAGTCGCTTTAGGTGTAAAGGAAGGTCAGAGTCGAGGAAGTTGGATTGTAGGGGGAATGTGGTGCTGCAGAGTTTGAAATTTTCATTAAAGTGGGAGTTTTCTATTCTATGGGAGTCAAGTCTCCAGTATTTCAGTTTAAATTTTCTCATAATATTTTCTTTGAAACGACGAGCAACAACGGGGCTTTGTGTGGACCAAACGAAGTCGAATCCACAGTCACAAATTATTTCTTTAATACATTTCGCCCAGTTGTACTTTTTGTCCTCTAATGCCATTTGCTTCACCAACATTTCATAAACTCGCTTCGGGTACCTGTCTCCACTCAATTCGAGAACGTGACACCAAAAGTTATAAGCAGCGCTAAAAATCGAAACAGCGAGAGGTGCCAATGCCAGCTCCCTTCTTACAAAATGATTAGGACAATTCCTTGCCAGAAACAGAACGGATTTGAAGTAGTGAACTTGGACTTTCTCTAACTCGTTAAAGTAGTTCACACCCCAAATTCCTGCAGCATAGAGAGCTGTTGCTGAAGCGACGGAGTTAAAGAGGGAAACCCATGTTTGCTTGGATCGATTCCTATTGAAAAGGCAAACCGGCATGAGGGCAGCAGAAGCTGATGCTCCTTTTTTAGTGGCAATTACAAGTTGGTCTCTGAAAAGGCCGGAGCTGGAAAGTGTAACTCCTAGATAACAATAGGTTTTTTGCAGACCCAGAGGCTTGCTGTCGTAGAAGATATTCAATTTCAAGATATTTAATTTAATTTGCTACAAAAAATGTTTAGTACATAACTATAAAAAAGTGAACGGTTTCGGAGTTACGTACCGACTAACTTTTGATTTGTCATTAACTTATTATTACTTATATTGGAACAAAGATCCTATTGCTCTTGGTTTTTATCAGTTTTTCTCAAATATCTCGAAAACAAAGAGGTTTAGCACAAAAAATATTAAGTGCAAAAATAATTAACATTAAATTTTTACAAAAAATGTTTAGTACATAACCTTAAAAAAGTTAACAGTTTCGGAGTTGCGAACCGTCAAACCTTTTGTTATTATGACATTTGAGACAAATCATCAAATAACTCGAAAACCGCTGGTCCTAGCGAGATAAAGACTGAGTACAAAATTAATTATAAAGCAATTTCTGATCGAAAACTACTATATGTTTGTTTTCTAGGATTAACAGTTTAGGAGATATGGTCTAAAATCAGTGTAGTTTCAACAGAACCTTAGATTTTCAAGATCTTTTCAGCACGATGCTCCAGCTAGAAAATATTGGTCGGACGGAGCCCATACTAGGCTCATTTTAAAAATTTTAAAAATAGGCCGTTTTCGCTATCTTTTATAATTTTTTCAAAAATGACCACACAAAAACGGGCTTTTTCATTATTCATAAACGGTTCATAATTCAGAAACGGTTCACTTTAGCAAGATTATGTACTAAACATTTTTGTAGTAAATTTGATTTATATTATTTTTGTGCTTAATAGTTTTTAAGGTAAACCTCATAGTTTTTGAGATATTTAAGGAAAACTGTTAAAACCGCATTTAGACACCCCTAAGCGACGGTCTGACCTTTGAACTGCTGTTCCACCGTAGCAGAAAATGTATATTAATTTTGTTCCAACCGCAATTTGAAAATGTTTTGAAACTCCTGGAGCATGCGCAGAAGGATTTAGACGTCAAAATTGACGTCGTTCGAATCGTTTGTCTGTCAAATCTGAAGTTCAAATCCTTCTGCGCATGCTCCATCAGTTTCAAACTGGAGCCAAGCTATTAAGCGATCTTTTTAGACTTTTCAAATCACCTAAAAAACCCAGAAAAGCAATGAATGGATTAATGCAAAAAAAGTAAGAACTATCTAAAAGCTGTTTGGCTGATAGTATGACGCCCTAACGTCTGTTTCGCTGCAATATGAAGCCCAACGACTGTTTAGCTGATAATAAGACGATCTAAAAGCTATTTGGCTGATAGTATGACGCTTTAACGACTGTTGAGCTGCAAATATCACGCCCTAAGGTCTGTTTCGCTGCAAACATGAAGCCCAACGACTGTTTAGCTGATAATAAGACGACCTAAAAGCTGTTTATCTTATCTGTTTATCTTGCGCTAAACCTCATAGTTTTCGAGATATTTAAGGAAAACTGTTGAAAACCGCATTTAGACACCCCTAAGCGACGGCCTGACCTTTGAACTGCTGGTACACCGCAGTAGAAACTGTATATTAACTTTGTTCCAACTGCAGCTTGAAACAGGTTTGAAACTTCTGGAGCAAGCGCAGAAGGATTTGGACGTCAAAATTGACGTTTGACGTTTGTCCGTCAAATCTGAAGTCCAAATCCTTCTGCGCATGCTCCAACAGTTTCAAACTGGAACCAAGCTATTAAGCGATCTTTTTAGACTTTTCAAATCACCTAAAAAACCCAGAAAAGCAATGAATGGATTAATGCAAAAAAAGCCAGAACGTTGCCAAATGTCGGCCATCTTCCCAGAATAATTCGACGATCGCCTTCTTCGAAAAGAAAAACTTCCCCGATACAAAGTACGGGGCGGCCCCTCTGTTTATTTAAACAACCCGCCTTTTATTGTGTTAATTATTTAATCTGGGTTCCATTTAACTCTCAATTTAGCCTTTTGTTTACTAAAGGAACGTCCATTTTTAAAAAACTTCAAGAAACGCAAAAAGCTTTTAGAAGAAATTGAATTATTAAAAGCACTATGAATATATTGAAAAAAATATCTTTGAGATCCACATAAATAATGTGTAGAAACTTCTCCTTTTTCCTCCTTAACCAAAACTAATATTGACATGTGGAATTTTACGTTTTACTTTGAAATAGACATTTTGATTCAAAGATATTGTATTACCCACCAAGGACGGTTTTTAGAAGAGGGTTTTATCAACCAACAGTCGTTAAAGCGTCATACTATCAGCTCAACTGTCGTTAAAGCGTCATACTGTCAGCAACACTGCTTTTAGATCGTCTTATTATCAGCCACCAGGATCGATCTAAGTTTAAGTTTTAATTTATTTTGCTGATAATAAGACGATTTAACGATTGTTTAGCTGAAAATATGACGCTAAAACGACTGTTTAGCTGATAATAAGACGATCTAAAAGCTGTTTAGCTGACAGTATGACGCTTTAACGACTGTTTAGCTGCAAATATGAACCCCAATGACTGTTCGCTGATAATAAGACGATCTAAAAGCTGTTTAGCTGATAGTATGACGCCTTAACGACTGTTGAGCTGCACATATCACGCACTAAGGTCAGTTTAGCTGCAAATATGAAGCCCAAATTACTGTTTAGCTTATAATAAGACGACCTAAAAGCTGTTTAGCTGACAATATGACGTTTTAACGACTGTGGAGTAGCAAATATCACGCCGTAAGGTCTGTTTAGCTGCAAATATGAAGCCCAACGACTGCTTAGCTGATAATAACACGATCTAAAAGCTGTTTAGCTGATAGTATGACGCCTTAGCGACTGTTTAGCTGCAAATATGAAGCCCAACGACTGTTTAGCTGATAATAAGACGATCTAATAGCTTTTTAGCCGATAGTATGACGCTTTAACGACAATTGAGCTGAAAATATAAAGCCCAAATTACTGTATAGCTTATAATAAGACGATCTAAAAGTTTTTTAGTTGACAGTATGACGCTTTAAGTACAATTGAGCTGCAAATATGACACCTTAACGTCTGTTTAGCTGCAAATATAATGCCCAAAGATTGCTTAGCTGATAATAAGACGATCTAAAAGCTGTTAAGCTGATAGTATTACGCTTTAACGACTGTTGAGCCGCAAATATCACGCTGTAAGGTATGTTTAGCTGCAAATATAATGCCAAACGACTGCTTAGCTGATAATAAGACGATCTAAATGCTGTTTTGCTTATAGTATGACGCTTTAACGACTATTGAGCTGCAAATATCTCGCCCTAACGTCTTTTAGCTGCAAATAGGAAGCCCACCGACTGCTTGGCTGATAATAAGACGTTCTATAAGCTGTTTAGCTGATAGTATGACGCCTTAAGGACTGTTGAGCCGCAAATATCACGCTGTAAGGTCTGTTTAGCTGCAAATATGAACTCTAACGACTGCTCAGCTGATAATAAGACGATCAGTAAGCTGTTTAGCTGATAGTATGACGCTTTAAGGACTGTTGAACTGCAAATATCTCGCCCTAACGTCTGTTTCGTTGCAAATATGAAGCCCAAATTACTGTTTAGCTGATAATAAGACGATTTAACGACTGTTTAATCTGACAATAATAGGTTGAGCTTGACCTATGATCTTTTACATCAAAAAAGATTGTGAAAAATAATTTAAATGGTAAATTTTGAAATTATATTGAGATAACGTAGGTATTTACATAGAATGTGCTTAGGCTCGGTGGTGAAAGGGAGAGCTTATCTCGAAAACGGTTGACAAGAGGTGACAACGTGGGCGAGGGTATGACAACCGTGTCAACGGTCCAACCCCACCCCAAACCCCTTTGTAGGCTACCTTTCGCCACCTCGACGTTTTCACAAGGTTTTCAGAAGGCTACTCTAAATTTTCAATACGTAGACATCAATAATTCCCAACTTTAGATTTAACTTTATTTTAATAAAAGCGGAAAAGTTTCCACATCTAACATTGAAATGAGCCTAGTATGGACTCCGTCCGAATATTTTCCAAGCTTGAACCTCGAACGTGCTGAAAAGATCTTGAAAATCTAGGATTCTGTTAGAATTACACAGGATTTTAGACCATATCTCCTAAACCGTTTGTCCTATGAAAAAATTGTATAAGTAGCTTTCAATTGGAAATTTTATGATAATTAATTTTGTACTTAGTTTATATCTCGCTAGGACAAGCGGTTTTCATATTATTTTATGATTTATCTAGGATTTAATATTAGAAAAACAAAAAAAAAAAAGTTTTTTTTAGACGGCTCGTAACTCCGAAACCGTTCACCTTATCAAGGTTATATACTAAACACTTTTTGTAGAAAATTTAATTTAATTTATTTTTAAACTTTATACTTTTTGCGCTAAACCTCTTTGTTATCGAGATATTCGATGAAAACTGATAAAAACCGCCCTATTTAAAAAAAAAAAAAAAAAAAAAAAAAAAAAAGGACATACAGATTGTAGCAGGCGCAGTGTGCTAAACCCTCAAGACTGCCCAGTCTTGCGGTATTCAATGGTATATGAATTACAATTTTATGTGGCCATTTTTATGCATTAAAAATTCTAGCTTTGCTCCAACCGCAATTTGAAACTCCTGGAGCATGCGCAGAAGGGTTTGCACGTCAAAATTGACGTCAGGTGACGGAAAAGGGTAATACAATTTCTTCTTTTTGAGAAAGAAAAGGAGCAGCTGATTGTGGCAGGCGCAGTATGCTAAACCCTCAAGACTGCCCAGTCTTGCGGTATTCAATGGTATGTATATGAATCACTATTTTATGTGGCAATTTTTATGCATAAAAATTCTAATTCTAGCTTTGTTCCAACCGCAATTTGAAACTCCTGGAGCATGTGCTTCAATTGACGTCAGATGGCTTCAGATTTGACGGAAAAACGATTTGAACGACGTCAAATATGACGTCCAAATCTTTCTGCGCATGCTCCAGGAGTTTCAAACTGGGTTTGGAGCAAAGCTACTAATTGAAAAGTCCCTAGAAGTGTTAAAATTGCAATTTGAAACTTCTGGAGCATGCGCAGAAGGGTTTTCACGTCAAAATTGACGTCAGATGACGGAAAAACTATTTGAACGAAGTCAAATATGACGTCCTAATCCTTCTGCGCATGCTCCAGGAGTTTCAAACTGCGGTTGGAGCGAAGCTACTAATTGAAAAGTCCCTAGAAGTGTTAAAATGATGACATCAGTATTTAAATTGGTGAAGTGAACGATTTTCTTGTTTAAGGAATTTTTAGAAAAGATTTCCTAGTATGAGTCCAAGTTGGAAGTTCGCCTGATGGGATAGATTTTGGCTTCGGGTGGCGTATTTGCGTTGTGGGAGGGACGTTTGAGGTGAAGGAGGCGGCGCGGTCGGGGCGAGAGAGAGTCTGGACCGCGGGAACTCGTTCAGTGGCTCAACGACTCGCATGAGATGAGGATGTGCGAACGTGAATTGACCATCGTCGCCGGTGGGCAGCTTAAAACTTGCCGATCAGCGTCGGTCTGCGCCGATACGGGAAACGGTGGTTCTTCTGCGGAAACGAGGCCTGAAAGAAGGCGAAGGCCAGCAGCCAGATCGCAATCAGCACGTACAGGACACAGGACCAAAACCTCTGCACTCAGACCTGCCGGGAGCGACACCGGCTTAGATCAAACAGGTTCGCCAACATTTCTTATTTTTAAAAAAACCAAAACCCCCATTTTGCTTCCCTTTCAGCTTTACCTCTTTTTATCCACAAAATTGCTCAAAAAATAACCTTCCAGAACTATTTTTTTTTTAAATTTAATTTTTATGCAGGAACTGAGGAAAAAAGTTCGTCTTTGAGGTCTAACTCAATGGGGGAAAACTAAAGGTTTATTGGGTCGGAAAAATGGAGGGAAAATGTATTTAAAGCTGTCAGAAAAAAAAAACGATGAAGTTGATAAATAACTTTCATTCTTCTATATATTAAAAAACGCAAAAACCTTTTATGTCTAAAAAACTCCGGAGTGGAAAAACTCTCTTCGCTAATTGAGATAAACATGAAACTGGAATGTTGAAGTGCAAGGGCGGAAAGAAAAAACATGAGGGAAAAAAACTCTCTTTTGTTCAGGATTCTTTCGTCCTTTTATTTAGAAAAAAATTCTTTTATGGCAACTCTTTTATTTCGTGAAAATCCAGAAACAATCAGGGTTTTAGACGACTTATTGTTAGCTAAACAGCCGTTAGGTCGTTAGGACGTCGTATGGTTAGCTGAAGAGTCGTTAAATCGTCATATTATCAGCTGAAGAGTCGTTAAATCGTCACATTATCAGATAAATAGTCGTTAAATCGTCATATTATCAACTAAATGGTAGTTAGGGCTTCATATTGTCAGCTAAAGAAGCGTTAGGGCGTCATAATATCAGTAAAGCAGTACTTAGACAGTCATTAGTCAGATAAATAGACGTCAGGGCGTCATATAATCAGATAAATAGACGTCAGGGCGTCATATAATCAGATAAATAGACGTCAGGGCGTCATATAGTCTGCTGGAAAGTCGTTAAATCGTCATATTATCAACGAAATAGTGGTTTAGGCGTCATATTGTCAGCTAAACAGACGTCAGGGCGTCATATTATCAGTAAAACAGTGCTTAGACCGTCATATGGTCAGATAAATAGACGTCACGGCGTCATATAGTCAGATAAATAGACGTCAGGGCGTCTTATAGTCTGCTGGAAAGTCGTTAAATCGTCATATTATCTAAATAGTGGTTGGGACGTCATATTGTCAGCTAAACAAGCGTTAGGGCGTCTTATAGCCTGCTGGAAAGTCTGTAAATGGTCAAATTTTCAGATAAATAGGGGTTAGCGCGTCATATTGTCAGCTAAACAGACGTCAGGGCGTCATATAGTCAGATAAATAGACGTCAGGGCGTCATATAGTCTGCTGGAAAGTCGTTAAATCGTCATATAATGAACTAAATATTGGTTAGGGCGTCATATTGTCAGCTACACAGGCGTCATGGCGTCATAATATCGGTAAAACAGTACTTATACCGTCATATGGTCAGATAAATAAACGTCAGGGCGTCATATATCACATAAATAGTCGGCAGGGCGTCATATAATCAGATAAATAGACGTCAGGGCGTCATATAGTCTGCTGGAAAGTCGTTAAATCGTCATATTATGAACTAAATAGTGGTTTTTGCGTCATATTGTCAGCTAAACAAGCGTTAGGGCGTCATATTATCAATAATACAGTGCTTAGACCGTCATGTGGTCAGATTAATAGACGTCAGGGCGTCATATAATCAGATAAATAGTCGGCAGGGCGTCATATTATCAGATAAATAGACGTCAGGGCGTCATATAGTCTGCTGGAAGTCGTTAAATCGTCATATTGTCAGCTAAACAGGCGTTAGGGCGTCATATTATCAATAATACAGTGCTGAGACCATCATGTGGTTAGCTAAACAGCAATTAGTTCGTCATATCGCTAAACAGTCGTTAATTCGTCATCTTATCAACTAAATAGGAGTTAGGGCGTCATTTTGTCAGCTAAACAGCGTCAGGGCGTCATAATATCAGTAAAATAGACGTCAGGGCGTCATATAGTCTGTTGGAAAGTCGTTAAATCGTCATATTATCAACTAAATGGTGGTTAGGGCGTCATATTATCAGCTAACTAGTCGTTTGATCGTCATATTATAATCTAAACAGTCGTTAGATCGTCATATAGTCAGCTAAACAAGCGTTAGAGCGTCATATTGTCAGCTAAACAAGCGTTAGGGCGTCATATTATCAACAATACAGTGCTTAGATGTGGTTAGCTAAACTTCCATTAGTTGCGTCATATCGCTAAACAGCCGTTAAATCGCGTAAGGTTTCGATTTTAACATTTTATTTAGTTTTGATTCCCTCCTGGATTTTGACCCGTTGAGCCGTTGAACTCGAAGGGTCCCCCGTTATTTATATACCGTGACGACCTGGCCAGAAACTACATAAGAAAATGTGACTCAACAAATGACGTCACGGAATAAGTTTAATCGTACACTAAGAAACATAAGATCTGCCCAGAATATTTAAGTTTCCTAACCTGAATGATTAACGAGCCGTTAAGTGCTGAACACGACGGAAAAGAGTCTTTAAAAAAAGAAGTTTTAGGGCAAAAAAAAAAAAAAAAAATGTAGGAGGGTTTCAAGGGATCCTTAAATTTATTAAAAGGTTCATTTGAGGCGCTCCGGGTACGAAGGGCGAACTCAACAAAACGTAGTTTCGAGATATTCGCATTTTAAAGTTTTATGTTACGGGCGAACTCAACAGAAAAGCCCTGGAATGGGAAAAAGAGTGGGGGTTGTGGACTAGGATGTGGAGTTCGCCCTTCGTACCCGCTCGGATATCGCAGTTAGAACTTTGCCGCATATCGGTTTTTACGTATTTAAAGGGGAAAAAAGGGCGAACTCAACATAAAAATTATATGGGTCTATTCACCAAGAGGTCTAGAATCTGAAAATGAAAAAAAAAAAAATTGGCCAATGTTGAGTTCGCCCTTCGTACCCGGAGCGCCTCATTTGTGTCCGATAAGTATTTTGACTTCTTAAATCTTCATGTTTTTAATAATTTTGACATCGAAACTGGCAATAACTCAAACGTTTCTTGAGAGTGTGGAAAGCTTGTTAAAAACGCGTCGAAATATTATTTACATTTCTCTCGTCCGTTGAACTCATTTCTCAAAATAATGTTTAAAAGCGATCAAAAAGAGTTATAGATCAAACCCTTTTTGAAATGTGGATATGCAGTGGAAAAGTAAACGCCCCTCAGAACTTGGAGTTTGTCCCGAAAAAGCGGAACCTCTCCCATTTAAATTACAACATCGATGACGTCATGAGAGATCCTAAAAAAAAAATTGGTCTGGATTTTCCAAAAATAACGCAGTTTCCATTATAGAGGTTTTTAAAATCAAAGATATAACGATTGTTTGGGTGTCAACATGAGCTAACGGATGTTTAGCTGATTATATCACGGACTAACGATTATTCCGCTGACAATACGAAGATTTAACTACTGTTTATCTGGCAATGTGTCCATCTATCGGCTGCTCAGCTGACAATATTACGATATAGCAAGTTTTTAGCTGACAGTATGACGCCAAAACTTCTTTTTAACAGATTATATGACGGCCTGATGACTATTCCGCTACAAATAAAAAGGTTTAACTACTCTTTAGCTGACAATATGACGCCAAAACGTCTTTTTAACTGATTATATGACGGCCTAATGACTATTCCGCTGCTAATATAAGGATTTAACTACTGTTCAGCTGACAATATGACGCTCTAACGACTGTTTAGCTGATAATATTATGACGATCTGAGGCTGTTTAGCTGACAATATAGAGCTAATAAGACTGCTTAGTTGATTATCACGGACTACCTATTATTCCGCTGAAAATTCGAGGATTTAACTACTGTTTATCTGGCAATGTGTCGATCTTTCGGCAGCTCAGCTGACAATACTACGATATAGCAAGTTTTTTGCGGACAATATGAAGCCCAAACGGTTGTTTAGCTGACTGTAGACGGCCTAAGTACTGTTTTACTAATATTATGACGGCATGACGTCTTTTTTGCTGACAATATGACGCCCTAACCACTATTCCGCTGCAAATATAAGGATTTAACTACTGTTCAGCTGACGATATGACGCTCTAACGACTGTTTAGCTGCCAATCCGACTGTCTAACGATTGTTTAGCTGATACTACGACGATCTGACGACTGTTCAGCTGATAATATGACGCCTTATCGAATGTTTAGTTGATTATATCACGGACTAACGATTATTCCGCTGACAATTCGAGGATTTAACTACTGTTTATCTGGAGGACTGTAGACGGCCTAAGTACTGTTTTACTAATATTATGACGGCATGACGTCTTTTTTGCTGACAATATGACGCCCTAACCACTATTTAGTTGATAATACATATGAAGATTTAACAACTTTCCAGCAGGCGATATGACGCCCTGACGTCTATTTATCTGACCATATGACGGTCTAAGTACTGTTTTACTGATATTATCCTCCTAACGCTTGTTTAGCTGACAATATGACGCCCAAACGGTTGTTTAGCTGACTTTATGACGGCCTAACGACTATTCCGCTGCTAACATAAGGATTTAACTACTGTTCAGCTGACAATCTGACGGTATAACGACTGTTTAGCTGAAAATATGACGGTATAACGACTGTTCAGCCGGTGGTATGATGATCTGACGACTGTTTAGCAGATAATATGACGATTTGACGACTGTTTAGCTGACAATCTGACGGTCTAACGACTGTTTAGCTGACGTTATGACGATGTAACGATCGATCTATCGGCTGCTCAGCTGACAATACAACGATATTGCAAGTTTTTGCTGACAATATGACGCCCAAACGGTTGTTTAGCTGACTATATGACGGCCTAACGACTATTCCGCTGCCAATATAAGGATTTAACTACTGTTTAGCTGACAATATGACTCTCTGACGACTGTTTAGCTGATTGTATCACGGACTAACTATTCCGAACTAACCGCTGACAATTCGAGGATTTAACTACTGTTTATCTGACAACGTGTCGATCCGTCAGCTGCTCAGCTGACAATACTACGATATAGCAAGTTTTAAGCTGACAATATGACGCTCTGACGACTGTTGAGCTGACAATATGACGATCTGACGACTGTTTTGCTGATAATACGATGACTCCAAAACGTCTTTGTAACTGATAATATGACAGCCTTAAGACTAGTCCGCTGCTAATATAAGGATTTAACAAACTGTATAGCAGACAATATGACGCCAAAATGTCTTTCTAACTGATTATATGACGGCCTAATGACTATTCCGCTGCTAATATAAGGATGTAACAACGGTTTAGCCGATAATATGAGAATATTACGACTTTTCAGCTGACAATATGACATTCTGACGACTGTTAAGCTGACAATATTGCGATATAGCATGTTTTTAGCTGACAGTATGACACCAAAACGTCTTTGTAACTGATTATATGACAGCCTAAAGACTTGTCCGCTGCTAATACATATTAGGATTTAACAACTGTTTAGCTGATAATATGAGAATATTACGACTTTTTTGCTGACAATATGACGCCAAAACGTCTTTTTAACTGATTATATGACGATCTAACGGCTACTTAACTGTCGCTACGACGTTTTAGATCTTTCCGCGTTTCCGGAACACTTCAGGACCGCAATTTTCAACCGATTTTGACCAAATCTTATTTTTGTAGTAACCTTGATGACTTGCAGATACAAAGGTAAATTTCGAACAGCTGGGTGTAATAGATTTGATGATTTTTAAAATGCGCTATGGGGTTGATGACCTTAACGTTTTTAAATAAAGAAAAGGTGCCCTGGCGTCCAAATCAGATAGTCCGTAATTAAATGGACTACCCTTTTAGCCACGTATTTTTAAAAGGTAAAAAATAAACTCAGAATTTTTATTTTTTATTTCGACTAGGAATGAGGTAAACAGAGGTTTAATAAAGTTAAAAAGTAGATAATCAATAATCGCTTATTTTGTGGAGGGTCCTTCTATTTCGTAATTTTGCCGACTTTGTGAAAACTCGCTCACTTTTCCATTTTCAGGCCCTTAAATTGACTCAATAAGTCCTTCGGGTTTTTCTCCCCTCTCAGAAGCACTCTCGACCGCGAAAAAATCGCGGAGAAAACGTGATTTCCATTTTCACTTTAAAGAAAACCCACGCTTTTTAATCTTTGGGAATGAAATGAATTCGGGGGAAATCAATTTTTGAGGGCTTCTCTGACGGGGAAGGGATGTCAATCAACGTGAAGTGCCGGAATTACCCGTGGCGAGGTAGAATCCCCTTCCCCGAACCCTCACTTCCTTGAAATACATACACCTGTCCCTGACTTACTAATTATTTTAACGAAATTATTTCGACCTAAATAAAAGTCCTTGCTTTCGTGGGACCTGTCTCCTTTTATTACGTCATCGATGACGTCAAGATTACCTATCCAAAAAATAAAGGCAACGTAAGGATTAAGATGGCCGCCTTTGTGACGTCATCGATGACGTAGAAAGCTGTTTTTTGTTTCTGTGAATGCCTTTTGATACAGCGGAGGTTTTAACAAGCACATACGGTTGAATAAATTTCAACTCCCCGATTATTCACTCATTTTAATTATTCATTCCCTGGGGATTATTTTCCAGAAAATTATGACATTCCCTTGAATACAATTTTGATGAGTTTTCTCGCTTTTACACAGTTGACATAATTTATGAATAAAATAAGAGAAAAAAAAGGGCCCGACGGAAACTTAGTGTGAGAAGAGGAAGAACAAATGTTTTTGAATGTTAGTGAGCTGATGAGTCGTAAAATCGTCATATTACCAGCTAAACAGGCGTAAGATCGTCATATTATCAGCTAAACAGGCGTAAGATCGTCATATTATTAGCTAAGCGGTCGTTAGGTCGTCATATTGTAAGCTAAGCGGTCGTTAGGACGTCATATAGTCATAGAAATAGACGTCAGGGCTAAAGTGAGCTGATGAGTCGTAAAATCGTCATGTTATCATCTAAACAGGCGTGAGATCGTCATATTATCCGCTAAACAGCAGTTAAATCGGCATGTTATCGTTAGTCGTCATATTATCAGCTAAAACAGTCGTTAGGTCGTCACGTTATCAGGTAAACAGTCGTTAGGTCGTCATGTTGTAAGTTAAGCGTTCGTCGGATTGTAAGCTAAGCGGTCGTTAGGTTGTCATATGTCAGAGAAATAGACGTCACGGCTAAAGTGAGCTGTTGAGTCGTAAAATCGTCATATTATCAGCTAAACAGTCGTCAAATCGTCATATTGTAAGTTAAGCTGTCGTTAGGTCGTCATAAAGTCATAGAAATAGTCGTCAGGGCTAAAGTGAGCTGATGAGTCGTAAAAGCGTCATATTATCAGCTAAACCAGTCTTTCTCAAAGTGGGCGATAACGCCCCCTTGTGGGCGCTGGAGGCCTGTAGGGGGGCAGTAACGGGCACAGAGATGATTGGGGGGCGTTGAAGCTGTTTAGGGGGCAATAGCTAATTTAAAAACGTTTTTTTTTTTTTTGCTTTTAACACAATAGTCCAGTCAACAGAATAAAGTCAACTTGCATAACTGGGAAGAGAATGTCATCTTTTTACCACATGTACGTGTATAGGACCATATACATGTGACAGAAATCGGCACTTTTTAGTTTTGGGTCTCTAGCTTATTACCAGCTCATTTTTTAAATACATAACAATATTAGAAAATGTAGATTACTAAATTTACAACAAATTTGATTCACACGTTTTTTTTGTAGGACCAACCGTATCCAAACAACGAGCGCGCGAAAAAGAGCACTTTTTACAATTTATCCGATTTTTCACTTTCCGTCTACTTTTTTTTTTTTTTTTTTTTTCCTCCTCCAAGTAAACCCTTGGAGAAGGGACTTTATTTCTTTCAACCTGCTCCCAACATATTGATTACAGGTTTATATTATAATCTATTTACATTATTCTATGCTATAAAATTATATATTATTACTATATATATACTGATTAAATATTTGTTTTCTAATTTAAAAGAAACTCAAAATTTACACATTTACACTTCTGAATTGACTCTTTCCTACTATACAAATTTTCGCATTTACACTTTACATATTTACACTTTAAATGAAATTTACACATTTACACATTTATACTGAACTTTACACATTTACATTTTACAAATTTACAAAATACGCATTTACACATTTACACATTTATACTGAACTTTACACATTTACATTTTACAAATTTACAAAATACACATTTACACATTTATGCTGAACTTTACACATTTACATTTTACAAATTTACAAAATACACATTTACACATTTATACTGAACTTTACACATTTACATTTTACAAATTTACAATTTTTTTTTTTTTTTTTTTTTTTTTTTTTTTTTTTTTTTTTTTTTTTTTTTTTTTTTTTTTTTTTTTTTTTTTTTTTAATTAATTAATTAATATTTACACTTTACCCTTTGGATTCTAGTTTATTTAAATTTAACTTTCTCACGAACTTTACGAATTGATTTTTGTACTCGAGTCCTAGATCTTCTAAAGTCGGAGGCCACTTCCCACCGATTAGGACGATCTCTTTTATCATTGTTAGTCTTTCCGAGTTGTAGTAAGTGCAATTGAAGATGACGTGCTCCCATGTTTGCGCTTCCTTCAGTTCGCAATCGCAGTCTTCTTCCGAAATGATTCCAAATCTTTTTAGGTAGGCCTTATTAGTGCCGTGCCCACTAAGGACCTGCGTCAAATTGCGATCCATATCGAATTTCGACGATAACCTTTTTTGTATTAGAGGAAAAAATTTTTTAGTATGCGATCCGTTCGTAGTGTTCGTCCAATCTTTCTCCCATTTCTGGTTTAATTCAGTTTGTAAACGATTTTTAAGATGAGATAGTGGGATTCGGTGTTCGCTAAATTCTAGAGACTCGTCGGCTGCAGCATTTTTAGCCTCTTCATCTGCTAACTCATTTCCGTAATGGCCTGCGTGAGCCTTGATCCAGGAGAGTTGAACTCTTTTGTTGTTTTTTGTAAATCGAACATTATTGTTCGAATAAGGTCGGCGTCGGTATTATGATTATGATTGTTCTTGATTAGGGCGACTGAGACGTTGCTGTCGGTCCATATTGTGGCTTTTTTGTTAGGATAGCAGATAGAGCCGGTATGTTCCCACCATTCTAGAGCTTTCTTGATGGCTAAAAGCTCTGCTTGGTTGTTTGAGCACCAAGGGGCCAATTTATATTTACCTATGTGGACAGGTCTGTGGTTATCGTCGTTGAGTGCCACAAATGAACATCCGACGTTATCGTTGATTTTACTTCCGTCAGTGAAGATATGAATGGTGTAATTTCTTCGCACTTAATGTCGGGGGTGGATGAAGGATGAGCCCAGTGAGTAGGCGGTGTAGCTCTTTCAATGGGGTATCGAGGTTCCTGATCATTCCTTGATTTGCAGATCGAATAATATTCTTCTTTATTTTTGAGGTAGAGTTCCACAGGTGGATAGCCGGATATGGCGCAGCATGCTTCGAAAGATATTGTGCGATATCCCCTGATGATCCTTAGGAGCATGTATCGTTGGGTTTCCGTCTACTAATAACCCCAAAAACAAGGGACATGACCTCAGCAAAAATTTTATTTTATGAAAGTTGTAGAGAATTCAATTTACTTTAAAAATAATGTGTCAAAAACCAAATTCGAGCAGTGGGTAAGAAGGGGTGGTGGGATTGAAGACAATCAGAAGAAATACGCTTTTTATGCTTCAGTCCTGGAGCGCTGTCTTGGAGAAACTTATCCCTTTTCACTGTGTTATAATGTTTATTCATTAAATTTCGACGTATTTTTGAACACAGTTATGCATGCTAGTAATATTTGAACCATTTTTGGTGTATGCAATATAAATTTGATGGGAGAGAAAATCGTTACGCTTTCATTTAACAGAGTTAGCGTGCATTTATAGAGGATTTATATATTTTTTTTTAATAATAAACAATATTGATATACAATTATTGGAAATGAGAATGTGAACTGCTACAAGGCATAGCAACTCAGTATCTCTTTCATACTCTTCCAAACAACGGTGGGAAAACCATTCGGTGAAGTGACGTTCAAATAGAACAGCTAAGTTATGTCTAGCAGCTGATAAGAACATCTTGGAAGTTGAGGGTAAAACATTCTTTTGGACCTACTCACACTCATAGCATGGCATAGCAAAAGCTACCCTGGATGACCTCAAGGAGTACATCTCTTATGAGCTTGGACCGTACCCTATACCCTTGTTCAATGAGGATGGCCTGCGCAAGGGTTCCAAGCCTACTTTATATTCAGCGTTTACCACCCTTCGGATTGATTTCGAGCTAGGTACCTTCAAATAACTCCACCTTCAACGATGGCAAGCATCTGCTGAAGTCCCTCTTCCTGGTTTCTTCGGTACACGTTCTTAAGGTTTTGCAAACCATGTTTTGAAACATGGAAGAGGGACTTCAGCAGATGCTTATTAATTAATTGCATAATTAATAAATAAAATAATGACTGCGATTGTGATTCTTAAATATTTAGTAAAGTAAAAAATTTGGGGGGCGCTAGAAAATAATTAATCCTCGTAGTGGGCGGTAGTCAAAATAAGTTTGAGAACCTCTGAGCTAAACAGACGTGAGATCGTCATATTATCTGCTAAACAGTGGTTATATCGGCATATTATCGTTAGTTGAATTATTATCAGCTAAACAATCATCATATCGTCATATTATCAACTATACAGTCGTTAGATTGTCATATTGTCAGTGAAACTTACGTCAGGGCTAAAGTAAGCTGATGAGTCGTAAAATCGTCATATTATCAGCTAATCAGTCATGAGATTGTCATATTATCAGCTAAACAGTCGTTAGATCGCCATATTATCAGCTAAACGGTCGTTAAATCGTCATATTATCAGAGAAATTGACGTATGGGATAATGTCAGCTGTAAAACCGTCATATTATCAGCTAAATAGTGGTTAGAGCACATTTCCCAACGGGATCTGAAAGACCCATTCTCTTTCTTAAGGGACCCCAAATAATAATTTCTCACCCATCAAATTTTAGGTAGATTTTTCTTTTTAAACTTATGTAAATAAAAAAAAAACCTTTACAAAAAAATTGTCAAACCCCTTTGATTTTTAATGATACCCTGAAGACAAGAAATAACAAAAGAACCCCGTATCTCTTTTTAAATAAAAAAAACTCTCTTTTTATTTATTTTATATTTTCTTATTTATACGAATCGTCATTTTTACGATGTAGCTCCTTTTGCCAATCCTTCATCTTTAAGTAGGTCGTCGTATGTGACCTAGTTAAACGACCTAAATTTATAATAGCGTCCACCGTAATTATTATTCCATTTTTTTAAATTGAAAAAAAATTGCTAGATTTGGTGAGAGCATATTTGGGAAATTAATGTATATTTTTTTTAAATGTTTGAAGGTTTTAGGTCTTGGTCGGTTTAAAATTCGCGTTTTGCATTGGACCCAGAAATAGACTTCAAAACAAACACGACACCCACCTCGACAAAAAAAAAAGAGGGACTGAAAAAAAGAGAGCCATGTATGCAAAAAAACAATTAAGTCTTTATGTTTTAAGGGAAATCCCCACTACAAAAGTTAAGATACTTTTATTAAAGATGGCGCTATTTCGCGTTTTTCTCTTGGGGTGTACATTTTTTTGAAAATTTACAACGCGGATCTTATTTATTTAGATAAAAATTAGATAGGTACAAAGACAATTTTACATCTGAACTTTAAATTTTCTATCTTTTTAATTTTCTTCAAAGAAAAAACGCACACAAAGCACATTCCATTAGTAGGGAGAAATTTCGTACTTCTACCCATTACGAGAGGCACATCCGTAGGCCAAAAAGCCCATTATTTCTACCTTGTTTTTAGTAGGGAGAAATTTCATACTTTTGCCCATTACGAGAGGCACATCCGTAGGCCAAAGAGCCCATTATTTCTACTTTGTTTTTTAGTTGGGAGAAATTTCATACTTTTAGCCATTACGAGAGGCACATCCGTAGGCCAAAGAGCCCATTATTTCTACCTTGTTTTTTAGTAGGGAGAAATTTCATACTTCTACCCATTACGAGAGGCACATCCGTAGGCCAAAAAGCCCATTATTTCTACCTTGTCAAATTTTCGAAAAAAAAAAAGAACTTAAAAAATTCAGAAAAAAAAACGCAAATTTAAAAAAAAAAACACGGAAAATTAAAAAAAAAACTAAGAAAATTTTTCAAAAAAAACTTCCCCTCCCTTATACTTCCCCTCCTTTGTACTTTCCCTCCCTTCCCACAAAGCACATTCCTCTATTGATTAAAAATTTTTGAAAGCGAAAAAAAAAATCAACCCTAATTTTCGATGAAATATAAATTTCGACGATTTTTATAAACTAAAAAGTTTATAAATTTAAAAAATTTTTTTAATTTAATATGACGATCTGACGACTGTTTAGCTGATAATATGACGATCTGAAGGCTGTTGATGACAATATGACTATCTAACTACTGTTTAGCTGATAATATGACTATCTAACAACTGTTTAGCTGACGATATGTCTATCTAACGACTGTTTAGCTGATAATATGACGATCTAACGACTGTTTAGATAACAATATGTCAGAGTCCTTGACCACTTTCCCACTGAGGCTTCTTGTTGTAATATTCTAGTCTGCTGACAGCATGAATACCTAGTTTTTATTATTAATTTTTTCCCCGTGAAAAAGTTTTTTGAAAGATTTGAGCAAAGTAAAATTGTTGTCAGAAGTCTGAGGAGTTGAAAAGGGGCCGGAAGGTTGCTGAGAGGGTCGGGAGAGGAAGAAAGCACTGCTTTTAATGCTTAAATTCGATAAAGTCCCATTCGATGATTTCCTTTTCCTCTCGGATACAGGAATTCGATTTGTAAGAGTAAACTACCTTAACGAAATTAGAAAATAGAACGTAGAAGCCGAAAGACCCTCTTCATAAACATTATTTTAATTAAAAGCTAAAAGCAGAACCCTTTTAATTTCATTTTTAATAAGTTATTAAATATTTCAGTCTTTAAAATTGCTTAAAAAAATAAGGCAAAGTTTTAGAAACTTAAAAAAAGGAACTTTTGCGTGGAGTCTTCCAAGGTGTCCCATTCTTGTTTCTATCTTTGTTACCTATAATTTTTATGACTACGTCATAAAAACGTCACTACGTCATAAAAATTATAGTTTTAGTTTTTTATTAGTTAGTTAGTTTAGTAAAGTAATTAAAATTAAATTAAAATCCAAGTTTTCTATTGGATGGACAAACCTCAAAGGATTCTGAAGTCACTGGGGGAGTTTCTGGACGTTTTAAGGAGTTTTAATCCTGGATATAAGGATTAAGGAATATTCAAAGAAAGCTAGTGATGTAAAGGATTTAAAAAAATATCAAGCGACGAGGTGTGCTCATTTCCTTTGAATAAGGTGAATCCTTTGACAAGGAGACTAAAGAAAAACTGAACTTAAGAAAGAGAGATGTCCGCCATTTTTGCCAATCTTGTTTAGCTGATAATATGACCAGTGGCGGCTCGTGGGGTTTGTGAAGGGTGAGGCCAGCCGTCCAAAAAAAAAAAAAAAAAAAAAAAAAAGGAATTTTTAAATTATGTGACTTTAAATTTATATCAGAACTTATTAGCAACTCAAATATTTCTTTAAAATTTCCTCGATTGAAGGAAGAATCGGACTCATCATGACCCCTAAAAGGCAGTTCTTGTTTTGATAAAACCACGGTTAAATCGATCAGTTTCTTTAAAACTTCTCTATTTAAAGAAACATCCTTATTGTAATTGATTTTTTCCAACTTAGCCTGTTCTGACAATTGTTCAATCACGCTTAAATTATTTTTGGAAAAAAGTTACAACGAAAGTAAACAAGAAATATGATTTTTTGATGCCGCATGTTTGTCGGCACTTCGGGATAGATTTTTTAAGTCGAAATACCCCTCAACGTTCCAAATGTTTTTAGATGTGGAAAAAAGAAGGCAGGCCAACAAAAAAGTTTGCCCATCACATGGCTTCCACAAAGCCATTTGTGAATGAATACCAGCTAGATCGAAATCCCCTGGTTTTAAATTTGTCTACACTAAGAGAACAAATATTTGGAACGGGCCTACCTCGATTTAAAATGTCCTTTTTGTCCGTTTCATTTCTTCTCGTAAACGGAACATTAAGAAGGGAAACGATAATAGAAAGTTTCAGGGAATCGTAATTCCGAGATCCCGATTCCGACTCGCTCAAGGTCATACGACTCGAGCCGCCAGTCGTAATCGTAACACGACCCGATTCGGCTGGGTCGTATACCGGAACGACTCAAATCCCGATTCCGAGTAAACGTACGGTTATATTTTACGAAGGTTATTTCGTATCTCGTTTAGGGTTGTTTTTGTTTGTTTGTTTTTTTTCATTCGAAAAAGTTGTTTTTCACGATTAGTTAAGGTGAGAAAGGTAAGTAAACGTTGATTTATGTAAACTTTAAAAAATGTTGAACGTCAAACAGCTTTTTAACAAAAAGCTTTCATTCATCGCTTACCTTCTTTGACGATCTTCTACTTGGAGTAATAAAACTTCCTCAATCGTTTCGTCGTCACTTTCGAATGCAATAAAATCGTCCAAAGAAAACATTTTCCCTTAAACTTTTTCACTCAAAACTAACGAAAACATTGGCGGAAACGTTTTGGGGATAGTAAACAGAAAAACCATGTTTCGATTTGAATTTGCTCTAGTGAGAACATTGTGAACTAACTGAGTCGGAACTGAATCGGAACGACTTCCTGAAACTCTGTTTTACAGCCTCTACGAGAAGACCTTTCCCGTTTGTTGAGTCGGAGTCGGGACTCGGAATTACGATTCCCTGAAACTCTCTATTGTCTTCTCCGATTTCCATTTCGGAACCTGAAATTGAAAACTCAAAAAAGAAAAGTAGACTCACCAGTCACCAAATCCCCTGTAATAATACAGAGTGATAATGTTGACTGTTATTTCTTTAAAAAGATTCACAAAATCACAAGTCACAACCAAGATTCACAACGGAAACTTACGTTAAAGAACGTTAACGGTGTAACTGGGTGTGAAGGTTACGATAGGATAGCCCGTAGCCGTTAATAAGGCTATCGCGCGCTCGCCGTTTAGAGAAACAGTGTTACCCGAACGCTTTTTGGCGCCACCCAATTTTCTTAGAATTTTTAACTTTAATAAAAGACCATGCTATATTTATTTATTTTTTCATGACATAATAACAAACTAAAAACTCAAAAATTACCAATTTACTTAACATATTCTTGGTAGCAAGTTTGAAGTTGGTAAGATTGCTCAAGCTCCTTTACCATTCCCCTAGCGTGAGGCACAGTTGTATCGTGCCTCACTTGGAGGGTTTAGCCGGCGATTCCAGGCCGGCTCGCGTGGGTTCGATCGATCTCATCCCGCCTAACCTTCGTTCTCGCGAGTACCATATTAACCCCCCGGACCCCTCCTTCTATATCAAGAGAGGCCAAGGTCACCCGTGCCTCTCCTGGCTTTTTAATCATATGTATTTCGAAATCCGAACGATGCGGTACCGACTTTCTACGCTAGAGGCCGGGCTGAGAGTATTTTTGTAGGTCCTGTTATTAAATTTATGAACTTTAAACATTCTTACGTAATTATTATTATTTTTTTAAATGAAAAAAAATATTATTTTATTTCCGAAAAAAAGTTAGAAACCATGTTTTAAAATAATTATCATAAAAAATTAAAATTTTGGGGATTAAAAAAAAATTTTTTTCTTCTGAACTTCAGGTGAGGCCGTGCCTCACTTGCCTCCCCTGACGAGCCGCCACTGAATATGACGACTGTTCAGCCAATAATATGATGATCTGACGCCTGTTTTTCTGATAATATGACGATTTGACGATTGTTTAGCTGACAATCTTACGGTCTAACGACTGCTTAACTGACAATATGACTATCTAACGACTGTTTAGCTGATAATATGACGATTTGACGACTTTTAGCTGAAAATCTGACGGTCTAACGACTGTTTAGCCTATGATATGATGATCTGACGCCTGTTTTTCTGATAATATGACGATTTGACGACTGTTTAGCTGACAATATTACGGTCTAACGACTGCTTAACTGACAATATGACTATCTAACGACTGTTTAGCTGATAATATGACGATCTGACGACTGTTAAGATGACAATATGATGCTCTAACGAGTGTTTAGCTGATAATATGACGCTCGGACGATTGTTCAGCTGACAATCTTACGGTCTAACGACTGCTTAATTGACAATATGAATATCAAACGACTGTTTATCTGATAATATGACGATCTAACGACTGTTTAGCCTATAATATGACGATCTTAAGACTGTTTAGCTGATAATATGACGATCTAACGACTGTTTAACTGATAATATGACGATCTTACGACCGTTTAGTTGACAACACGACGCCCTAAAGCGAGGTGAGCTCAGAGTCCTTGACCGCCCACTCACGAAAACGAACGGATTTTTTATTTCTTATTTGAAAAATAAATTTTTACCTTTTTATCGTTTACTTTAATCATAAAGGAAAAAATAAATTTTAAAAAACGTGCTATTTTAGGATTTAATGAAAGAGAAGAAAATTTCATTATGTAAAAATTTCAATATAAAAAATTCCATATTCGTAGATTATGAAAACACCTGTCAGAATTTCAATGAATATATTAAGGCGGAAAAAAAATCCCGTATAATCCCTTTTTCGTGAAAGTACATACAATTTAGGAGATAACGACACTCAAAATGATAAATTATTCTTCTTGTATTACCCTTTGATATAATTCGACGTGTGAGAGATAAGGGTGAGTCTTAATTGAAGTATTGACGTAAAGGGGAACGGCGGATCGGGAGATTATTAATAATCCGGCCACAAAACCCCCGTCGCTCTCCGCTTTCATGATCTTCTGTATCCTCGGGTATCAATATAGAACTAAATTAACCACTCAAACCTCTTCCTAACCGTATCGAATAATTAAGCAAATGTTTAAATTACTAATTAACACTTAAAACTTTATTCACATATTACACCTCGAATGGCTTTAAAACAACTGCAAGAACAATAGCATAAGAATTAACAAAAATAGCACCTGCGGGGGAAGTATTTGCATTACCCTCAATAATACGGTTCTCAAAAAAGGCTTTCCTTTTTTTTTTTTTTTTTTTTTTTTTTTTTTTTTTTTTTTTTTTTTTTTTTTTTTTAAATCCTGAAGAAGAATTTGGGGGGCACACAACTCATCCGAAAGTATTCTCGTCCGAATGTCTACTCATCCGAAAAATAATAGAAATAGAAAAAATATAAACAGACAACTCATCCGAAAGTATTCTCATCCGAAAAAGGGGCGTGGCCGTTTCGGATGAGTAGACATTCGGACGAGAATACTTTCGGATGAGTTGTCTGTTTATATTTTTTAAAATATTATACTTTAATAAAATAGAAAACAGTGAATACAACTCATCCGAAAGTATTCTCATCCGAATGTCAACTCATCCGAAAACTAACGTACAAAAATTGCTGCGTCGTAGAAATGAGGCAGCGTTCGACCCCCGCAAGTCACGGTCGGTTTGTTTGTTTATTTTTGCGAGGATCAGCTCGTTTTGTGACACTAGGGGGTTAATTTTTTTCCTCTCGCGAGGATGTCCTCGTTTTATGACAAAAGGGGGTTAATTTTTTTTTCTCATGAGGATCAGCTCGTTTTATGACACAAGGGGGTTGATTTTTTCCTCTCGCGAGGATGTGCTCGTTTTATGACAAAAGGGGTTAATTTTTTTTTCTCATGAGGATCAGCTCGTTTTATGACACAAGGGGGTTGATTTTTTTCCTCTCGCGAGGATGTGCTCGTTTTATGACAAAAGGGGTTAATTTTTTTTTCTCATGAGGATCAGCTCGTTTTATGACACAAGGGGGTTGATTTTTTTCCTCTCGCGAGGATGTGCTCGTTTTATTACAAAAGGGGTTAATTTTTTTTTCTCGCGAGGATCAGCTCGTTTTATGACACAAGGGGGTTGATTTTTTTCCTCTCGCGAGGATTTGCTCACCCTGGGATGGATAATGAGCTCGGTACGCCCAAAAAGGAGTTTAAAACTTGCTGGGGTGGAACGCTGCCTCATTTCTACGACGCAGCAATTTTTGTACGTTAGTTTTCGGATGAGTTGACATTCGGATGAGAATACTTTCGGATGAGTTGTATTCACTGTTTTCTATTTTATTAAAGTATAATATTTAAAAAAAATATAAACAGACAACTCATCCGAAAGTATTCTCGTCCGAATGTCTACTCATCCGAAACGGCCACGCCCCTTTTTCGGGTGAGAATACTTTCGGATGAGTTGTCTGTTTATATTTTTTCTATTTCTATTATTTTTCGGATGAGTAGACATTCGGATGAGAATACTTTCGGATGAGTTGTAGGCACTCAGAATTTGTACTTTTTTGATTTTGAACAAAATGTGAAAATCCTGTTTATCCTTGTAAGTCTCACCAGAAAAAGAGCTTAAAGGGCTTCTGGGAAAAAAGGGCTTAAGAGCCTTTCGAACATAACCCTCATTCTCCCGGAGATTATTTTTAAAAAAAGCCGAAGACTTTTTCGTTGTATAAAAATCGTTTTCCCACCGAAAATTTGGGATGATTTTTGTTTATAAGGTTTCAATATTTTAAGTTAAACTGTCGTTAGATCATCATATTATCCGCTAAACCGTAAGACCGTCAAATTATCTGCTGAGCAGTCGTCAGGCCCACATATTATCAGATAAACAGTCGTCTGATCGTCATATTATCAGCTAAACAGTCGTCAGATCATCATATTATCAGTCAAACCGTTGTTAGACCATCATGTTATCTGTCAAACTGTCGTTAGCTCGTCATATTATCGGCTTAGCAGTCGTTAAACCGTCAAATTATTACCTAAACAGTCATCAGATCGTCATATTATCACCTAAACAGTCGTTAGATAGTCATATCGTCATCTAAACGGTCTTAAGATCGTCATATTATCAGCTAAACAGTAGTTAGATAGTCATATTATCAGCTAAACAATCGTTGGATAGTCACATTATCAGCCAACCAATCGTTTGATAGTCATATTGTCATCTAAACAGTCGTTAGATCGTCATATTATCAGCTAAACAGTCTTTAGGTAGTCATATAGTCTCTGGAACTTAGTATTCATGCAGTATTCGTAGTATTCATGCTGTAAGTATTCAGCAGACTAGCATATTACAACAACGAAGCCTCCGTGGGAAAGTGGTCAAGGACTCTGACTTTTAACATTTGTTCGAGAAAAAGATTTTTATAATAAGATCGTCATATTATTAGTTAAACAGTCGTTATATCATCATCATCATATTATTGGCTAAACAGTCGTCACATCGTCAAATTATCAGCTAAACAGTCGTCAGATCGTCATATCATCAGTTAAACAGTAGATAGTCATATTATCAGCTAAACAGTAGTTAGATAGTCATATTATCAGCTAAACAATCGTTGGATAGTCACATTATCAGCCAACCAATCGTTTGATAGTCATATTGTCATCTAAACAGTCGTTAGATCGTCATATTATCAGCTAAACAGTCTTTAGGTAGTCATATAGTCTCTGGAACTTAGTATTCATGCAGTATTCGTAGTATTCATGCTGTAAGTATTCAGCAGACTAGCATATTACAACAACGAAGCCTCCGTGGGAAAGTGGTCAAGGACTCTGACTTTTAACATTTGTTCGAGAAAAAGATTTTTATAATAAGATCGTCATATTATTAGTTAAACAGTCGTTATATCATCATCATCATATTATTGGCTAAACAGTCGTCACATCGTCAAATTATCAGCTAAACAGTCGTCAGATCGTCATATCATCAGTTAAACAGTAGATAGTCATATTATCAGATAAACAGTCGTTAGACCGTCATATTATCAGCTAAACAGTCTTTAGACAGTCATATTATCAGCTAAACAGTCTTTAGACCGTCATATTATCAGCTAAACAATCGTTGGATAGTCATACATATTATCAGCTAAGCAGTCGTTAGACCGTTATATTATCAGCAAACAGACTTATGATAGTCATATTATCAGCCAAACAGTCGTTAGATAGTCACATTGTCATCAAAAAAGGCGTTATATCGTCATATTTTCAGCTGAACAGTCTTTAGATAGTCATATTGTCTTTGCGACTAGGTATTGATGCTGTCAGCAGACTAGCATATTACAATAAATAATCCTCCGTGAGTAAGTGGTCAAGGACTCTGACATTTACATTTGTACGAGTAAAATAATTTTTTTTCGCCTGGGGGAAATTGTGGTTTTCGATTTCCTTTTTCTCAAGATTCTCATCTCCAAGATCTCTTCTTTAATCCCATCACTTTGAAAGAAAAAATTGTTTTTATCATATTAATTTTTCCATTACAATTTTCAAACAGCTCGTTAACCAGAGTCAAAGGGAAAAGAACAGAGTTAATGTGATACCCTTGAAGGACGGTTTTCGACCCCTTTGAAAGGAAATATGCCGATTTTTTCTAAGATGTCGGGAGACTATAAATTGATATTTTATGAAGCAGAATCTAAACCGCTGATGCTTTTTATACCCCCTATTCTTAGAATTCTAGTTTTATTTATTTTGTTTTTATATATCTACAATGAAATATAACATCCTGACTGGTGTAATGGGGGTTTTTGACCTTTTGATATTTTATGGAGTTTCACCTGTCGTATGATCCAGTTAGGAACATGGAACGTCTATTTCGGAATCATGAGGGGAGTCGGTTGTTTAACGATTTCTCTCCCACCCAAAGGCATCCTCAATATACGTTATTTTAAAAATTTATGGTTTTTTGTATATTTTCTTTTTTTTCTTTTATAGGAGACGAAGTGAGTGGATTGAGCAGAAAGGGATCTTCGAGAAGGTCGACGACCCATAGGAAATCTACGGCGTTTTTGGATGTACCCATTCAACAAGCTTGTGAGCAGGAAGAGGATGAAGACAGCCTCAGGATTCGATCTTTTCAAATAGCAAACAAAGGAACAGGTAAGACAAAGTCAGCACTTTCTTGAGGCAAGGACAATATGACCATCTGAAGACTGTGACGATCTAATGACAGTTTAGTTGACAATCTGACGGTCTAACGACTGCTTAACTGATAATATGACGATCTAACGACTGTTTAGCTGACAATCTGACGGTCTAACGACCTATTACCTTTTAATATGATAATCTAATGACTTTTTAACTGATAAAATGACGATCAGACGACTGTTAAGCTGATAATTTGACTATCTGACAATTGTTTAGTTGATAAAATGATGATCTAACGATTGTTTAGCTGATCATATGACAATATGACGACTGTTTAGCTGACAATCTGACGGTCTAACGACTGATTTTCCGATAAATATGTTGATATAACGTCTGTTTATCTGATAATCTTACGGTCTAACGACTGTTTAGCCGATAATATCACGATATCACTACTGTTTAAATGATAATATGACGATCTGATGACTTTTTAGCTGACAATATGACGGTCTAACGACTGATTTGCCAATAATATGATGATCTGACTACCGTTTAGCTGATAATATGACGATTTGACGACTTTTTAGCTGACAATCTGACGGTCTAACGATTGTTTAGCCTATGGTATGATGATCTGACGACTGTTTAGCTGATAATATGACGATTTGACGACTGTCTACCTGACAATCTGACGGAACGACTGTTTAGCCCATGACTTTATGATCAAAAGACTATTTAACTGATGGGATGACGATCTTAGGACTGTTTAGCTAATAACCTGACGGTCTAACGACTGTTTAGCTGACAATATGATGATCTAATGACTGTTTAGCGGACAGTTTGACGATATAACTACAGTTTAGCTGACAATATGTCGTTTTGATGACTGATTAGCGGACAATCAGACAATCTAACAACGTTTTAGCTGATATTATGACGATCTTAAGACTGTTCAGATTACAATATGACTTTCTAACGATTGTTTAGCTGACAATATGACAATCTAACGACTTTTTATCTGATAATGTGACGATCTGACGACAGTTTAGCTGATAATTTTACTATCTGACAACTGTTTAGCTGATAATATGATGATCTAACGACTGATCAGCTGATAATATGACAATCTGACGACTGTTCAGCTGACAATCTTAAGGTCTAACGACTGTTTAGTTGATAATTTGACGGTGTAACGACTGTTTAGCTGACAATCTGAGGGTCTAAATACTTTTCACCCGATGATATGACGACTGTTTTGCTGATAATATGACGATTTGACTACTTTTTAGCTGACAATCTGACGGTCTAACGACTTTTTAGCCTCTGATTTGATGATCTAAAGACTGTTTTACTGATAGGATGATGATCTAATGACTGTTTAGCGGACAATAGCTAACCTAGCGAATGTTTTAGTTCACAATATGACGTTATAACTACTGTTTAGCTGACA
The DNA here is from genome assembly GCA_014119065.1 of Orius insidiosus. Lineage (NCBI taxonomy): Eukaryota > Metazoa > Arthropoda > Insecta > Hemiptera > Anthocoridae > Orius > Orius insidiosus. The sequence goes on along the minus strand of JACGAQ010000180.1, from coordinate 111,616 downwards.
ATATGACGTTTTAATGACTGCTTAGCGGACAATCAGACAATCTAACGACCTTTTAGCTTTTAATATGATTATCTTACGACTGTTTAGCTGATAATATGATGATCTAATGGCTGATTAGCTGATAATATGACGATCTGACGACTGTTCAGCCTACAATCTTACGGTCTAACGACTGTTTAGCTGATCATATGACGATCTCACGACTGTTTAGCTGACAATCCGACTGTCTATCAGTTTTTCTGATAAAAGATGTCTGAGAGACCCTTTCTCAAAGGCCGTAGGGTGTACATTTGTTTAATTTTATCCCGTAAACGAAGAAGCACTTGAATAGAATCTCAAATTAAACAAAAATCATCGTAAAAAGGCGAACTAAATTAAAGGGCGAACTCTGGATTCTCGCCGTTAGAACCCAACATGGATTCCGAGAGGGAAGAATCCGTACGCTAATTAACTCCCCTCTTTTGAGACAAAAGCTCAACTCTATTTTAATTAAAGCCACACGATTTCAAAGTTCAGAAAACGGCCCTTTTATCGTAGGTGATGAATATGATAAATCCCGAGAGCAATTTGTATTTCTAATAGGCACGGGATTGAGTTAGAGAAGTCCGCGATCACGAGATTAAATTCCTATTGTTAGATATATTTTGGAGAAAAATTTGTTCATTTTATAAGTTTTTAGGTAAAAAGTACTGTTCTTAACTTCCTCGTGCATTTCGACGTAAAAATCAGTAGTTCACCAAAATGCGTTTCGGCATAATGCGTTTCGACATAATGCATTTCGGCAGAATGCATTTCAACATAAAGCTTTTCGCCATAAACGACTTTTTCAATAAATGCAAGTTGACATAAAAAATAGTGCTAGTCACCATAACGTTTCTCACCACAAAAGCCTCTTTTTAAACTTGTTGTTTCGCCATAAAAGTGTTCCTGTCGTTTGGGCATAATACATCTCACCATAAACTAGGGACAGCGAAAGAGCCTACTTTCAAGTGATTATGGCGAAACGACAAAATCCCTAAAACTTGACAGTTCACCATAATGCAATTCAACATAAAGCATCTCATCATATACTAGGAAAATCAGGCAGCCAATGGGATCAGCTCATTTTATAACACAAGGAGGTTAATTTTTTCTCTCGCGAGGATGTGCGAATTGCATTATGGTGAACTGTCAAGTTTTAATCTTTTTGTCGTTTCACCATAATTGCGTTTTAAACGGCAAAAATAGGATTGCTCTTTCGCTATCCCTAGTTTATGGTTTATTATGCACAAACGGCAGAAAAAGTTTTATGGCGAAATGACAAGTTCTTTAAAATGAAAGGTTCCTTTATGTTCAACTACGTTATGCTGAAACGACAAATTTTATTGCGAAACGACAAGTGTTAAATCTCTTCTTTATGGTGAGACGTAATATGTAAGAGCCAGATACCACCATAACACTTCTCTCACCATACAAGCCTCTCTTTAAACTTGTTGTTTCGCCATAAAAGTGTTCATGCCGTTTGGGCATAATACATCTCGCCATAAAATAGGGACAGCGAAAGCCTACTTTCGCCTAGCTTATGTTGAGATGCTTTATGTTGAATTGCGTTGTGGTGATTTGTCAAGTTTTAAGGTTTTTGTCGTTTCGTCATAATCGCGTTTTAAACGACGAAAATAGGCTTGCTCTTCGGCTGTCCCTAGTTTATGGTGAGATGTATTATGCCCAAACGACAAAAACACTTTTATGACGAATCGACGAGTTCTTTAAAATTAACGTTTCCTTTATGTTCAACTGCGTTTTGTTGAAACGACAATTTTTATGTCGAAACGACAAGTATTAAGTCTCTTCTTCATGGTGAGACGTAATATGTATGTGCAAGATACCACCATAACACTTCTCACCATACAAGCCTCTCTTTAAACTTGTTTTTTCGCCATAAAAGTGTATCTGTCGTTTGGGCATAATACATCTCACTATAAACTAGGGACAGCGAAAGAGCAAGCCTGCTTTCGCTAGTTTATGGTGAGATGCTTTATGTTGAATTGCATTATGGTGAACTGTCAAAGACTTGCTCTTTGGCTGTCCCTAGTTTATGGCGAGATGTATTATGATCAAACGACAGAAACAGTCGTATGGCACAAGTTCTTGAAAATTAAAGTTCCATTTACGTTCAACAGCTTTATGAAAAATTTTATTATTATTTATTTCGAAACGACATATTGCTAAATCTCTTCTTTATGTTGAGATGTATTATGTTCAAATGCATTATGGTGAACGTTTACAACCATTTTCTTTATCTTGATTTGCAGATTTTTTTATGGTGAACGATAACTCGCGATTTCTGCTACTTTGTGCACTATGCCCAACCGCATTATGTCGACACCCGAATAAGTGATATAGTCACGCAAAACGGAAATAAATATCACAAATTTCAACCTACTGTTGCGTAATGCTTAATGCAAAGCCATTAAAAAAAAAAAAAAAAAAAAAAAAAAAAAAAAAAAAAAAAAAAAAAAAAAAAAACCTACTGTTAAAAGCATTCTGTCAAAAATTTCGGGAATCTCTGCTATACAGGGTCTTCCTAAAAGCTATACAAGAACTTTTATTTGTGGAAGTCAATACGGGGTCAGGAAGGCCGCCCACGTAGAAAAAACCGAACAGGCAATTAACTCTGATATAAAAAATAAAAAATACAAATTAAGTAGCGTGATGAAAATGGGGGAATTTCTGTTGTTTTTAATCAATCCCGTAAAATTACATACAAGTTTTATCAAAAATTAAATCCGATGTTAAAAAATGGGAAAATCCGACCCGACACCCACACAAACTCACGTTATTTTAAAGCTTACGCAAAACGGGAGCTTTCCCCCGCATCGATCTATAGACTCGCGATTTTATCACTTTTCGCCCCCTTTTATTTCCTGAAATTAACCTGAATAAAATATTCAAAATCTGAAGAATTTCAGTGATTTGGAAGGCCCTTTTTTCAAATACCGAACCTGGAGGGTTCGTCGCTCCCAAGCATTCCCAAAATTAGTAAAAATTGATAACTCAAAAATCATTTTCCGGCTTAAGGAAAACTGAAGGGCGATATGACGACTGTTTAGCTGACATTCTCACGGCATAACGACAGTTTAGCTGACAATCTGACGGTCCAACGACTGTTTAGCCAACGATATGATGATCTGACGACTGTTTAGCTGATAATATGACGAGTTGACGACTTTTCAGCTGACAATCTGACGGTCTAACGACTGTTTACCTGATAATACGACGATCTGAGAACTGTTTAGCTGATAATATGACGATTTGACGACTGTTTAGCTGACAATCTGACGGTATAACGACCGTTAAGCTGACAATCTGACGGTCTAACGACTGTTTAGACAATGGGATGATGATCTAACGACGATAATATGATGATCTAACGACTGTTTAGCCGATAATATGATGATCTAACGACTGTTTAACTGATAATATGACGATCTGACGACTGCTTTACTGATAAGCGACGATCTGACGACTGTTTAGCTGACAATCTGACGGTATAACGACCGTTTAGCTGACAATCTGACGGTATAACGACCGTTTAGCTGACAATCTGACGGTCTAACGACTGTTTAGACAATGATATGATGATCTGACGACTGTTTAGCTGATAATATGACGATTTGACGACTTTTCAGCTGACAATCTGACGGTATTTCGACGGTTTAGCCGATGATCTTACTACTGTTTAAGTGATAATACGACGATCTGACGACTGTTTAGCTTATCACAGCTTATCACTTATCCTTCCTTTTATTTCCCGAAATCATCCTGAATAAAATATTAAAAATCTGAAGAATTTCTAGAAGGCCCTTTTTCAAATATCGAACCTGGTGGGTTCTTCGCTCCCAACCATCCCTAAAATTCTTAAAAATACGTAACTCAAAATTCATTTTCCGACAGGAAAACTGAAAAAACCTAAAACTCCCACTCTAAAAATAGAGAAATCTTGGTTTACTTTTTACTTCATTTATTCCTCCTCCCACCGCTGCCACCAATTGTAGCGTAAAGATTGCCTAAACGGAGTGCTCTCATTGGCAGAACAGCAATCCTTCAAAACTATTCTCATTTAAGGAAACAAAAAGGTCCTTTCAAGGTATCCTTTTGGTTAAATAAGGGAGAGTTTCAAGGATCGTTTTCAAATACTCCTTCATCTTGAAACAATTTAAATTTAAAAATTCTTGATGAAGCAACTTTCATCTTGGCTTAAATCAAGGAGAAATGTTCGAATTAGACGTAGAATTTCCACTTTGATCCTAACCCAGTGCAACCTGCCTTCTATATCACTAAACCATCGGAAACCATTTTGTTTATTATAAAAAAAAAATTTTGTTGATCGATTTTATCCCGAATGACGTAAAACTTTATTACTGAAATCTTGGAAACGAAGTTAAATAACGTAATCGTCCAATTCCCTCGCAGAATGAGTTGTGTAACATTTTCTGGCTTGAGAAACACTTCAGGAATAGAGAAAAGAAAAAATGTTCAAATTTTAAGACTTTTCCTTATGAAAAAATTTTTTAAAAATTGCTTAAAAGGCGACCTTTTTTGCGAAGGCACTTGAGAAAGAAGGCTGAGGTCAAGGGCGAATTTATTTTCGATGCCCGCCCCGTTTTTTATTTTATTTTTAATTTTCGCCTCTTGGCCCGTCTGTTTGAAATTTGTTTACAAATATAAATTCATTAGGGGACCCGAAGAAAAAGACTGCTCGAAGAAGGAATCGAGAGGGGCCTTTTTTTAAATCGAGATGTGGGGAAGAGGAATAAATAAAGTATAAAGTAAACAAAGATTTCTCTATTTTTAGAGTGGAAGTTTTAGTGTTTTTTTCGGTTTTCCTGCCGGAAAATAAATTTTGAGTTCCTATTTTTAAGAATTTTACCGATGGTTGGGAGCGAAGAACCCTCCAGGTTCGGTATTTGAAAAAGGGCCTTCCAGAAACCGTCGTATTATCAGTTAAACAGTCGTTAGACCGTCAGATTGTCAGCTAAAAAGTCGTCAAATCGTCATAATTTCAGCTAAACAGTAGTCAGATCATCATATCACTGGCTAAACCGTTGTTAGACCGTCAGATTTTCAGCTAAACAGTCGTCTTATCGTCGTATTATCACCTAAACAGTCGTCAGATCATCATATCATTGGCTATACAGTCGTTAGACCGTAATATTGTCAGCTAAACAGTCGTCATACCGTCAGATTGTCTGCTAAACAGTCCTCAGATCGTTGTATTATCAGTTAAACAGTCGTTAGACCGTCAGATTGTCAGCTAAAAAGTCGTCAAATCCTCATATTATCAGCTAAACAGTCGTCAGATTGTCATATCACTGGCTAAGCAGTTGTTAGACCGCCAGGTTGTTAGGCCGTCAGATTGTCAGCTAAAATGTCGTCAGACCGTCGTATTATCAGTTAAACAGTCGTTAGACCGTCAGATTGTCAGCTAAAAAGTCGTCAAATCGTCGTGTTATCAGCTAAACAGTCGTTTCACCGTCAGATTGTGAGCTAAACAGTCGTCAGATCGTCATATTATCAGCTAAACAGTCGTCAGACCGTCGTATTATCAGTTAAACAGTCGTTAGACCGTCAGATTGTCAGCTAAAAAGTCGTCAAATCGTCATATTTTCAGCTAAACAGTAGTCAGATCAACATATCACTGGCTAAACCGTTGTTAGACCGTCAGATTTTCAGCTAAACAGTCGTCTTATCGTCGTATTATCACCTAAACAGTCGTCAGATCATCATATCATTGGCTATACAGTCGTTAGACCGTAATATTGTCAGCTAAACAGTCGTCATACCGTCAGATTGTCTGCTAAACAGTCCTCAGATTGTTGTATTATCAGTTAAACAACCGTTAGACCGTCAGATTGTCGGCTAAAAAGTCGTCAAATCGTCATATTATCAGCTAAACAGTCGTCAGATCATCATATCACTGGCTAAACAGTTGTTAGACCGTCAGGTTGTTAGGCCGTCAGATTGTCAGCTAAAATGTCGTCAAATCGTCATATTATCAGCTAAACAGTCGTCATATTATCATATCATTGGCTAAACAGTCGTTAGACCGTCAGATTGTCAGCCAAACGGTCGTTTTAGCTCACAATATGACGTGTAAACGGCACAACAAGTGACCACAAAATCACTGTCAGCTAAACAGTCGTTAGATTATCATATTGTGAGCTAAAAAGTCGTTAGATCGTCATATTGTGAGCTAAACAGTCGCTAGATAGTCATATTGTCATCTACACAGTCGTTAGATTGTCATATTGTCAGCTAAACAGTCGTTAGATCGTCATACTTTTAGCTAAACAGTCGTTAGAGCGTCATATTTAACGATATTGGCAAAAATGGCTGACATCTCTCTTTCTAAAGTTCAGTTTTTCCGAACGACCCTTTTCGGTTCCTTTTTAAGTAGTTTACGCAATCTTCACGCTACAATATTGGTGGCAGCGGTGGGATTTTTATACTTGAGTAAAATTTTGTCGACACATCTAAAATCAAGAGTTTTAAATTTTAACAAAAGACATATGATTCGAAGAGATAGAGAATATCGATTTTCAAATTTTTTGTGAATATTTTTTTTTTCCCAATATGAAAATGGGTGGAATCCACAAGTAAACGGCGCAACAAGTGACCTCAAAATCGCTACGCCCTCGCATCCCCTTATTTTCGGTGATAAAGCTTCGTTTTATTATTTATCCGAGCGAAAATTGGATTCAAAGGAAACCTACGCCATTTTTATCAGATTTCCTTTTTTCATATTCATTTTATTTTCCGGAGCTTTAACTAACAGAATTCAGTGAATAATCGGTATATTTTTAAGTTGCGTGGAGTTTATTGGTTCCGTGCCAATTGGTATTTCCCGAGGAAAACGTCTTCCGGCACGTCTTCCGCTCTGAAAACTTTCCCTTAGACAAACTCCAATTATACACACGGTTTTCATCGCTTTTTATCAAATATCTCGAAAACTACGAGGTTTAAGACAAAATATACTAAACACAAGAATAATTAAAATTGATTTTTCAACAAAAAGTATTTAGCACAAAATCTTGATAAAGTGAATCGTTTCGGAGTTGTAGGGCGCCAAAAAATGAGAAAAGTTTTTCTGTTCTTGTGATATTTTTAACATATCGTCAAATAACTCAGAAAATGCTAGTCCTAGCAAGATGATGACAAAGTACATAAATACTTTTTATGCATTTTCCTACCGAAAATATTTTATAAATTTTTTTGTAGAACAAATAGTTTAGGAGATATGGCCTAAAAACGATTTTAACAAAATCCTTACATTTTCAAGAAATTATCGTTTCACCGCAAGTTTGAAGCTCCTGCTCAAAAACTAATAATCTGACAGAGTCCATACTAGGCTCATTTTAAAGGTAATGAGATGACGAAACTTGCGGTTTAACGACTGTTTAGCTGATTATTTGACGGTCTAACGACTGTTAAGCTGACAATCTGACGGTCTAAACGACCATTTAGCTGATAATATGTTGATCTAACGACTTTTTAACTGATAATATGACAGTCTAACGACAGATTTGCCAATGTTATGATCATCTAACGACTGTTTAGCTGATAATTTGACGGTCTAACGACTGTTTAGCTTATAATATGTTGATCCAACGACTTTTTAACTGATAATATAACGGTCTAACGACAGATTTGCCGATAATTTAATGATCTAACGACTGTTTAGCTGATAATTTGACGGTCTAACGACTGTTTAGCTGACAATCTGACGGTCTAAACGACCTTTTAGCTTATAATATGATGATCTAACTACTTTTTAACTGATAATATGGCGATCTGACTACTTTTTACTTCATAATTTAACTATCTGACAACTGTTTAGCTGTTAATATGACGATCTGACGACTGTTCCGCTGACAATCTTACGGTTTAACGACTGTTTAGCAGATAATTTGACGGTCTAACGACTGTTTAGCTGACAATCAGACGGTCTAAACGACCATTTAGCTTATAATATGTTGATCTAAAGACTTTTTAACTGATAATATGACGGTCTAACGACTGATTCGCCGATGTTATAATGATCTAATCACTGTTTAGCTGATAATTTGACGATCTAAACGACCTTTTAGCTTACAATATGATGATCTAACCACTTTTTAACTGATAATATTATGACGATCTGACAACTGTTTACATAATAATTTTACTATCTGACAACTGCTTAGCTGATAATATGACGATCTGACGACTGTTCCGCTGACAATCTTATGGTTTAACGACAGTTTAGCAGATATTTTGACGGTCTAACGACTGTTTAGCTGACAATCTGACGGTCTAAAAGATCGTTTAACTTATAATATGTTGATCTAACGACTTTTTAACTGATAATATAACGGTCTAACGACAGATTTGCCGATAATATAATGATCTAACGACTGTTTAGCTGACAATCTGACGGTCTGAAAGCCGTTTACTTCATAATTTAACTATCTGAAAACTTTTTAGCTGATAATATGACGATCTGACGACTGTTCAGCTGACAATCTTACGGCTTAACGACAGTTTAGCGGATAATTTGACGGTATAATTGACGGTATAACGACTGTTGAGCTGACAATATGACGGTCTAACGTCTGTTGAGCTGACAATATGACGGTCTAACGACTGTTGAGCTGACAATATGACGGTTTAACGACTGTTTAGCTGACAAAATGACGGTCTAAACGACCATTTAGCTTGTAATTACAATCTAACGAATTTTTAACTGATAATATGACGGTCTAACGACTGATTTGCCGATAATATAATGATCTACGACTGTTTAGCTGTTAATCTTTTGGTCTAACGGTAACTCCGAAACCGTTCACTTTAGCAAGGTTATGTACTAAACCTTTTAAGTTTAAAATTGAATGTAGACTATTTTTGTATTAAGTAATTTTTGCGCCAAACCTCACAGTTCTCGAGATATTTGAAAAAAACGTTATAAAAACCACTTTTTAACACCCTTCACCGCGGCTTTTTGTCAATATCTTCTTTTTTTGTGAAACTTTACCCCAAATATTTTAATTTTATTCTGAGCCTATCATTAAAAATATAAATTCAAGGAAAATTAATTTTTTTAAAGTTTTTTTGCACTACTCTGTGAGCGAATGAGGGTTTAACCTAGTCAATTTATTTAATTGAAAAGAAAAAAGGGGAAGGTATTAATGAAGTTTTGAAGTTCTTTTGACCTTTTGAACTGGGTGAAACTCATTTAAAAATGTGAAAACACGATTATTCTTGGTAGGTGTTAATTAAATTACACGGGTAAGCAAGGAGGAAAGAATGGACAGCCGCCAAGGCTTGTCTCCCCAGTTTTTAAACGAGATTAAACCAGAGATTAAACGTTGACTGTCTGGAATCATCAGCTATTTTGGTCCCCGTCATCTGGAGTAGCAAAAAAAATATTTTTTTTTTCTTTTTTTCAGGGATTATAAACAGAGGAGATTCATTTAGGAAGAAGAGGTCGAGATCCAATAGCCTCGCCGGGACGCCTCCTCCGCAGTATTTAAGTCCTGTCCCTTCCCCGGAGCCTGTAAGCTACAGAGTTGCCGCCATAGGACTTCCAGGAGTCGGAAAAACCGCACTCGTCTCCCAGTTCATGACTTCTGAATGTATAAACGCCTACGATAGACAAAAAGGTAGGTTTTGGTTCCTTAGGTTATAGCATTGAGGTTAGGGATGGGTATCGATAGTCCATATTATCGGAATATCGATATTTTCCTTCCGATATCCAATATTTTTCCATCGATATTGTACCTTCCGATATTTTATAATATCGATATTAGAGGCACGATAGTCGATATTCGATATTTTCTAATTTCTAATTAAAATTTAAAGAAGAAAGAAATAAAAAACTGATAAAAGATACAAAATGAAATTGAACACAATCCTTTCACTTGGGTTTGGATTGTTTGAAAGCTGTAATTGTATTGGCAGCATATCAATGCTTGGTTCCGATACCAATATCGATATTTTTGTTTCGATGTCCCATCCCTAATTGAGGTTATAGTAAAAGTAGGAGGTTATAGTAGCACTTGGTTATAGTCATCGATGTATATACTAAACCTGGATAGCTCGCCGAGTTCAGAGATTGATGCGAGTGGGAGGGGCCTCTGACTACATCGATATCGATATTTTTGTTTCGATGTCCCATCCCTAATTGAGGTTATAGTAAAGTAGGAGGTTATAGTAGCACTTGGTTATAGTCATCGATGTATATTCTAAACCTGGATAGCTCGTCGAGTTCAGAAATTGATGCGAGTGGGAGGGGCCTCTGACTACATCGCCGCGCGTACAGCTAAGATATTTACTCAAGCGTTGGCATTATGAACTAGTTGCTAGGCAACTATCCCACTTCCGCGTTTTTTCAGTCACTTAAACGTCATTTTAGTTTTTAGGTTTTGGTTCCAAAAATCACTTAGGTTATAGCATTGAGGTTATAGTAAAAGTAGGAGGTTATAGTAGCACTTGGTTGTAGTAAGCCCAAAAGTGTCACTTTTTGCTATAACCATTCAGTAATAACCATCGATGTATATACTAATCTTGGATAGCTCGTCGAGTTTGGATGTTGATGCGAGTGGGAGGGGCCTCTGACTTCATCGCCGGGAGTACAGCGAACTCAACCGTTGGCATTATGAACTAGTTGCGCAACTATCCCACTCCCGCGTTTTTTCAGTCACTTAAACGTCATTTTAGTTTTTAGGTTTTGGTTCCAAAAATCACTTAGGTTGTAGCATTGAGGTTATAGTAAAAGTAGGAAGTTATAGTAGCACTTGGTTGTAGTAAACCCAAAAGTGTCACTTTTTGCTATAATCATTCAGTAATAACCATCGATGTATACAGGGTGTCCGGAAACACATGGCAAGCGTCTGGGAGAGCGTTAAAAAGTGGTTTTACGAAAAAAAGTTAAATGTAAACCCCCCTTAATTTAAATCAAAGAATTTGATGGTGTAGTTTAAAATCCGCCTGGATATACAGGGTGTCCCAGACACAACCTAACTTCGTTATTTCAAATGAGAACCCCTATTTTTTATTTCAGATTCGTAATCTACGCAAAATTTCAAGTAGATTTGAGTACTCATATGACAATTTTGGACAACTTTTAAAAAATGTCAAAATTTAGCGTTTTTTGCGCTAAAATCCGTTAAAATTGACCTAGGAGACTCGTTTTTTTTTAATTCCACTTATTTTTTCCCGAAGAATCCAACTGTCTCAAATTCGAGCATCTTTGCATTCTGCATCACGAGATTTCGTCGCTAATGGCCTTTTTTCAAGTTAGAACCCAAATTTTTAGTTCAGAAATGAAAATTAGCACTTGTTGAAAGGAATTTTTCTTTCGGACAACAAATTTTGAAAGAGCTACAGCGTCTTTTGTGTTTATGCATCAAAAATTAAAATTCCGTCAACAAATCGCTAATTTCCATTTTTGAAGTATGGAATTTGGAGTTAAACTTGAAAAAAGGCCATTAGCGACGAAATCTCGTGATGCTGAATGCGAAGATGCTCAAATTTGAGACAGTTGGATTCTTCGGGAAAAAATAAGTGGAATTAAAAAAAAACGAGTCTCCTAGGTCAATTTTAACGGATTTTAGCGCAAAAAACGCTAAATTTTGACATTTTTTAAAAGTTGTCCAAAATTGTCATATGAGTACTCAAATCTACTTGAAATTTTGCGTAGATTACGAATCTGAAATAAAAAATAGGGGTTCTCATTTGAAATAACGAAGTTAGGTTGTGTCTGGGACACCCTGTATATCCAGGCGGATTTTAAACTACACCATCAAATTCTTTGATTTAAATTAAGGGGGGTTTACATTTAACTTTTTTTCGTAAAACCACTTTTTAACGCTCTCCCAGACGCTTGCCATGTGTTTCCGGACACCCTGTATACTAAACCTGGATAGTCGTCGAGTTTGGATGTTGATGCAAGTGGGACCTCTGACTACATCGCCGAAAGTACAGCGAAGATATTTACTCAAGCGATGGCATTATGAACTAGTTGCGCAACTATCCCACTCCCGCGTTTTTTTAGTAGTTTGATAATGCGACACCAGTTGCGCTCAGCGATGTAGTTTCCTTACTTCGCATGTGCAGTTTGCCGGCAACACTTTTGATCCAGAGGCCCGACGAGCTATCCAGATTTAGTATATACATCGTAGGGATGGGACATCGAAACCAAAATATCGATATTGGTATCGGAAGGGAATATCGATGGCGATAATATATCGAGCTTGAAATATCGATATATCGATATTGTAAAAAAATGATTAACTAACGCCTTTTGCTATTCACTATCAGAATCCAGGTGGCTACCAACTACCGTTATCAATGCTGCCAATACAATTACAGTTTCCAAACAATCCAAACCCAAGCGAAAGGATTATCTTCATTCATTCATATTTGTTGGGGGTTGCGGGCCGCAAACCCCAACAAATATGAATGAATAAAAATTAACTTCGGCTGACAAATCAAGAAAAGAATAATGGATTATCTTCAATTTCATTTAGTATCTTTTAATATCAATTTTTCTTTCTTCTTAAAATTTTAAATAGAATCTTGAAAATATCGAATATCGACTATCGTGCCTCTAATATCGATATTATAAAATATTTGAAGGTACATTATCGATGGAAAAATATCGGATATAGGAAGGAAAAATCGATATTCCGATAATATCGAATATCGATACCCATCCCTACATCGATGGTAATAACCGATGAACCGGATTGAACTTAAATAAAATTTTGTAGATGAACCAGGTCTTCAGTCAGTTCATGTCATGCTCAACGGTGAAGAATCAGAGCTTAAATTCATAACAGAAGCAGAGGTAACAGAGGAATAACCGGCGTCTGATGAACTAATCGATTGTTTGTAGGCTGAAGGCGATGACGGCCCTGCTGACTTATACCTAGTACTGTATTCCTGCGTGGACAAAGCCTCATTTCAGAAAGCAGAAGAGTATCTACATAAGCTGCAACATGGCCTGCTCACCAGAAATAAGCCTGTTATACTCGTGGCGAATAAAGTGGACCTGGCGAGAAGTCGAGCGGTTTCTTCACAAGGTAACATAGAAGGGAAATGAGAAAAGTCCTTAGGTTTTTTGTTTTTAGATGGTAAATGTTTGGCGTGCACGTTCGGGGCGAAATTTATCGAAGTCTCCGTCGGTATCAACCACAACGTCGATGAGCTTCTCGTCGGAATTCTAACCCAGATCCGCCTCAAAGAGTCCTACACGGGAAAGGAATCAAGCAGGCACTGGTACAACAACCACGGAATGCTCCGCGCATCTCTCAAAGCGAGGCAGATGATCACCTGGATCTTCGGCAAAGAAGACTCCAAATTCAAAAACTGCGAAACCTCCACGTCATCTAATTCCCCATAAATAGTCACGTTTTTTAAAATACAAAATTTGTGATATTTCTTTTTTCTCCATTATCAAAACAGGGTACACGAAATTCAAGGTCCCAATCAGCGACTAGTGGCTCTAAAACGAACTAATTAGTTCATATCAATTCAACGGGGCGCGCTCGTCTCGAAAATAGCGACCAATTATTTTTGTAAAATTACGTTTTTTGGTTTTTAAAGGCGTTTTTTAATTTAAAAAAAGCCTTAAAAACCAAGGGACCACTTTCTTTAGAGAACCTATCACGATATTTAAAAAAACCAATGGAATTTAAATGTGCCTCCCTTTTAGATTGTATACAGGTTGCGGAAAGTTATAAAATTCCCTTTTTTTTCTCCCCTCTAAAAATGCGAAATTCAAGATATCGTTAGTTCTAACACCGGACAAGTCATTTTTCCAAGGTTTTCAGGAATGCATCACCTGTTGGCTAAATCGTGAACTACGCGTTTTCAGTTGGTAATACGGTTAAACTACCAACGGAATTCGATTCTCCACAAAATTTACCATCATGCCTAACTCAAAATTGATAAAAAATGATTTATCCGGTGTTAGAACTAACGCGACGATATCCTATTTCGTCGCGTTAATTCTAACACCGGAAAAGTCATTTTTTCAAGGTTATCAGGAGAGCCAAAATACGGATTCTCATTGAAATCAATGCATCACCTGTTGGCTAAATCGTGAACTACGCGTTTTCTGTTGGTAATACGGTTAAACTACCAACGGAACTCGATTCTCCACAAAATTTACCATCAGAAACCTAACTCAAAATTGATAAAAAATGATTTATCCGGTGTTAGAATCAACGCGACGATATCCTATTTCGTCGCGTTAATTCTAACACCGGACAATTCATTTTTCCTAGGTTTTCAGGAGAGTGAAAATACAGATTAATTTCTCATTGGAATAAATGCATCACCTGTTGGCTAAATCAAGAACTACGCGTTTTCTGTTGGTAATACGGTTAAACTACCAACGGAATCCGATTCTCCACAAAATTTACCATCATGCCTAACTCAAAATTGATAAAAAATGACTTATCCGGTGTTAGAACTAACGCGACGATATCCTATTTCGTCGCGTTAATTCAAACACCGGACAAGTCATTTTTCCTAGGTTTTCAGGAGAGCCAAAATACGGATTAATTTCTCATTACCTGTTGGCTAAATCGTGAACTACGCGTTTTCTGTTGGTAATACGGTTAAACTACCAACGGAATTCGATTCTCCACAAAATTTACCATCAGAAACCTGACTCAAAATTGATAAAAAATGACTTATCCGGTGTTAGAACTAACGCGACGATATCCTATTTCGTCGCGTTAATTCTAACACCGGACAAGTCATTTTTCCAAGGTTTTCAGGAGAGCCAAAATACGGATTTTCTCATAGGAATCAATGCATCACCTGTTGGCTAAATCAAGAACTACGCGTTTTCTGTTGGTAATACGGTTAAACTACCAACGGAATCCGATTCTCCACAAAATTTACCATCATGCCTAACTCAAAATTGATAAAAAATGACTTATCCGGTGTTAGAACTAACGCGACGATATCCTATTTCGTCGCGTTAATTCTAACACCGGACAAGTCATTTTTCCTAGGTTTTCAGGAGAGCCAAAATACGGATTCTCATTGGAATCAATGCATCACCTGTTGGCTAAATCGTGAACTACGCGTTTTCTGTTGGTAATACGGTTAAACTACCAACTTAATTCGATTCTCCACAAAATTTACCATCAGAAACCTAACTCAAAATTGATAAAAAATGACAAATCCGGTATTAGAACTAACGCGACGATATCCTATTTCGTCGCGTTAGTTCTAACACCGGACAAGTCATTTTTCCTAGGTTTTCAGGAGAGCCAAAATACGGATTCTCATGGGAATCAATGCATCACCTGTTGGCTAAATCGTGAACTACGCGTTTTCAGTTGGTAATACGGTTAAACTACCAACGGAATTCGATTCTCCACAAAATTTACCATCAGAAACCTAACTCAAAATTGATAAAAAATTATTTATCCGGTTTTAGAACTAACGCGACGATATCCTATTTCGTCGCGTTAATTCTAACACCGGACAAGTCAATTTTCCAAGGTTATCAGGAGAGCCAAAATACGGATTCTCATTGGAATCAATGCATCACCTTTTGGCTAAATCGTGTTTTCTGTTGGTAATACGGTTAAAGTACCAACCGAATTCGATTCTCCACAAAATTTACCATCAGAAACCTAACTCAAAATTGATAAAAAATGATTTATCCGGTGTTAGAACTAACGCGACGATATCCTATTTCGTCGCGTTAATTCTAACACCGGACAAGTCATTTTCCCGAGGTTTTCAGGAGTGCCAAATACGGATTTTCTCATAGGAATCAATGCATCACCTGTTGGCTTAATCGTGAACTACGCGTTTTCTGTTGGTAATACGGTTAAACTACCAACGGAATTCGATTCTCCACAAAATTTACCATCAGAAACCTGACTCAAAATTGATAAAAAATGACTTATCCGGTGTTAGAACTAACGCGACGATATCCTATTTCGTCGCGTTAATTCTAACACCGGACAAGTCATTTTTCCTAGGTTTTCAGGAGTGCCAAAATACGGATTAATTTCTCATTGGAATGCATCACCTGTTGGCTAAATCGTGAACTACGCGTTTTCTGTTGGTAATAAGGTTAAACTACCAACGGAATTCATTCTCCACAAAATTTACCATCATGCCTAACTCAAAATTGATAAAAAATGACTTATCCGGTGTTAGAACTAACGCGAAGATATCCTATTTACACAAATTAGATTTTATTAAACCCATAAAATTTTAATGGGGAGCTATTTTAATAAGTTTAGCCCGGAGGGACGTTTTTCTTCAACCTGTAAATTATTTTAGAATTAAGTTTTTTTTTTTTAAATCGATAAGAAAGCTTAAAAAAAAGTTTTTATAAATATGTATTTTTTAGTTATAACTCTTTTTATGTATAACATATAAATAACATCGATAATAACGATTTCTGTCCCCCTATTTTTCTTCCAAAATCTAGGAAAAAATAAATTTTTAAGATAAAAAAAATATTTTACAAAATAAGTAGTTTAGTGTAAAAAGCCCTGAAAATCACTTTTAACCTTATCTTTTTTTTTGTCCAAAATGTGCCTAGTTTTATTGTTTAAATTTTATTGATATTTTTTTAATGTAGATTTTTAAATTTTATGTGAGATGACAATATATTTTTTTTGTTCATTTTAATTTGAAAAGTTCACAAGTTGATAGTAAATTTCCGAAAGAAAAGGCCCGAAATTAAGAACTGATTTGAAGAGCTTCCAACGAAAACTTCCTTAAAAAGAAGTAACAATATAGGAGGGGGAAGTATATGGGAGGGGAAGTATAACAGAGGGGAAGTATAACGGAGGGGACGTACAACGGAGGGGGAAAATTTCTAAAATCTTAAGCCCTCAATTCAAATTTTTCTTTCGGAAATTCGCTTTCAAATATTTTCATTCTTTATTTTTTTTTTTTCTTTATAAAATTTGGGCCGCTCAAATTTTGTTTCGGGCATTTTACTAAATAATAGAGGTGTATATTTTTAAATGTAAAATTACAATATGATAAAATAAATTTTATCCTTCAAAATGATTTATTTACAAAGATGTAACTTTAATTTTTGATATAATAAGCTTGCTGTTGTGATTCCAGGTGTGCAGCCAATCAGTTCGGCTATTCCAAAAGTTGAATAATCCCTAAAAAAACAGAAAAATTAGAAATGATATAAGTTCTAGAGAAGGGTGTCAAAAAGCGGAGCTTTTTTTCAAATATCTCGAGAACTATGAGGTTTAGCGCAAAACTTATTAAGTACAAAAATAGTCTAAATTTAATTTACAACAAAAAGTGTTAAGTATGTGACCTTGCTAAAGTGAACAGTTTCGGAGTTAAGAGCCGTCAAAAACTTTCGACAAACCGAGGATCTCTCGAAAATGTGAGGATTTTGTTTTTAAATTTTTTTTGGCGGCCTATAACTCTGAAACGGTTCACTTTTTCAAGGTTTTGTGCTAAATACATTTTGTAGAAAATTAAAATTAGATTATTTTTGCACTTAGTATATTTTGCGCTAAACCCTACGGTTTTCGAGATATTTGATAAAAACCGCTTTTTGACACCTTTTTCACAAAATGAAAAACCTTTATATCGTCGTTTTCCCATGGTTTCGGTTTACCGCCGCTAGTGACGCCTTCCATGAAGTCTTTACGACCCCCAGCGTGGATTCCAAACGTCAAAAAGTACTTAAAAAAAATTAGATAAAATATTGAGAAAAATTTAAGAAAAAACCTCTTGATCAAATGGTGCTAGTTTTGATGTTTTAAGGTTATTGTTCAAATAACTGGTGGGCTTCACTTGCTTCATGAGGTCGTCGTTGATGTAGAAGGATAAGCTATCTGCAAATTTGAGAATGAGCAAAGATTTGGCTTTAAAGAAGGGGAATCTGCTACAGCCAAGGTGGTGCTGCAGAAGTTCTGGGAATCCTGCAGCAGTAGCTGCCTTACCTGGTAACCACACTAATTTGTAGCTGTGAAAATCGGAGGTTTCAGCCTCAGACATAGTTTTGTTGAAGAAAATCGGAGATGACTTTCCAATCTGGAACCCTTGTCTTTTAACATTGTATCCAATTTCGTTGCCTGTGGGCGTTTTGAGCTTCTTATTTCCGAGCGCATAAGCCAAAAAGATCCGCCCATTATATTGCCTGTAGTCTCCGCTTGCCTGCTCAAGCCAAATTTCTGGGACAATCCAGTTTCCAGAAGGTAGTTTTGCCCAGATTTCGATGGTACCGTAGCGAAAAGTGAAGACATCTTTGGTGGTCAGTCTGGCAGATAGGATAGGTGGTAGGATTGACCAGGAATACGCCTGCCTTTCGCATGCACCGACTACCTCGGATGTGCAGCTAAAAAATGGGACATTGTAACATAAAAAAGGGCTTATGAGTGCTAACTTTGTTATCTTCACAAAGCCATCTTCGGTGAAGTCATCATCGTTTTCAATCTGCGTCACAAACCCCGGCGATATGATCAAAGTCGAGTTTTTGACAGCAGCCTTCTCATAATCTCGGGTGTATACCATGAAGTTGCTTTCCTTAAAAAAAGATTATAAGCAATAGCAGTTTTTCTGATGGTACCTCTGGCTCAAGAACTGAATTTGCCATTTCTGCCACAAGAAGATCGTGCATCGTTTTCTTCGAATTGAAGAGGAATTCATGCTTGAAAGTTTCGACTAAGACGACTTGATTGGTGCAAACCGATTTCCCATTGACCTTAAGGGGATATGAGGGTTTTAAGTTGGTTTGTACATATTTCGTTGTGAGCAACGGTTTTCGGTTTTTCCCTTCTATCTCGGAAACCGTCGCTCAAAACGAAAAAATGTCATAAGTAAAAGTTGTAGGTACTAAAATTTACTACATAAAATATCTTATTAGTTTTTTCCGTCAGAGCAATACTTTAGGAGATATGGAAGTATTTAAGTTGGTTGCTTTGCAAATTTTTCGTTGTTATCAACGGTTTTCGGTTTTTCCCTTCTATCTCGGAAACCGTCGCTCAAAACGAAAAAACGTCCTAAGTAAAAGTCGTAGCTACGGAAATTTCCTAGAAAAAAGCTCTCATTGGTTTTTTTGTCAGAGCAATACTTAAGGAGATATGAGGAAAAAACCAATAAATATTTTATGCAGTAAATGTCCGTAGCTACAACTTTTAATTAGGAAATTTTTTCGTTTTGAGAGACGGTTTCCAAGATAGAAGGAAAAAACCGAAAACCGTTGATCACAACGAAATATGTACAAAGCAACCAACTTAAAACCCTCATATCCCCTTAATGAAAGCATTAGTGAGCAATGAATGATCATTATATGAACCGTAGTTAAGCTTTGCTCGCAGGGCTCTTCCGTCGTTACTTTACTCGGAGCTTCAGTTACTTCAGGCCTTGGCTTCGCTACAGCCGGAGGGAGGGCTTCGTCCACAGTTTCTTCTTCAATGTCATCTATAATTTCTACAAAAGAGAAAAATGAAGGTCTTTTCTTAATGAACGAACTTTCAACTTTGGTTTGAAGCCCTTTGAGACGATAGGTCCTCCCGTACTTGACGACTTTGACGACCAGATGAATGACGTCACCGACGTTGACGGGAGCATCGCGAATGAAAACCGCCCAGTTTCCTTCCTCGTCAGCCTGGTTGACTTCCCCGACAACTTGGCATTTTTGGTGACCTCCTCATTGACGTTCATCTCAATTGAGAATGACTGAATCCCTGGGGCGTTTGGGATGAAAACGAGAATACCTTTCGGCGGGTACGCTTCGACCGTCGGCCTCGGTACTTTATACTTAGCCGGTTTCCCATCAGTCTAAAAAATGCAGCAAAAACCAATCTATATATGAGGCGCTCCGGATACGAAGGGCGAACTCGACAATTTTAAAGTTTCGGTTTTTACGTATTTAAAGGGGAAAAAATGGCGAACTCAACATAAAAATTATATGGGTGTATTCACCAAGAAATCTAGAATCTGAAAATGAAAAAAAAACTGACGTCGAGGGTACCACAATAACTTCTTTAAGGAAGTTAAAAATTTGTCCGATGTCGAGTTCGCCCTTCGTATCCGGAGCGCCTCATATAAACTTACCTCTCTTTTATCCAATCTTTCGCAGAAGACGTTCAAAATAAACAAATTAAAAACAATGAAAAGCAAAGACATGGCCTTTAGTTCTTCGACTACTATTCCAGATATCCTAAAACCGGTTCCGATTTCGCAGGCGGGAGAAGATAATCATTCTTGGCGAGGCGTCCTTCAACAATGAGGAAGTTCCTCTAAACGAGGAAAACAAGAAATTCTTTTTTCCCATCATAATTATTTATATAAATTTTTATTAAGGGGATATGAGGGTTTTAAGTTGGTTGTACATATTTCGTTGTGAGCAACGGTTTTCGGTTTTTCCCTTCTATCTTGGAAACCGTCGCTCTAAACGAAAAAATGTCCTAAGTAAAAGTTGTAGCTACGGAAATTTACTACATAAAATATGTTATTGGTTTTTTCGTCAGAGCAATATTTTAGGAGATATGAAGGTTTTAAGTTTTCAGACAGGCTCTGTAGGATTATTAGTTTTAACCTCATAACTCCTTAAATATTGCGCTGACGCAAATAATAAATAAATATTTTTTTGTAGGAAATCTTAATACCTACAACTTTTACTTAGGACATTTTTTCGTTTTGAGCGACGGTTTCCGAAATAGAAGGGAAAAACCGAAACCGTTGCTCACAACGAAAAATTTGCAAAGCAACTCACTTAAGAACCCTCATATCTCCTTAAGTATTGCTCTGACAAAAAAACCAATGAGGTATTTTTTGTAGGAAATTTTCGTAGCTACGACTTTTACTTAGGACGTTTTTTCGTTTTGAGCGACGGTTTCCGAGATAGAAGGGAAAAACTGTTGTTAACAACGAAAAATTTGCCAAGCAACTCACTTAAAAACCATCGTACCTCCTTAAACTATGATGGGAAACCTTGTAATCGAACGCCTTTAGTTCGTTGGAGTGGCGAGAGGTTGCGCTAGTTGTTCAAACATTAAAAATAAAATACGTAAATATGTGTACGAGGTTATTTTTTGGTTTCTACTTGATTAAAACTGTAAAAATCTTGCTAAATGAGCAATAAAAAAAAAACTTTCTCAAAAAGATGTTGTTTTAATACCCTTTATGTTCGGTTTTTGGGAGAGAGTAATTTTTGATGTTTACCAATTTAATGAGGTTGTCTGTGGTGCCGGCCGTCCGTTTTTAATTTTAAAAACAAAAATTTCGAAATTATTATTTTTTTTTTATAGTAGGGAGAAATTTGGGCTCTTCACGCCCCTTACGTCCGTCCTGGCTGGGCGAAGATTTTTTTTTTTACCTTCCTCTTTTATCTTAATAACCTTCTAAAACTGTCCATCATTTTTAGGAGACGACGTTTTTATAACTTTTATAAAAGTTTTTGACTTCTTCTTTGAAGAAGTGATGAAACGAGACGGATTTTTGGCCTTAAACCAGAATATTTTCAAAACGCCAGATGTTTTTCTTGAATTTTTTTTTTAAACGACTCAAAGAGATTTTGCTGTATTACCCTCGAAGTTCGGTTTTTCTCCACGTAGGGGAAAATTGAGGAGCTCTGGATACGAAGGGCGAACTCGACATCGGACAAATTTTTTAACTTCCTTAAAGAAGTTATTGTGATACCCTCGACGTCAGTTTTTTTTTCATTTTCAGATTCTAGACCTCTTGGTGAATACACCCCATATAATTTTTATGTTGAGTTCGCCATTTTTCCCCCTTTAAATACGCAAAAACCGAAACTTTAAAATTGTCGAGTTCGCCCTTCGTATCCGGAGCGCCTCAATTGATGATCCGCCAATGAGGTTGTTTATCGTGCCGGCCATCCGTCGCCAGTTTTCACCAAATCATCCGTAAAAGATTTTTTTTTAAACATAAATGTAGGGAGAAATTTAGGCTTTTGACGCCCATTCCGTGTGGCCTGGATGGGCGAAACACTTCAAAATGAAGAAGTTAAAATATGTTGATGAATCAATTTGAAAAATGTGAATGGGAAAGGTTGTATGGGATTCCGAGTGGGGTCGAAGATGTAACGGCAGCCGGTTTGAGGTCGCCTACCCGAAATATCTATTTGCGGCGTGGAAATTTCGTTGTGGGGGAGCCTTCGTCAACATAAAACGCTTTCGAAACATACGATAAATTTCAAGTGAGATCCCTTCGCCTTTTTCCGATCTGGGGCCGCACCCACGACTGACTCCTCCCTCCCGCTCCAACCCCCCCCCCCCACCGAACTTGGCATCTTTCCTTCGAAGGCGTAAATCTGCAGAATCGCACTCGACGTTTTCTTTCGTTCTGATGACGTCTCGGTTTGAAAAACATATTTCATTAGGCTCCTTAATTGTAGATACAAAAGCAACAAACGCTAAGTGGCTACAATTAACTTGATGCGCTAACATTTGCTACAATCGACTGGGTACACGTAGCCTCAATCGACGGGCTACAGGTAACAGTCGACGGGCTACAAGCAGGCACAATCGATGGGCTACAAGTGGCAACAGTCGTCAGGCTACAAGCAACAGTCGACGTGCCACAAGTAGCCACAGTGGACAGGCTGCAAGTAGGCACAGTCGACGGGCTACAAGCAACAATCGACGAGCCACAAGTAGTCACAATCGATGGGCTACAAGTAGCAACAGTCGACGGGCTACAAGCAACAATCGACGAGCCACAAGTAGTCACAATCGATGGGCTACAAGTAGCAACAGTCGACGGGCTACAAGCAGGCACAGTCCACAAGCAACAGTTGACGAGCCCCAAGTAGCCACAGTCGACCGGCTACAAGCAACAGGCGACGAGCCACGAGAAGCCACAATCGATGGGCTATAAGTAGCAATAGTCGATGGGCTACAAGCAGGCACAGTCAACGGGCTACAAGCAGGCACAGTCGACGGGCTTCAAGCAGGAACAGTCAATAGGCTACAAGCAGGCACAGTTGACGGGCTACAAGTAACAATCGACGAGCCACAAGTAGCAACAGTCAATGGGCTACAAGTAGGCACAGTCGACAGACTACAAGTAGGCACAGTCGACGGACTACAGGAAGCCCCAATCGACGGGCTACAAGCAACAATCGACGGGCTACAAGTAACAATCGACGGGCAACAAGTAACAACAGTCGTCAGGCTACAAGCAACAGTCAACGAGCCGCAAGTAGCCACAATCGATGGGGTATAAGTAGCAACAGTCGACGGGCTACAAGCAGGTGCAGTCGACGGGCTACAAGCAACAATTGACGAGCCACAAGCAGTCACAATCGATGGGCTACAAGTAGCAACAGTCGAAGGACTACAAGAAGCCCCAATCGACGGGCTACACGCAACAATCGACGAGCCATAAGTAGTAACAACCGATGGGCTACAAGTAGCAACAGTCGACGGGCTAAAAGCAGGCACAGTCCACCAGCAACAGTCGACGAGCTACACGTAACCACAAATTATTACAAGTAGCCACGATCAGCTAAAAGTGGCCACAATTAAATAGCTAAATGTCAAAGGTAAGAATGGATAACACTTCACCATCGACAACATAGATAATTACTACCACAATCGCTAAAAATAACAACCTTAATTATTATCTAAAATTTTCTATTTGAACCCATACGATTTCTACTAATAGCTGCAGGCAGCTACAATAGCAAAAATTTGCATTTGAACCTATAATATTGGATCAAACAGCTATAATTTCCTACAAGCAGCTGGAATTACAACATATAGATAAAATTAATATCAATTAGCAGCGAGGAGCTAATTGCTGCAATTGCAGCAAGACTACAATAATAATTATTACATAACGATGTACATATTACAAAAGTAAAATCACAGTTTTGAAATATAATTTTAACAATAATTTAGGTGAACGTGAGTTGAAACCGGTTAAGTTTTATCCCTCTTTTCAAAACGCATACATTTCGTCCTATTTTTAAACGGCCACAAATATTTTTTTTTCTCCCTCAGAAAAACGGAATTTATGCCTGTTTCTTTATACAGGGGCCACGATTATTTCCTTCTTCACACGTCTTTTTTAAAATAAATATTTAAAAAAGTGAAATTCTTCTTTCTCACTCGAAATCTCGGGATCCTCCGGACATTTTTTTTAGAGTGAAATTTTAAAAAGTTAAACAAAATGTAATTAAAAATTAGTAAAAAATAATTTAATATCATAACTTTTCCTAGAATTTCACTAAAAAAATTAAACTAATTAAAAGTAAAAATTTAAACAAATTAAAATACATTTTCCTCTTAAAAATAATTTAAAATACTACGCCTTTCTAGGCAAAAAAAAAAAAAAAATTATTTTCCTCATAAAAATAATTTTAAAAACTACGGCAACAAAAAAAATCATTTTTTTGAACAATATAATTTTAGAAAATCTCGCCTTATTTTAGTTGATTTACAAAGGAGAATGACTCAGCTGGCATTTTATTTTTCCGTCCATGTTATCTTTGATGTAATAAAACAAAGTTAAACAACGTTATCAACTTAGGCGGAGATCTCAAAAAAATTTTATATTTTGTCTCTAGACCAAAATAATGGGAAAAACAATTTTTTTATATAAGAAAAAAAAATAAAAATTTTCAAAAATAAAATTATCCAGCTATGGGTAATTTTTGAATTTGAAATATTTAAATTTTTAGCCTCATATTAGAAAGAAATATGTAAATTTGTAAACAAAAAAAAAAAAAGTAAAAATTTAAGATATTTTCTATCCAATTGTTCCTGGCGTTAAGATTTTAAAGTAAGAAATGAGCGGTTTTTTTCCTATCTTTTTTCCTCCCTCAATATTTTTTTTTTTTTTTTTTTTTTTTTTTTTTTTTTTTTTTTTTTTTTTTTTTTTTGTAATTTAAGCCATTTAGAATGAGAATTTTAGTTTAAAAATTTTTAACCCATTTATTTTAGCTATGTTTACGATATGTTTAAAAAAATACTTAAGAAACCTTTTTGGAGTGTAAACTTTTTGAACTTAAAACTTAGTTGTTGTTTTTTACCTGACTGAGTCAGCCTCTTTCACTTTGCTGGAGTCGCGAGTATTCTCAGTAAAAAGACGGCAGCAAAGCAGAAAAAGACAAAGCCAGCCGGTTTCTACGAAGGCGGAGGCGGCGGCGGCGGCGACGATGCTGAAGGCGGCGGGCGGGAGACGGATCCCTTTTCTCTCGGCGTCCGACGAGGTTTTGGACTGAGACGTTAATAGAACGTTATGGCCCCCACTCGACCCTCGCCTTTTCCGCCACCTTCCTCGCCTTTTTTTCCCTTCTTCAACTACTTCGAAATCTATGGACCAACCCCCCAATTTCACAGATTTAGAGACAAAAAATTTTTTAGACATATAAATGCATTTTCAGAATTAAAAAATTCAATGAAATGAGGCGCTCCGGGTACGAAGGGCGAACTCAACATCGGACAAATTTTTTTTTTTTTTTTTCATTTTCAGATTCTAGACCTCTTGGTGAATACACCCATATAATTTTTATGTTGAGTTCGCCCTTTTTCCCCTTTAAATACGTAAAAACCGATCTGGGGCGATACTCGAGCGGGTACGAAGGGCGAACTCCACATCCTAGTCCACAACCCCCACTCCTTTTCCCATTCCAGGGCATGACTTTTCTGTTGAGTTCGCCCGTAACATAAAACTTTAAAATGCGAATATCTCGAAACTACGTTTTGTTGAGTTCGCCCTTCGTATCCGGAGCGCCTCAAATGTAGAGTTTTTTTTTAACCAGAAGATAAATAAAAATCCAATAAAAATAGTTTCTCCCCTAAATAATATGTGGATTTATTAAAAATACAATTTTTCAAAATTTAACGAGGTTTCTATGGTTCTCGGGTTTGTCTTTAGCGCCTGCCGGCCGTACATCACTTTTTCCACACGTCAAAACCGCCATTTTGAACCCAAATACTTCTGTTTTGTTTTTTAAAATTTTTCAAGTTTCCACCTTCTTCGGATTTTGCATCAACCAACTTAAATTTCCATTTAAAAACGTTGGATAAACGTTTTTTTGGCAAAGTTACAAACTTTGGAGGGAAAAAGCAAACAATTAAACGTGGAGTTATAAACGAGATCTGCTTTACATCGAGGATTTTTTTTTTGGGGTGTAAAAATAGAAAGTTTGTTTGGTCTTCAGGATTTTGAATTAAAGCTTCCAACAGCCAAAATTTTTCAGATGTTCGATAAAGTTCGGATTAAATGATAGAGAACTCAAACTAAAGACAGCTTAAATCAGGTGTGGCAACCCAAAAACTTCTTTTTTAAGCACTTTAGTCCCTCCCCCCAGAATAATACCCAATTATTGGGCTCAACCTTTTTCTCGCCCTATCTGGCCGATAGTTTCTGGTAGGACAAGGTTAGAAGGTAAAACGCCCAGTTTAGATTCTATCGTCACGCGATTTCTTCACTTTTTCATTGTATTTTCTTTCTTTATCTAATTTACGTCAAAGACCAAAAATGTCCACAGTGTCGCAATTGGAAGAAACAAAAAGATAAAAAATATATTCTACCCCCCAAAAACCCACATTTTTGGACATTTTACCTCAATTTTTTGGGGTTTTCTCGATTTTCTGATTGAGAATCACCAAATTGAGATTATAACCTTAATTTCTTATGATTTCTGGGTGTTTTCTAAATTTTATGGTAGAGATTTAATTTTTTTTTTTTCTTTTTTTCGTTCTAGGGAATTTTGCTATGATTTCTGGCCCATTTTATGAGAAAACCTTTAAAAAATTTAACTAAAAGAAGTTTTTTTTGGTTAAAAAAAACTAATTGAGGAAAACGGGGTTTATTCGCCAGAAACGTAAAATTTTTTTTAAATTAGGAAAAAAGGTGGTTTTTGGAGGAAAAATAAAGAAAAACTGGTAAAAACTGTAAAAAAAACGAGGTATTTTCTTCATTGAAAATTCGAGGAAAACTGAAAATTCCGTAAAGGTGATTCTCGACCTGAAAAACTAGAACAAAAAAATGTAACAAAAAAGGAGGGGGAATTATTAAAGAGGGGAAGTATCAAGGAGGAGTAAGTATTA
The DNA here is from genome assembly GCA_014119065.1 of Orius insidiosus. NCBI lineage: Eukaryota > Metazoa > Arthropoda > Insecta > Hemiptera > Anthocoridae > Orius > Orius insidiosus. The sequence continues at coordinate 84,548 of JACGAQ010000180.1, read as the reverse complement.
AAGAGGGGAAGTATCAAGGAGAGGGAAGTATTAAAGAGGGGAAGTATCAAGGAGGTGGAGGTATTAAAGAGAGAAAGTATCAAGGAGGGGTAAGTATTAAAGGGGGAAGTATCAAGGAGGGGACGTATTAAAGAGGGGAAGTATCGAGGAGGGGGAATTATCAAAGAGGGGAAGTATTAGGTAGGGGGAAGTATTAAAGAGGGGAAGTATCAAGGAGGAGTAAGTATTAAAGAGGGGAAGTATAAAGGTGGGGGAAGTATTAAAGAGGGGAAGTATTAAAGATGGGAAGTATCAAGGAGAGGGAAGTATTAAGAGGGGAAGTATTAAAGAGGGGAAGTATCAAGGAGGAGTAAGTATTAAAGAGGGGAAGTATAAAGGTGGGGGAAGTATTAAAGAGGGGAAGTATTAAAGATGGGAAGTATCAAGGAGAGGGAAGTATTAAAGAGGGGAAGTATTAAAGAGGGGAAGTATCAAGAAGGGGGAAGTATCAAGAAGGGGAAGTATTAAAGAGGGAAGTATCAAGGAGGGCGAAGTTTAAAGAGGGGAAGTATCGAGGAGGCGAAGTTTAAAGAGGGGAAGTATCGAGGAGGGGGAAGTATCAAAGAGGGGAAGTATCAGGTAGGGGGAAGTATTAAAGAGGGGAAGTATCAAGGAGGAGTAAGTATTAAAGATGGGAAGTATCTAGGAGAGGGAAGTATTAAGAGGGGAAGTATCAAGAAGGGGAAGTATTAAAGAGGGGAAGTATCAAGAAGGGTGAAGTATTAAAGAGGGAAGTATCATGGAGGGCGAAGTTTAAATAGGGGAAGTATCAAGGAGGGGAAGTATTAAAGAGGGGAAGTATAAAGGAGGGGGGAAAACAAGAAAGGAAGGTAAGTTTAAGTTTAAAGAGGGGAAGTATCGAGGAGGGCGAAGTTTAAAGAGGGGAAGTATCGAGGAGGGGGAAGTATCAAAGAGGGGAAGTATCAGGTAGGGGGAAGTATTAAAGAGGGGAAGTATCAAGGAGGGGGAAGTATTAAAGAGGGAAGTATCAAGGAGGAGTAAGTATTAAAGATGGGAAGTATCAAGAAGGGGGAAGTATTAAAGAGGGAAGTATCAAGAAGGTGAAGTATTAAAGAGGGGAAGTATCATGGAGGGCGAAGTTTAAAGAGGGGAAGTATCAAGGAGGGGAAGTATTAAAGAGGGGAAGTATAAAGGAGGGGGGAAAATAGAAAGGAAGGTAAGTTCAAGTAGGGTGAAGTTTATAAGGAGGCCTTTTAAGTTTAAGGAGTTTTTTTGACTCTTTCAGTCTTTTAAGTTATCATGTTTAAGGAGGTTTTTTTCAAAAAAATTTTCCAAGTTTTTTTTCGAAAATTTTTCCCTATTGAGGTAGAAAAATGGGATTTTTGCCGAAGGGAGGTCCCTTTCGTAACGGGTGGAAGTATGAAATTTCTCCCTACTAAATGATAATGTAAAAAAGTGATAATATTTATAAACCTAAAATTTGTAAAAAAAAAATAAGGAGTAATTGGTGAAAATCAGTTGAAAATTGTTGCCCCAAAGTTTTCCGGAAAAAAAAAAATGCTACGGTCGGACGGACGGACGGCCGGCCGGCCAGAACCACAAAGTTGAGATCGGTATAGATCCATATTCGAATTGACCCTATGGGGTCTGGAAGACCCTTCCCCAAAAACGTGGAGGGTAAAACAATAACTTCTAAGGAAGTTAAAAGAAAAAAAAAGTGTTTCATGATCAAAACGTTGGGGGAAATTTTTTAAAAATTTATCCATCGTTCAAAAATTCCAGAAAGTGAGAGTTTTTTAGCCAGAAAATATCAAAAAACTTTCAAAAATTGGGTAAAAAGGTGGTTTTTGGAAAAAAAAGCACTAAAAAATTTGACAAATAATATAGATTTTTTTGTTGTCAAATGGCCAAGAAATGTAGTAAAATCGAAGTTTTTTGGGAAAAATCCATAAAATACTCAAATACTCCCGAAAACTACAAAAAGTGCTCGGACGTCCGGCCGGCACAACAAACAAAGTTGAGATCAGTATAGATCCATATTCAAATTTTAATAATTATCGAAAAACTTCAAAAATTGAGTAAAAAAGGTGGGTTTAGGACAAAAGCACTAAAAAATTTGACAAAAATAGAGTTCAAAAAGGCCCTAGAAATCTAGTAAAATCGAGGTTTCTCGAGGAGAATTCCATAAAAATATTAACTAAAACTACAAAAAAAAGGTAATCTTGACCAGAAAATTGAAAAAACACCCCGGAAGTTCAAATTTAATTTGTGTACGAAAATCCCCTTTCCACTAACAGTCTTCACGTCAATATAAAACCCCGTAATTTTACAAGCCTTGACAGTTTTTTTCAAGATAGTTTCCAAGGACAGTCGGCCTCTAATGTAATGCCCTCCCTTCGTGAAATTTAAGCCCGTTCGCGTTCGCGTGACTGCCCTTGAGAGGGAAAAACTTCTTTTTTTTTCACCTCCACCAGTCACGATGCAACCCTTTTGTTTCAGTCTCAGCGAAAGACTCAAAACAACAACATGACCGCTTCCAGATACAGAAATTTAAGGTAAAAAAAAACTGAAACCTCGTTAGCAACCATTTAAACATTGTTAATGAATGGCCCTCTTTTAGAGTTCTAATTTCTTCTCCTTTCGCGTTTATTTTTGTCCTTCTATATCCGGATATTCTATTTTATTTTATTTTTAAAAAAAAGTTCGATTCCTTCGTACTTTAGGGATAAATATTCCGTTCTAAAAGTGGACCGAGAGGTCGTCGATCTTGAAAATTAAATTGCTAATTTTGAACTCGAAAGGACCCTTTAAAAAACATTAAACATTTTTTTTTCAATTTCTTGGTCATATTATACAAAGCGTTATAGAAAAGAAGAGATTGATGGTACTTTTTTTTACCTTTTGATAAAGTAGTGATCGGGCTTTCTTGGTACTTATTGTTCAAAATGAGAATATAAAAAGAAGAATAATCAGAATTCTAGTCAGTAGATATTCGCGACAGAAAGGAAGGTAATATTCACTTAGTATAACTGTATTTTTTAAAATTTATTTCCCCCTCAAAAAGCGTCAATTTTCATCCAAAATAAATATGAGGCGCTCCGGGTACGAAGGGCGAACTCGACATCGGACAAATTTTTTTAACTTCCTTAAAGAAGTTATTGTGAAACCCTCGACGTCGGGTTTTTGGGGAAGGGTCTTTTTTTTTTTTTTTTTTTTTTTTTTTTTTTTTTTTTTTTTTTCAGATTCTAGACCTCTTGGTGAATAACCCTACAATTTTTATGTTGAGTTCGCCATTTTTTTCCCCTTTAAATACGTAAAAACCGAAACTTTAAAATGCGAATATCTCGAAACTACGTTTTGTCGAGTTCGCCCTTCGTACCCGGAGCGCCTCAAATATTTTTCGCCCTTCTTTCTCTGAAATGTATAAAAATCAACCTTTTGATTTATGAATATCCAGAAATTCATTGACAAATTAGAGTTAATCATAAATAAATAGCTAGATTGTCTTATAAAAAGAGTGAATGTCGACATAATGTGGTTCGACATAATGCATTTGGTCATAAAATAGCTGAAATCGCAAGTATAAATGCAACTCAACATAAAGAAAATAGTCGAAAACGTTCACCATTGACATTTGTCGTTTCGACATAAAAATTGTCGTTTCAACATAACGCATTTGAATATAAAGGAAACTTTAATTTTAAAGAACATTTCGCCATAAAACTGTTTCTGTCGTTTGGGCATAATCATAAATAAATAGATAGGTTGTCACATAAAAGAGTGTATGTCGACATAATGTGGTTCGACATAATTCATTTGGTCATAAAATAGCTGAAATCGCAAGTATAAATGCAACTCAACATAAAGAAAATAGTCGAAAACGTTCACCATTTAACACTTGTCGTTTCGACATAAAATTTGTTGTTTCAAATAACGCATTTGAACATAAAGGAAACTTCAATTATAAAGAACATTTCGCCATAAAACTGTTTCTGTCGTTTGGGCATAATCATAAGTAAATAGCTAGGTTGTCTTAAAAAAGGGTGTATACGTGTCGACATAATGCGGTTCGTCATAATGCATTTGTTCATAAAATAGCAGAAATCGCAAGTTCACCATAAATGCAACTCAACATAAAGAAATGGTCGAAAACGTTCACCATTTGACATTTTGTCGTTTCGACATAAAATTTGTAGTTTCAACATAACGCATTTGATCATAAAGGAAACTTTCATTTTAAAGAACATTTCGCCATAAACTGTTTCTGCCGTTTGGGCATAATACATCTCACCATAAACTAGATACAGCCAATGAGCAAGACTATTTTCGCCACTTAAAACCCGATTATGGCGAAACTTGACAGTTCACCATAATGCAATTCAACATAAAGCATCTCACCATAAGCTAGGCGAAAGTAGGCTCGCTCTTTCGCTAGTTTATGGCGAGATGTATTATGCCCGAACGACAGGAACATTTGTATGGCGAAACGACGAGTTTAAAAAGAGGCTTTTATGGTGAGAAGCGTTATGGTATCTGGCACTTACATAATACATCTCACCATAAAGAAGAGATTTAACACTTGTCATTTCGACATAAAATTTGTCGCTTCGCCATAAAACTGTTTCTGTCGTTTGGGCATAATACATCTCACCATAAAGTAGGGATAGCCAAAGAGCAAACCTTTAGAACACGATTATGGCGTAACGAAAAAAACTTTATAACTTGACAGTTCACCATAATGCAATTCAACATAAAGCATCTCACCATAAACTAGGCGAAAGTAGGCTTTCGCTGTTCCTAGTTTATGGCGGGATGTATTATGCCCAAACGACAGGAACACTTTTATAGCGAAACAACAAGTTTGAAGAGAGGCTTTTATGGTAGAAGCGTTATGGCGACTGGCACTTTTTTTTAATGTCGACTTGCATGGAATTTGTCGTTTCGCCATAAAACTGTTTCTGTCGTTTGGGCATAATACATCTCACCATAAACTAGGGGCAACCAAAGAGCAAGCCTATTTTCGCCGTTTAAAACGCGATTATGGCGAAATAATAAAAACTTTAAAACTTGACAGTTCACCATAATGCAATTCAACATAAAGCTTCTCACTAGTCGAAAGTAGATTCTCTTTGGTTGCCCCTAGTTTATGGTGAGATGTATTATGCCCGAACGACAGAAACAGTTTTATGGCGTAACAACACGATTAAAGATGGGCTTTTACGATGAAAAGCGTTATGTTGACTTGCACTTTTTTATGTCGACTTGCATTGAAAAAGTCATTTATGGCGAAAAGCTTTATGTTGAAATGCAATATGCTCAAAATTTTGAACTTTTAAGAATGTTCAATTGCATAATGTCACCTTTTTAAAATCTGGATATTTATAAGGTTTATTTTTATGAATTATATGAATACATTTATGAATACGCCGAACTCTATAAACAGAGGAAAGGTTCGAACCGAAAACAAAGGCGTAAAAGAATTGACGACAATTTCACGGGTCGTCAGGTTCTGTTTACTCGTCACTTTCTCACACCCTCCCTTTAAAAAGGTTGTTTTCGCCGCGTTCGATATGAAATTCAAATTTAAGAAAGTTCATTCAAACGTTCCTCAAAGGTGGGAGGGGCCCAAGTAAAGGGAGGGAGAGAAAGAAAAAAAAAGATTCTTGACGCACGCGAGTACAGAAATAAAACGGGAACAAATTATGACAAACTGTTTTAACTGGGTCAAAACGGATAGTTTGGCTTTTAAGATTCCCCTTCCACTTAAAAAAAAAAAAAAACATTATAAAATTTCAATTTAAAATTGATGTTAAGAGACGGAGGGGGAAGTAAAAGGGAGGGGAAGTATAAACGAGGGACATTATAAAATTTCAATTTAAAATTGATGTTAAGAGACGGAGGGGGAAGTAAAAGGGAGGGGAAGTATAAACGAGGGGGAAGTATAATGGAGGGAAAGATATATCACTTAATACGGGGGCGATTTTTTCTTTGAAGTTTTGCTCCAATTCGGCGAGAAAACTTTTGTTTTTTTTTAAAAGTTTTTTCGTCTTTATTTGGCTTTTGAACACAATTAGTTAAATACGTACAAAAGATAATTTTTTAAATCAGAAAAACGTCATTTTTTATGATTAAAATAAAGAAATCTGATAAAAAGAGTTTGTACTTAAATTTATGAGGGTTTAATAAGGATAAAAGGTAAATAAAGTTTTTTCCTAACTACATTTAATTATTTGTTAATTGGGAGCAAATTTAAAACTTGATAAATTTTTTTTAGCTTCGTTGAGTTCAGATTTCTTCTAGATTGCAGCACAATCAAAAAGTTAAAAAAAATCAACATTTTCCCCCAAAAATTGGAGACTTTCAAAGAAAAAACGCAGCCAAATTTAATGGTATAACTGACCCTTAACCAAAATCTTCAAACAAAAAGTAAATTTTTAAAAGTACTTGTTTGTAGAGCTTCCAACGAAAACTACCTTAAAGAGAAGTAAAAATATAGGAGGGGGATGTATAAGGAGGGGAAGTATAAAGGAGGGGGAAGTAAAAAGAAGGGGACGTATAACGGAGGAGAATTTTAGGGAGGGGTAGTTCAAATAAGGGAAGTATAACGGATGGGGAATTACAACGGAGGAGGAAGTACAAAGGAGGGAAAGTATAACGGAGGGGGAAGTATAAACGAGGGGAAGTATAACGGAGGGGAAGTATTAAGGAGGGGAAGTATAAAGGAGGGAAAGTATAACGGAGGGGGAAGTATAAACGAGGGAAAGTATAACCGAGGAAGTTAAAAAGGGAAAAACATCAAATCCCGCAAAACATTAATGTCATGCCGAACTGTATCTTTTTGCGCCTTAAAATTCTGTGCGATTTCTAAGAAAGGGATCCTTAAACTTATAATTATTTTTTTTCTATGACTAAAAATCTCGTTTGTTAATATTAACGGCACACAAACAAGCGGTTAATTAAGATATCGATTTTGCATATCAAGAAGGCTTTTGTGTACAATCTCGATGTTTGCTTCATACTTGACCTTAAGGGTCTTTGCCAAGGGAGAGATTTACCCTCCCATTATCTTCTTAATTGAAATTCCCCCGAAGCGAAATATCGTAAAATATAAAAGATAAAAATAAATCGATAATATTGACTGTTGTACAGGGTATCAAACTTTGATTTAATCAAAGATGGCCGCAATTATATTCACGGAAATATATTTATAATAATTAAAAAAAAAAAAATTACAAATTTCAGGAAATTTATAGATTCAATTTTTCAAAAATTAAGAAAATCGTGAATTTTTAGAGTTTTTGAAAATTCATGAAACCGAACTTTTTTTTTTCTTCGATATTCTTATTTTCCCCTTTTATTGGGAGGGCGCCAGATCGAAATCGGACCGGATGTTTCTTTAATCCACAATTTTTAGTTTGATATCAATTTTTCTGTGAAGAAAATCTATTTTTACATTTTAATTTTTATTGCGTCTGTATTCCGCTAGAGGGGTTGATATCAAACAATTAACCAATAATAGAGGAAGAAATGACTTTGATAACGGGTAGTTCATGACGCGTTTCGGCTTAAAAAGCCTCGTCAGGTGAGCTATTCCCTCTGTCACAATTGAGTCGCTCCGGGTACGAAGGGCGAACTCAACATCGGACAATTTTTTTTTTCATTTTCAGATTCTAGACCTCTTGGTGAATACGCCCATATAATTTTTATGTTGAGTTCGCCTTTTTTCCCCCTTTAAATACGTAAAAACCGATATGCGGCAAAGCTCTAACTGCGATATCCGAGCGGGTACGAAGGTCGAACTCCACATCCTTCCACAACCCCCACTCCTTTTCCCATTCCAGGGCATGACTTTTCTGTTGAGTTCGCCCGTAACATAAAGCTTTAAAATGCGAATATCTCGAAACTACGTTTTGTTGAGTTCGCCCTTCGTACCCGGAGCGCCTAATTATTCATTTCTTTCTTTTCACTGTGAACCTATCTCCGAGAGGTTCAGTGGATAAAGCGGGAAGCAGGAAACAAACCCTAAAGCTCACAGCCGCCACCGTTCTCCAAGAGATAGAGCCACTCGCCACCTCATTATTGGTTTGTAAATGTGGTGTTAAAATGTAAATTTAAATGGCAGCAAATCTTTCATAAAAATTAAAAACCAATAATGAGGTGAGTGGCTCTATCTCTTGGAGAACGGTGGCGGCTGTGAGCTTTAGGGACGTTTTCCGGCTTCCCACCTTATCCACTAAATCTCTCGGAGATAGGTTCACAGTGAAAAAATGAGGCGCTCCGGGTACGAAGGGCGAACTCAACAAAACGTAGTTTCGAGGTACATATTCGCATTTTAAAGTTTGATGTTACGGGCGAACTCAACAGAAAAGTCATGCCCTGGAATGGGAAAAGGAGTGGGGATTGTGGACTAGGATGTGGAGTTCGCCCTTCGTACCCGCTCGGATATCGCAGTTAGAGCTTTGCCGCATATTGGTTTTTACGTATTTAAAGGGGAAAAATGGGCGAACTCAACATAAAAATTATATGGGTGTATTCACCAAGAGGTCTAGAATCTGAAATGAAATAAAAAAAATTTGTCCGATGTTGAGTTCGCCCTTCGTACCCGGAGCGCCTCAAATGATTGTGATAGAGAGAATAGCTCACCTGACGAGGCTTTTTAAGCCGAAACGCGTCGTCACAGTCATTTCTTCCTCTATTATTGGTTAATTGTTTGATAGTAAACTTTATTTTTCTAGAAATAGAAAAGGTCATAGCGTGTGAAGAAAAATGATTTTTAGTACAGAGTTTATTTTATTTAATTAGTGAAAATCAATGACCTATTTCTTCTTAATAAGAATGTGTAGCTAAGGGAGATGCTTCGTGTTACGTTTGTTTGGACTTAAAAACCTTCAAATATCTTAAGACTTAAAGATAAGCCCGTTAGAGATAACAAGCTCGCGTGCTTCAAGGTCGAAAGCAAAATGACACCTTTATCAAATAATTGCTCACATCTTGCTCAAATTGGGTTATTTTTAAATCTTATATAACGGATTATGCGTCACCGGAGGTTTTATTTTAAGAAAAGTGGTAGGGAGTTTCTTTTTCATCTCCCACCCGATTACCAATAACAAGAAAGTCCAGATGGCTCGCTACTTTTAGAAAGGGGTCGAAAAACGCTGAAAAACCGATCTTGTTGATAGGCGGTAATCGAGCGGTTAATAATCCGTTTTTAAAAACAAAAAAGCGGCTGGCTTCGCCCCAAATCCGTCAAAATGCAGTACCTGGCACTGCGGCCTAGTTAGTTCGATCGATAATGAGAATTAACTTTTTTGCTATTAAAAGTTACAGAGGGAGAAAGAATGAAAAAAAAAAACGGATATTCCACGACCGGTTTCGGCGTAATACGCCTCATCAGGTGGACTATTTCCTTATTTTTCATTCTCCTACACTTTTTACTGACTAGCCTCTAAAGTATTTTTTTACTACAAGTTAATCTCTACGTATAATCTCTACGAAAGAGGCTCAAGATGTTATTAGTTCATAGAAAGAGGATCAAGATGCCATCAGTTCGTAGAAAAAGGTTCAAGATGCCATAATTTCATAGAAAGAGGCACTAGATGCCATCAGTTCGTAGAAAGAGGCTCAAGATGTAAGCAGTTCGTAGAAACTGGCTTAAGATGCCATCACTACGTAGAAAAAGGTTCAAAGTACCATAATTTCATAGAAAGGGGCTTAAGATGCCATCAGTTCGTAGAAAGAGGCTCAAGATGTTATTAGTTCATAGAAAGAGGATCAAGATGCCATCAGTTCGTAGAAATAGGTTCATGATGCCATAATTTCATAGAAAGAGGCACTAGATGCCATCAGTTCGTAGAAAGAGGCTCAAGATGTAAGCAGTTCGTAGAAACTGGCTTAAGATGTTATTAGTTCATAGAAAGAGGATCAAGATGCCATCAGTTCGTAGAAATAGGTTCATGATGCCATAATTTCATAGAAAGGGGCTCAAGATGCCATCAGTTCGTAGAATGAGGCTCATGATGCCATCAATCTTAGAAAAAGGATCAAGATGCCATCATTTCGTAAAAGAGCCTCAAGATGTAAGCAGTTCGTAGAAAGTGGCTTAAGATGCCATCAGTTCGTAGAAAAAAGTTCAAGGTGCCATAATTTCATAGAAAGGGGCTCAAGATGCCATCAGTTCGTAGAAAGAGGCTCATGATACCATCAATCTTAGAAAAAGGATCAAGATGCCATCATTACGTAAAAAGAGCCTCAAGATGTAAGCAGTTCGTAGAAAGTGGCTTAAGATGCCATCAGTTCGTAGAAAAAAGTTCAAGGTGCCATAATTTCATAGAAAGCTCAAGATGCCATCAGTTTGTAGAAAGAGGCACTAGATGCCATCAGTTCGTAGAAAGATTAGGTATAAAAAGAGGTGGTGTAGTGACAATTAGGAGGTAGTGGGGCGTGGGGGGGGGGTGCCGAATAAACGGATAGTTTGTCCACCTTCCCGCAGGGTCCATAATACCGTCTAATGAAAGTCAAGTAAAAAGTGTAGGAGAATGAAAAATAAAGAAATAGCCCACCTGATGAGGCGTATTACGCCGAAACCGGTCGTGGAAAATCTGTTTTTTTTAATTCTTTCTCCCTCTGTAACTTTTAATAGCAACAAATACACACTTCCCTATTTGCGCGATTACGCATAAGCCAAAACCTTGTAGTAAAAAAATTAACTTTTTTGTTATAGGAGGATAGGTTCTGGGAAAGAAGATAAACGGCAAAGATACTGGAGTTATTCCCAGCAGGGTTTGACAGTCGATGAATTGGCGAGGCATCGCCGCAAACGTCCTCCGACAGGCTCAAGACCTCAAGATAACATCAAAATTTTTGAAGGTTCTTTTTCACATTTAAAGACTGAATATAAACGTCGCTACAGGCGAAACTCAATTTTAAAATCGCTGGAGAAGCTCAAACATGAAGATATTCTGAAGCTTGAAGGAGATCTGTATTTCAACGTTGAATACAACGACGAATTTAAGGAGTTTCCATTGGAGAAGGTCCTACCTACAAGAAGAAGAACTACACTTAGATTAGAAGGTGACTTTTTGTACTCCACAGAATCTGCAGACAGCTTCAAATTTGTTGAAGCAGAAAAAAGAAGTTCGTTAAGAAGAAACACCATTTTAAAGGAAGCTGGTGATTTTTTGGGAAGGATTTCCGAAGTACATGAAAGCTTCGTGGAGTTCCCGAATGTCAAAAGGCCCGATTTGCTGAGAAAAGATACCACTTTGAAATTGGAAGGGGACATCGAGATTTCGACTGAAGCAGGGGAGAAGTTTTTGGAGCATACGTTGGAAAAGCGGAGGAGTATAAGGCAGGAGGAGAATTTAAAATTGGAGGAAGGAGAGATGAAAGGGATTTCGGAGACGAGGACCGAGTTTGTGGACTACGGTCCGCAGAAAAGAAGGGAAACTATGAAGCCAAACAGGGATTTAGAGACAGAAGAAGATCGCTTATTCCAAGGAGAATACAAGGAAAAGTTCGTAGCGTATCCGGCGGCGAGGCCCGAAATCAAGAAGCCAGAAGGCAACCTGAAGCCGGAAGGTACGATGGAGAATGCGTCCGAATTGAAATCCGAATTCAAAAATTTCCCACGTTCCAGACCTATCCTCCACCGGAACAACTCGTTGCTGAAGCCCTCAGGGGACTTCGTGGCTTCTACGGAGAAGTCAGAATTCAAAGACTTCCATCCGCAACGTCCGACCATACACAGGAATAACTCTCACTTGAGGCCTTCGGGAGAGATGTCGAAAACGACGGAGAAATCCGAGTTCAGAAACTTCCATCCCGCAAGGCCCGTGATACGAAGGAACAATTCGAATTTGAAGCCAGAAGGACAAATGGAGAAGACCTCAGAGAAAGGAGCAGAATACCGAGACTTCCACCCATCACGTCCCGTTATACGAAGGAACAACTCTCAACTACATCCGGAAGGAGAGATGGTGAAGAGCACAGAAAAAAAGGACGAGTTTCGCGACTTCCACCCTCAACGTCCCATCATTCATAGGAATGATTCAGAGCTTCACCCCGAAGGAGAGATGGTCAGCATGACAGAAAAACGAGCAGAATACCGCGACTTCCATCCTCCCAGGCCAATCATACAGCGCAACAACTCCGAGCTTCACCCCGAAGGAGAGATGGTGAGCATGACAGAAAAACGAGCAGAATATCGCGACTTCCATCCACCCAGGCCAATCATACAGCGCAACAATTCTGAGCTTCACCCCGAAGGAGAGATGGTCAGCATGACAGAAAAACGAGCAGAATACCGCGATTTCCATCCTCCCAGGCCAATCATACAGCGCAACAATTCCGAGCTTCACCCCGAAGGAGAGATGGTCAGCATGACAGAAAAAAGAGCAGAATACCGCGACTTTCACCCTCCCAGGCCAATCATACAGCGCAACAACTCCGAGCTTCACCCAGAAGGAGAGATGGTCAGCATGACCGAAAAAAGAGCAGAATACCGCGACTTCCATCCTCCCAGGCCAATTATACAGCGCAACAATTCCGAACTTCATCCAGAAGGAGAGATGGTCAGTATGACAGAAAAGCGAGCAGAATACCGCGACTTCCATCCTCAACGTCCTATCATACAGAGGAACAACTCAATGCTGAAGCCATCTGGAGAAATGGAAAAAACTCCGGAAACATCACAGTATAAAAATTTAACCCAAGACGTCCCATCATCTTCAAAGCAGAGACGAATCTAAAGCCGGGCAATCGTATAGAAGAAAGATCGCGCGCTCTATCACCAAAAAAGACTATCTGCTGCTGGAAGGCGAAATAGAAATCAGGCCAGAACGAAGATACATACCGAGAACAATCGAACAGCTTATGAACGAAGATAAAGCCAGAACTGCTCCGCCGTTTTCGCGATCGATGCCTTCTTCTGATGACTCCGATGCGTATCCAAGTTCACAGACGTCCGGAAGAAGGTAAACATCGACATCCATCGTCTTCAATCAATTTAACCAAATTAACATAGTAGGTTATCGATATCAAGCTTGGCCGATATTGTGGCTGCTAAACTACCAAGGGTCGACGCATAATTTAGTATGTAAACCCTTTATAGACGCCATGTACATAAATGCTGTAGAAAGTATAGTCGAAATGGGGTCTAAGATAATGCCATTTCAATAGGGAAAAGTTTTTAAAAAACCATTAGGTCTTTTACTTTTTGAGTTATATTTTGATCTTTTCTTTTTGTGGTAGGGTGCCAGGGACAGCGACGCTTCCACGGACGAGGGCTCGAAGAAACCTTCTGCAGACAGACTCATCGACAGTAGAAGACAGCTCATCATCATACGAAAGGACCCAATTTCGACTCACCGTAGAAAACGTGGATGAGCCACAAATAAAAGACAAATCATTCGTCGTACTTCAAGACGACAACAACAACGACTACGAAAGCGATCCTGTGGAATTCGGAAAGAACCGATGGCTCCGTGGAAGCCTCCGGGACCGTGCGGAACCGTGGCGGCCGTCGTGGGCACTCAATCCCAACACGAAAGACGTCCCGACACCTAAATAACGACCAGAATCTAAAAACAGTCTTCCCCAAAATCCAGACGCCCCAGACCAAACGCTCTCCCTACCACTGGACCATGTCGACCAACGCCCCTCAGCAACAGCACATCAAAAACCCAGTCAAACTTCCCAAAAAACTACCCAAAATACCTACCAAAAAGTTAAAAACCACAAAACAAAAGATAAAAAATAAAAAAGATGCACGTAGCAATTAAGTAGCCATTACTGCCAGTGTTGTAATTTTTCTTATTTTTCTAATTTACACTTTTGTTTATTCATCTTTGCATCTTTTTAGAAAATTAGAAATTAGAAATCGCCTTTCCAAGACTGGCTAATCTATAACTTCTAGGGACAACTCCACTTCTTAAGATCTTAAGGAGAGTAAAAAGAGCGCCCTATTTTGTAGACGTTCCTAAATGTTGTAAAACCAAATTTGTAATTAAACTGCCACAATTAGAAACATGTTTTATTTCAAACCTCTTTCACTTCATTTAAGCGTCAAAAAGTGACATTTTAGCCCCCAAAAAATTAATTTCAAATCTGCACAGCTTGGAGAAGTTTTTAAATCTTATTAAGTTTCAAATGAGCCTAATATGGACTCCGTCTGATTAATAGTTTCAGCGCAGGAGCTTCGAACGTGCGGCAAAACGAGGTACCTTAAAAAATCAAAGAATTTGTTAAAATTACACATTTTAGGTCATATCTCCGAAACTATTCGTTCTAAGAGAAAAGTATATAAGTCATTTTCTATAGAGAATTGCACAAAGAATTATTTTGTACTTAGTGCTTATCTAGCTAGGAACAGCGGTTTTCGAGTTATTTAGAAAAATCCAGCGTTTTGATACATTTTAGACCCTATCTCCTTAACTATTCGTTCAAGCAGAAATATTTATGAAAAACCCAACTTTTGACACATTTTAGACCATATCTCCTTAACTTTTCGTTCTACGAGAAAAATGTATGAGTCATTTTCTATAGAGAATTGCATAAAGATTTATTTTGTACTTAGTCCTTATCTCTCTAGGAACAGCGGTTTTCGAGTTATTTAGAAAAACCCAGATTTTTGACACATTTTAGACCATATCTCCTTAACTACTGGTACTACGACAAAAATGTATGAAAAACCCAGCTTTTTGACACAATTTAGACCATTACTCCTTAACTATTCGATCTACGAGAAAAATGTGTTAGTCATTCTCTGTAGAGAATTGCATTAAGATTTATTTTGTACTTAGTCCTTATCTCGCTAGAAACAGCGGTTTTCGAGTTATTTAGAAAAACCCAGCTTTTTGACACATTTTAGACCATATCTCCTTAACTATTCGTTCTACAAGAAAAATGTATAAGTCATTTCCTATAGGGAATTGCATAAAGATTTACTTTGTACTTAGTCCTTATCTCGCTAGGAACAGCGGTTTTCGACTTATTTAGAAAAACCCAGCTTTTTGACACATTTTAGACCATATCTCCGAAACTATTCGTTCTACGAGAAAAATGTATAAGTCATTTTCTATAGACAATTGCATAAGACTTATTTTGTACTTAGTCCTTATCTCGTTAGAAACAGCGGTTTTCGAGTTATTTAGAAAAACCCAGCTTTTTGACACATTTTAGACCATATCTCCTGAACTATTCGTTCTACGAGAAAAATGTATAAGTCACTTTCTATAGAGAATTGCATAAAGATTTATTTTGTACTTAGTCCTTATCTCGCTAGAAACAGCGGTTTTCGAGTTATTTAGAAAAACCCAGCTTTTCGACACATTTTAGACCATATCTCCTTAACTATTCGTTCTACGAGAAAAATGTATGAAAAACCCAGCTTTTTGACACATTTTGACCGTATCTCCTTAACTATTCGTTCTACGAGGAAAATGTATAAGTCAATTTCTATAGAGAATTGCATAAAGATTTATTTTGTACTTACTCATTATCTCGCTAGGAACTGCGGTTTTCGAGTTATTTCAGAAAAACCCAGCTTTTTGACACATTTTAGACCATATCTCCTTAACTATTCGTTCTACGAGAAAAATGTATAAGTCATTTTCTATAGAGAATAGCATAAAGATTCATTTTGTACTTAGTCCTTATCTCGCTAGAAACAGCGGTTTTCGAGTTATTTAGAAAAGCCCAGCTTTTTGACACATTTTAGACCATGTCTCCTTAACTATTCGTTCTACGAGAAAAATGTATGAAAACCCCAGCTTTTTGACACAATTTAGACCATTACTCCTTAACTATTCGTTCTACGAGAAAAATGTATAAGTCATTTTCTATAGGGAATTGCATAAAGATTCATTTTGTACTTAGTACTTATCTCGCTAGGAACAGCGGTTTTCGAGTTATTTAGAAAAACCCTGCTTTTAGACACATTTTAGACCATATCTCCTTAACTATTCGTTCTACAAGAAAAATGTACAAGTCATTTTCTATAGAGAATATCATAAAGATTCATTTTGTACTTAGTCCTTATCTCGCTAGGAACAGCGGTTTTCGAGCAATTTAAAAGTTCCGGTTTGAAGAGCTTCCAACGATAACTTCCTCAAGGATACAGGAGGAGGAAGTATTAAGTAGGAGAACTAAATTTTTGTAAAAGTTGTGAAATAAATTTGGTGGGTATCGCAGTAAGTCTTGAGGAAGTTAGAAATTTTAGGTATTTTTTGTTGTTCGTTTTCTGTTTTTTGAAAAAAAAAATAAAAATTAAGTACCTAATAAATCGCCATTTTATTTTCCGTTAAAAAAATTCTTGAGGAAGTTAAAAAAAAAAAAAAAAAAAATTATTTTGAAAATTTTATATCAAGGTAGAAATTCAGTACGGTTAGCCAAAGAGAGGCCGCCCTCGAGCCGGCGAAGTGACTCACATTTCTGCCTAGAAAAATTATTAAGTAAAAAAAATTTTGGAAAATTAAATTTTAAAAACATGGAAAATTTTTAAATAATTCAAGGAATGTTTAGTGAAAATTTGGTGAAGATCGGACCAACAGTACGCCCACAGCGCTCATTTTAAATCTTTGAACAGTCATATCTCCGCCATTTTGAAAAATTTCGAAAAAAGCTCTCGTCATTTTCAAGATTTCTGTGAAAGGAAGCTTGTGTATAAATTTGGTGAAGATCGGATGAAAATTGCGGCCGTGAAGTGTTCCGGAAAAAGTGGCGACGGACGGCCGGACGGCCGGCACCACAGACAAAGTCAGGATCGGCAAAGATCACTTATCAGATTTATCCTACGGGGTCTGGAAGACCCTTTTCTAGTAACAGGGGGTCGGAGGGTATCACAGTAACTTCTTGAGGAAGTTAAAAAACAGCTTTTTGACAGTTTGAAGGGTAAAAAAAACGAAGATTGCATTATAAAATATTTGAAAATAAATATTTTATGCAGAAGCTTTTTAAAATTATTATTTCATTAAAAAAAATTGACGACACAACAGAAAAATCATAGCAAATAAATTATTTAAAAAAAAAAGAAAAAAAAAAAAGAAATACACTTAAGCCTAAACCTATTGCTTATCAATTAAATAACTATGCCCTATTTACAACTTGTATAAAAAATCTGCAAAAATATCCGATTGAGAAAAAACACTACCCGTAGCAGATATACAAAGAGTGAAGGGGGGAAAAGCAGTCTTAAAACATAAAATGCGAAGGAACCTGGTTTTTTTGAAATTAAAACAAAGTGATGTCAAGACTAGAAGTTGAGAATTTTTTTTTCTTGAGTATTTTTAATTAATACTGAGGATTCAAACAAAAAGTCTTAGGTAGTAACTTGAGAGCGAGGGAGGAAAAGAAACAAAAAAAAAATTAAAAAAAGCTTAAGATATGTTTTTTTTTTGTTTATGCTAAAAAAGTCAGTTTTGCCAACTTCACTAAAATTCTAATATTTTCTAATTTCTATAACTTATCGATGGGATCCTAACTATTCTATTATCACTGTTTTATCGGAAATAATCCGGTATTTATTATTTTTTCTTTTAAATATTATATTTACAATCGTATACTAATGTGTGTAATTGCACATTAAACGCTTCCTTATATAAATTTTACACACTATGACCAGCCCTTTGAAAGAGAACCTGAGTGAAGGTTAAAGGAAGGGTTTAATGCGGGAGAAAATGGAAGATTTTTTGACCTGCGGTGAGGTAGAAAAAAATATGTTTAAGGAACAAAATGTAACGAAAAATTCGGTTTTTTGGCCCGAAATACAAGCTATTTTTTGTGGTATAATTTTCAGGGTGTACAAAAATTGTTCGTAGGTGATTAAGTTGGCTATGAGAAAAATGGTTCAGATTGAGGGAGGCTGTGGCCTTTAGGAAAAGATTATTTAAAAAGGAACCCAAGGCAATAATTGATATATGGACTCCTGAAGGCGTTTTTTGGTGGTCAATTGAGAAGGAAAGAGGAAGGAAACTCAGTGGGTTGGTGATTGAGGACTCAGTCTTATATCCTTGGAAGGATTCCATGGGTTTTCGTCCTTAAAAAAAATCGGGAAGTCGTCATTTAGGCAGTAATACAGTCGAAAAGACGTCTTTTTGGCCATTAAATGGTTAAAAAAACGTAAAGTCGTCATTTCGGCCACAAAACCATCCTAAAGTCGTCATTTCGGCCAAGAAACAGTCGGAAAGACGTCATTTTGGCCATTAAACGGTTAAACAACCGTAAAGTCGTCATTTCGGCCAAAAAACCATCCTAAAGTCGTCATTTCGGCCATAAAAACCACCCTATAGTCGTCATTTTGGCCAAGAAACAATCGGAAAGACGTTTCGGGCATTAAACGGTTAAAAAACCGTAAAGTAGTCATTTCGGCCAAAAAAACCATCCTAAAGTCGTCATTTCGGCCATAAAAACCACCCTATAGACGTCATTTTGGCCAAGAAACAGTCGGAAAGACGTCATTTCGGCCATTAAACGGTTAAAAAACCGTAAAGTCGTCATTTCGGCCAAAAAAAACCATCCTAAAGTCGTCATTTCGGCCATAAAAACCACCCTAAAGTCGTCATTTTGGCCAAGAAACAATCGGAAAGACGTCATTTTGGCCGTTAAGCGGTAAAAAAGAACGTGAAGTCGTCATTTCGGTCAAAAAACCATCCTAAAGTCGTCATTTCGGCCAAGAAACCATCCTAGAGTCGTCATTTCGACCATGAAACAGTCGGAAAGACGTCATTCTGGCCATTAAACGGTTTAAAACCGTAAAGTCGTCATTTCGGCCATAAAACCATTCTAAAGTCGTCATTTCGGCCAAGAAACAGTCGGAATGACGTCATTTCGGCCAAGAAACAGTCGGAATGACGTCATTTCGGCCAAGATACAGTCGGAATGAACGTCATTTCGGCAAAGAAACAGTCGGAATGACGTCATTTCGGCCAAGAAACAGTCGGAATGACGTCATTTCGGCCATTAAACTGTTTTAAAAAACGAAAAGTCGCCATTTCGGCCATAAAGTCGTCATTTTGGCCAAGAAACAGTCGAAATGACGTCATTTCGGCCATTAAACTGTTTTAAAAAGCGAAAAGTCGTCATTTCGGCCATAAAGTCGTCATTTTGGCCAAGAAACAGTCGGAATGACGTCATTTCGGCCATTAAGCGGTTAAAAACCGTAAAGTCGTCATTTCGGCCATAAAACCATCCTAAAGTCGTCATTTCGCCAAGAAACAATCGGAAAGACGTCATTTTGGCCGAATCTGTCCGTCAAATCTGAAGCCCAAATCCTTCCAGGAGTTTCAAACCAGAATTGCGGTTGGAACAAAGCTATAATAAAATATTGAAACCAAAAACGATACTAAATTGTACACCCTGAACTACATTAAATTGTATACATAAAAATTAACAAAAAAAATTAGTAACAACAGGTACTAATGCTTGTTTTGGAAGCATGATACTGAAGGCAACTATGTCTTTTTACACAACTGATTGTACTGTGATGTAATAAAAATTAAAGCTAAAACTCAAACTTGAGGTATGAAGTCTTAATTGACATTCTTAATACTTTTAACATCTTCCCCAAACTACAAAACTATTTTGTCTTTATAAAAAAGTCTTCGTATAAAATATATGGAACATTTTGTCAAAGAAAATCCTTTGTACAGATTATTGTTAACTGATTTCACAGCCTTGTATAAAATAATAATTGTACTGAGAACAAGGCTGGCCGTGGTTTTTTAATTTTTTTAACCGCTAATACTTTGGTGAAAATGTAATCACTACTTGTGGAAGATTACCTACTTTCTAATTTCCCTTTATAATTTTTTTTTGGATTTTTAACATTTTTTTTTATTTTATACATAAAATTCTTAAAAGCTAATAACGTTAATATACTTAAAAATAAAATAAAATGAAAATTTAAAGAAAAGAGAGAGAAAGAGAGCGATTGTTAACGTCACACAATGCTTAAGTACTTACAAGTGTGAAAAAAATAACCTAACAACGGAATAGAGCATAATCATAATCATATTCATAATCAATTATAATCACAATTTTTTTATGGTTTAAAAAAAATTAGTGATTTTTTTTTCGAGAAAATTGCAGAAACAATCGTATTTTTACAAAATGATTTTATCAAAAAATTATATTTTTTAAAAATCATAATTATTTTTCCAAATTTTTGGCAAAATTTCTTATTTTTTTTGTTGCTAAAATTACTAATTTCTAAAAAAAAATTATAAAAAAATTTGCAAAAAACAATGATAATTTTAAAAAATCCGGAAAAAATTTGATCGTCAATCGAAAAATTTGATGACCAGCTTGGTGCCACAGAGTTTTCTTTAAATTCAAAATTTGAAAAAAACAATAGCTAGTGACGTATAAGTAAAACAATTCAGCTTGTTGCAATAGATTTGACACTCTAGTTCAGCTGAAAAATTGGGGAAAAAAATTCATATTTTTTTGTTGCTAAAATTACTAATTTCTCAAAAAAAAGTCATAAAAAATTTGCAAAAAAAACAATGATAATTTTAAAAATTCGGAAAAAATTTGATCGTCAATTGAAAAATTTGATGACCAGCTTGGTGCCATAGAGTTTTCTTTAAATTCAAAATTTGAAAAAAAAAAAAAAAAAAAAAAAAAAACAATAGCTAGAGACGTAAAAGTAAAACAATTCAGCTTGCTGCAATAGATTTGACACTCTAGTTCAGCTGAAAAATTAAAAAAAATTTCATATTTTTTTGTTGCTAAAATTACAAATTTCTCAAAAAAAGTCATAAAAAATTTGCAAAAAAACAATGATAATTTTAAAAAATTCGGAAAAAATTTGATCGTCAATCGAAAATTTGATGACCAGCTTGGTGCCACAGAGTTTTCTTTAAATTCAAAATTTGAAAAAACAATAGCTAGTGACGTAAAAGTAAAACAATTCAGCTTGCTGCAATAGATTTGACACTCTAGTTCAGCTGAAAAATTGGAAAAAAATTTTTTATCACAATTATGATTATGCCCTAAACTGCTAAAAAAAATGGTTTTTAAGTAGTTAAAGCGATTTTTTTTTAAATTGAAATGCCAATTTTGTGGACTTTTTTTTGAAAATTATGGCAGATTTTTGTGACGATCTGTGGAAAAATGGGTCTTCCAGAACTGTGGTTCTTTCTCTTTTAGCTGCCTGCTGTATTTCTGTGAGGATTTGCCCACTTGCTGGGTTATAAAGTAGTTTTAGGAAGTAAAAAAATGTGTTTTTGGGAACTTTGGTCGAGATCGGTAGTTAAAGCGAAGGTAAAAACTTAAGGTAAAAAATATCATCGGTGACGTTACCAAAAGGAACAAGAGATTCTTAAGAAGTAACAGAGTTGAGGAGCTCAAGTCGCGTTTTGAGGCTGCTGTATGCGATCTCGATGGCGGCTGATAATGTGTACTTTAAGGTTACCTTTTTGGTGACATTTTTTATCGCAGTAGGGACATGCGAATTTGGGCTCTTTCCCGCACTCCCATCGTTTATGGAGGTTCAGGCTTGTTTTCGAACGGTAGAATTTTGAGCAGGCGTCGCATTTGAAGTTGGCGTCTTTTTCCGTAGCGTTCGGCCTTCGGAGTTGGATCATTTTCGCTGTGTAGCCTGAGAAGCCGGAGACGGGCGAGATGCTACCTTCGGACATACGTTGAGTGTGTATCATGCCTAAGAAGTTTGGGTCTGCCGATATTGAGTTGTTTTTACCATCTTGGAACGTGAAACCTGAAAAAAATTCCATTTTGAGTCTTCCCCAACAAAAATCATCAAAGACAATGCCTGACAAATCAGGCAAAAAGTTTCTCATCTGGCAGAAGGAGAAAAAAACCCCAGAAAATCCGGTGAAGAACCAACAGGTCAGGACTGAATCAAAATCTAAACAGTGTTGCCAACTGTGTATAAACACTGTGACGACCTACCAGAAAGTCAGTTCTTAGGCCTTAAGACACGTCAAAAATTTTGTAAAAAAAGGAGTTTTTAGGCAAGAAGAACCAAAAATACTGTTCAACGGCTAATGGAATAAGGGAAACCTTAAATACAAAGAAAATGGGGTTTTCTGGCCTTAAGAAAGAGATAAAAAGGGATTTCCTCAGCTCAGAGAAAGGGAAACTTTCCCTTATATCATACGAGATTTCCTTGCGAGAGGAAAAAAATTAACCCTCTCGTGATATCAAAGGAGCTTTCCTTGCGAGAGGAAAAAAATTAACCCCCTCGTGTAATCAAATGAGCTTTTATAAAAATAAGGAATATGAGGAAAATTATGAGGAATGAATCACAAAGCAAGCAAATTAACTGATAAAAGGGATTTTATTGGCTGTCAGAGACAGAAAAAGCACCTAAAAATTTGATAAAATGTGTTTTTCCCATTGGAGAAGTGAGGATAACTCCATAAAATGAGTTAAAAACGCTGACGATACAAGGAAAACTCATTTGGAGAGAAAAAATCCAACAAGCTTTCCTTACGAGCGGAAAAAATTAACCCCCTTGTGTTATTAAAGGAGCTTTCCTTGCAAGAGGAAAAAAATTAACCTCCTCGTGTTATCAAACGAGCTTTTCTAGCGAGAGAAAAAAAATTAACCACCTCGTGTTGTAAAAAGAGCTTTTCTAGCGAGAGGGAAAAAATTACCCCTCTTGTGATATCAAACGAGCTTTCCTTGCGAGAGAAAAATAATTAACCCTCTCGTGTTGTAAAAAGACCTTTCTTTGCGAAAGAAAAAAATTAACCCCCTCGTGTTATCAAATGAACTTTTCTCGCGAGAGGAAAAAAAATTAACCCCTCTTGTGATATCAAACGAGCTTTCCTTGCGAGAGGAAAATATTAACCACCTAGTGTTGTAAAAAGAGCTTTTCTAGCGATAGGAAAAAAATTACCTCTCTCGTGATATCAAACGAGCTTTCCTTGCGAAAGAAAAAAATTAACCCCCTCGTGTTATCAAATGAACTTTTCTTGCGAGAGGAAAAAAATTTACCCCTCTTGTGATATCAAACGAGCTTTCCTTGCGAGAGAAAAATAATTAACCCTCTCGTGTTGTAAAAAAGAGCTTTCCTTGCAAGAGAAAAAAATTAACCCCCTCGTGTGATCAAATGAACTTTTCTTGCGAGAGGAAAAAAATTTACCCCTCTTGTGATATCAAACGAGCTTTCCTTGTGAGAGAAAAATAATTAACCCTCTCGTGTTATCAAACGAGCTTTCTTTACGAGAAGAAAAAAATTAACCCCCTCATGCTATCAAATGAGCTTTCCTTGCGAGAGGAAAAAATTAACCCTCTCGTGTTATCAAACGAGCTTTCCTTGCGAGAGGAAAATAAAAACCCCCTTGTGTGATAACACCAACGAGCTTTTTTTGCGAGAGGAAAAATATTAACCTCCTTGTGATATCAAACGAGCTTTTCTAGCGCGAGGAAAAAAAATTAACCACCTCGTGTTATCAAACGAGCTTTCCTTGCGAGAGGAAAAAAATTAACCCTTCTTGTGATAGTGAACAAGCTTTCCTTCCGAGAGGAAAGAAATTAACCACCTAGTGTTGTAAAAAGAGCTTTTCCAGCGAGAGGGAAAAAATTACCCTCTCGTGATATCAAACGAGCTTTCCTTGCGAGAGGAAAAAAATTAACCCTCTCGTGATATCAATTGAGCTTTCCCTGCGAGAGAAACAAATTAACCACCTAGTGTTGTAAAAAGAGCTTTTCCAGCGAGAGGAAAAAAATTACCCCTCTCGTGATATCAAACGAGCTTTCCTTGCGAGACAAAAATAATTAACCCTCTCGTGTTGTAAAAAAAAGAGCTTTCCTTGCGAGAGAAAAAATTAACCCCCTCGTGTTATCAAATGAGCTTTCCTTGTGAGAGGAAAAAAATTAACCACCTCATGTTATTAAACGAGTTTTCCATGCGAAAGGAAAAAAATTAGCCCTCTCATGTTATCAAACGAGCTTTCCTTGCGAGAGGAAAAAAATTAACCCTCTCATGATATCAAACGAGCTTTCCTTGTGAGAGGAAAAAATTAACCACATTGTGTTATCAAACAAGCTTTGCTTGCGAGAGGAAAAAAATTAACCACCTCGTGTTATCAAACAAGCTTTCCATGCGAAAGGAAAAAAAAATTAGCCCTCTCGTGATATCAAACGAGCTTTCCTAGCGAGAGGAAAAAAATTAACCACCTTGTGTTATCAAACAAGCTTTCCTTGCGAGAGGAAAATGAAAACCCCTTGGTGTGATAACACCAACGAGATAAAACAAACGAACTTTTTTGCGAGAGGAAAAAAATTAACCACCTCGTGTTATCAAACGAGCTTTCCTTGCGAGAGGAAAAAAATTAACCCCTTTTGAGATATCAAACGAGCTTTCCTTGCTAGAGGAAAAAAAGTTAACCCCCTCGAGTAATCAAACAAGCAGCAAGTGCGGCTAATCAACAGAAGAAAGCTCATGCATGCGCATTGCTTTTCTGGCTTGCGCATGCCCATTGCTCCGCTGGCTAGCGCAAGCATGTTGTATGGTATCGTTAAGTCATATGAACCAAAAAAATCAGGTAAAAGTGAGATTCTCAGCCAAAAAAAATCACAAATATCTAGTAAAATCCGATTCCCTAATTAAATGGCTAATGAAACGCCCAACACTCCAGTAAAAAGCAGTTTCTTGGCTGCAAAACAGAAACAATGTCGAAAATCTGGTAAGCCAAGCTTACCAACGGATCAAGGAACCCCCCCCCCCCCCAAAAAAAAAAACCAAGTGAAAAATTATGTTTTTCTGGTGAATAGCAAAGAAAACGCGCAAAACAAGAATCTCTGATACTCTTTAAAGCGAACCTTGATTTGTCTGATTAGATGGGCCCGGAAAAGACAGAGAATCATCGTTTTCATTCTCCATTTTATGAACAGATCCTTCCTGATAAGATTCGTCGCTCGAGTGGTAATTACTTAAGCCGTCGCTGATCGAATGCTCTTTCGGCAACTCCGCCTCCTCCTCACGATCATCATCATTCTCCTTTTCTGTCGTCGTCACTCTAAAACAAAAGCAGCGAAAAAATTTTAAAAATCAAAATTTTTATTATCTCATTTTACTTTTCTTCTTCCTCATTTGTAAGCCCTTTGATCTGGAGGGCGTTGGCCGCTTTTAAGAAAGTCGCCAGCTGATCTTGTGATACGTTGACTTCGCCGCGGTACATAAATTCCACGATCGCCACCAACTCGGAAAACTGGACATTATTCAGGATTATGATTGGATGCATGTCACCGTGCTCCATAAGAATTTCCTGGAAAAAAAAATTAAATTAAAAACTAGTCTGAAAACGAGACACAGTGATGCCAACCCACATAAAAAAGGAGCTTTTTTTGAAATAGTTGCCTACACTACGCTAGCCATCATAATCATGGTAAAGCAAACAGTGATGCCAACAGTACATCAACATACCACAGACTAAATATCTTGAATTTTAACAATGATGCCAACCGCCACACACAGATTTGCCAACCCACATACAAAAAAAAATTAAAATACCTATCTAAAATTGTCAGTAGTTGGCTGCACTGTTCAGAAAAAAAATGGGGCCAACAATGAGGACAAAAATAATTGACCCTGAATAAAAGTCTTAAATCTAAACTTAACAGTGTCACCAACTGTGTTAACATAAGAGCATGTTCTTATCAAAGTGATAGCAATCATAAAACAATAATGATGCCAACAGATAAGGACTGAATCATAATCTAAACAGTGCTGCAAACTGTGTTTAAACACTGTTACGACCTACTAAATTTGGCTACACTTAACTGCAAAGCCAACACCAACCAAAAAACAGTGTTGCCAACTGTGTTTAAACAATGCGACGTCCTACTAAATTTGGATACACTGATCAACAAGGCAATACCAAACCAAAAGAAAAACAGTGTTGCCAACTGTGTTTACCACTGTTACGACCTACTAAATTTGGCTACACTTATATGCATAGCCAACACCAACCAAAAAACAGTGTTGCCAACTGTGTTTAAACACTTCACGACCGACTAAAATTGGCTATACGTGTCTGCAATGCCAACACCAACCAAAAACAGAGTTGCCAACTGTGTTTAAACACTCTACGTCCTACTAAATTTGGCTACACTGATCTGCAAAGCCAACCCAAAAGAAAAACAGTGTTGCCAACTGTGTCTAAACACTTTGACGAGCAATTAAATTTGGCTACACTGATCTGCAAAGACAACTCCAACCAAAAACAGTGTTGCCAACTGTGTTTAAACACTATGACGAGCAATTAAATATGGCTACACTACTCTGCAAAGCCAACACCAACCAAAAAACAGTATTGGCAACTCTGTTTAAACACTGCGACGACCTACTAAATTTGGCTACATGGATCTGCTAAGCCAACACCAACACAAAAAAAAACAGTGTTGCCAACTGTGTTTAATCACTCTGACGTCCTATTAAATTTGGCTACACTTATCTGCTAAGCCAACACCAACAAAAAACAGGGTTGCCAACTGTGTTGAAATACTGTGACGACCTACTAAATTTGGCTACACTGATCTGCTAAGCCAATACCAACAAAAAACAGTATTGGCAACTGTGTTTAAACACTATGACGACCTACTAAATTTGGCTACATGAATCAGCTAAGCAACACCAACAAAAAAAACAGTGTTTCCAACTGTGTTGAAACACTGTGACGTACTACTAAATTTGGCAACATGGATCAGCTAGGGCAACACCAAAAAAAAACAGTATCGCCAACTGTGTTTAAACACTGTGACGACCTACTAAATTTGGCTACACTGATCTGCTAAACCAACACCGACCAAAAAAAAACAGTGATGCCAACGTGTTCGCATATTGCCTAAATTTTAGGTAAATTGAGAAGAAATTGAAAAAATAATAGAGTTCAGATACGAAGGTAATATGATGGGGGGAGAAAAGAAATAATTTTTTTTAAGTAAATAGAAATTTAAAAATGGAAATTTTAAGGTTATAAATTATAATATCTCATCCATTTTTTTCGGGAGGGGAGGAAGGGTCCCCCTGAAATCGATAAAAGATGTAAAAAAAAGTTTGAGGAGTAGGAGGAGGGGGATGAAATTTTAGGGTGTCCATTTTTAATTTAATATTTTGTTCTTATTCACCTTAAAATATGGACTGCAGGCGGAAAGTATCATTTTGTGGGCTTTGATCTGCTTCCCGCTCGCAGCCAAAGTGCAGTCGACGAACGTGTTCGAGTCGAGAAGGGAGGAGAAGAGCGAAATAAGCGTGTCTTGATGATTGTTCCATTTGAGGCAGAAATGTTGGTTGGCCGTCATCGCTGGCGCCCAAAAACTTCACGGAAAACTTCAATAGAAAACTTAAAAAACTTCAAAGAACGGAAAAAAACATTTAAAACGGACGAAATTTTAAGGGGAGCACAGTTTTTGTTGTGAAAAATGAGGGAGGGGGGAATTTTAGAGCAAAACAATAACACACCGAGGCTTTAGCACTTTAGGAACCTCTCCGTTCCGTTCCTGATACTACCCGTTCCAAAAACATTCCCTCTTTACCCCACCACCAAATCTTCATTTCAAATAACTAAATATTCTCATAAATTTCGTCATTTCATACATCAAAAAATCATAAAAACAATAAAAATAGACTAAACACCATCAAAAATAAAAAGAAACCGAAAAAAATTTGATCAGCGTTCTTAGGAGCTGATACTTTCCGATCCTGATGTTACTGCTTAAAATAATAAAACCGTTATAATACGTCAGATAAAAAATTGAAATAATTAGATAAAAGTTATAATTAAAATAAAGAGCTTAAGGAGGTATGATGGTTTTCAAGTGAGTTGCTTTGCAAATTTTTCGTTGTTAACAACGGTTTTCGGTTTTTCCCTTCTATCTCGGAAACCGTCGCTCAAAACGAAAAAATGTCCTAAGTAAAAGTTGTAGGTACAAAGATTTCCTACAAAAATTTTTTTATTCATTATTTGCGTAAGAGCAATATTTAAGGAGTTATGAGGTTAATACTAATAATCCTACAGAGCCTGTCTGAAAACTTAAAACCTTCATATCTCCTAAAATATTGCTCTGACGGAAAAACCAATAAGGTATTTTATGTAGTAAATTTTTGTAGCTACAACGTTTACTTAGGACATTTTTTCGTTTTGAGCGACGGTTTCCAAGATAGAAGGGAAAAACCGAAAACCGTTGCTCACAACGAAAAATGTACAAAGCAACCAACTTAAAACCCTCATATCCCCTTAAAAATACAATATTTTATAAGATATTCAGAAAAGAGCAGCGAAGAGCTGATCCTCATTGGTTTTTAAAAAATTAAGATACTTTGTTCCAACTGCAGTTTGAAACTGGAGCATGCGCAGCAGGATTTGGACGTCAAATTTGACGTCAGGTGACTTTAGATTTGATCTAACAACGATTTGAAGACGTCAAATTTAACGTTAAAATCCTTCCGCGCATGCTCCATTTTCAAACTGTGGTTGGAACAAAGAAATTATATTTATAAAGTCATTATTGTGGGTAGTTTGAGATGAGATGAGGAATTAAAATTGAATTTTACTGATAGTTCCTTGAGTGTTCTTCACTGTTCTCGAGTAACTGATACTTTTAAGAGGGATTCTGACAACATGGCGGGAACTTTTTTTTTCTCCTTTTTTTTCATTAGCGTTACTAAAACTGAATCCGGGTTGGTAAATTGCTTCATCTTTTTTTCGTTCTTTTCGCTCTTTTGGTTCGACGACCTTCTTTCTCTTTCATAACCGGGCGTAACGACCCGAATCCGGCGAAAATGGCAATAAAAATATTTTTTATAAAATTTGTTTAGGTAATGAAGTGTAGGAAATGCCGGCCTGGAGATGCCTCTGACCTAGGTAGAAAAAATGTGAGTCTTCGCCCGGCCAGAAGTCATAGAACGGGCGTGAAGAACCCAATTTTCTCCCTTCGATTGAAATAAAATTTCAAGGATTAAAAAAAATTGCATATATAAGGCTATCCACCCAGCCTTGAGTCAGTTTTAACGACTGTTTAGCAGCCGAGAAGACACCTTAACGACTGTTTAGCTGGCAAGAAGAAGACTTAACGACTGTTTAGCTGCCAAGAAGACGATTTAACGACTGTTTAGCTGCCAAGAAGATGACTTATCGATTATTTAGCTGCCAAGAAGTCATTTAGCTGTCAAGGAGACGATTTTACGACTGCTTAGCTGCCAAGTAGATGACTTATCGACGATTTAGCTGGCAAGAAGATGACGTAACGATTATTTAGCTGCCAAGAACACGACTTAACGACTGTTTAGCTGCCAAGAAGATGACTTATCGACTATTTAGCTGCCCAAAAGGCGAATTAACGACTGTTTGGCTGCCAATAAGAAGACCTAACGACTATTTAGCTGGCAAGAAGATCACTTACTACTATTTAAATGCCAAGAAGACAATTTAACGACTGTTTAGCAGCCAAGAAGACGACCTAACGAATATTCAGCTCCCAAGAAGTCATTTACCTGCCAAGAAGACGACTTAACAACTGTTTAGCAGCCAAGGAGACGATTTAACGACTATTTAGCAGCCAAGAAGACGACCTAACGAATATTCAGCTCCCAAGAAGTCATTTGGCTGCCAGGAAGACGATTTTACGACTGCTCAGCTGCCATGTAGATGACTTATCGACGATTTAGCTGGCAAGAAGATGACTTATCGACTATTTAGCTGCCAAGAACTCGACTTAACGACTGTTTAGCTGACAAGAAGATGACTTATCGACTATTTAGCTGCCAAGAAGGCGAATTAACGACTGTTTGGCTGCCAATAAGAAGGCCTAACGACTGTTTAGCTGCCAAGAAGAATGCCTACCGACTATTTAGCTGCCAAGAAGATGACTTACGACTATTTAAATGCCAAGAAGACGACTTAACAACTGTTTAGCAGCCAAGGAGACGATTTAACGACTATTTAGCAGCCAAGAAGACGACCTAACGAATATTCAGCTCCCAAGAAGTCATTTAGCTGCCAGGAAGACGATTTTACGACTGCTCAGCTGCCATGTAGATGACTTATCGACGATTTAGCTGGCAAGAAGATGACTTATCGACTATTTAGCTGCCAAGAAGACGGCTTAACGACTGTTTAGCAGCCGAGGAGACGATTTAACGACTATTTAGCAGCCAAGAAGACGACCTAACGAATATTTAGCTCCCAAGAAGTCATTTAGCTGCCAAGAAGACGATTTTACGACTGCCTAGCTGCCATATAGATGACTTAACGACTAATTAGCTGCCAAGAACACGACTTAACGACTGTTTAGCTGACAAGAAGATGACTTATCGACTATTTAGCTGCCAAGAAGACGATTTTACGACTGCTTAGCTGCCATGTAGATGACTTATCGACGATTTAGCTGGCAAGAAGATGACTTAACGACTGTTTAGCTGCCAAGAACACGACTTAACGGCTGTTTAGCTGCCAAGAAGTAGGCCTGCCGACTATTTACCTGCCAAGAAGATGACTTACGACTATTTAAATGCCAAGAAGACGACTTAACAACTGTTTTGCAGCCAAGAAGACGACCTAACGAATATTCAGCTCCCAAGAAGTCAATTAGCTGCCAAGAAGACGATTTTACGACTGCTCAGCTGCCATGTAGATGACTTATCGACGATTTAGCTAGCAAGAAGATGACTTATCGACTATTTAGCTGCCAAGAACACGACTTAACGACTGTTTATCTGACAAGAAGACGACTTATCGACTATTCAGCTGCCAAGAAGGCGAATTAACGACTGTTTGGCTGCCAATAAGAAGACCTAACGACTGTAAGAAGCGAATAGGCAAAAACCATCCAGGGATGCCGAAAGGCTTCTTTTTGTGATAATTACTACAATTTTTCATATAAACAAATGATTTCTTTTAATTTTTTCTGAACAAAATTGTTTAAATTTTTGGTGGAGGCGGAAATGCTGGTGAAAGAATATAGAATAACGCTTCCGATGAGCGTGGAGGAGTACAGAATCGGGCAGCTCTACACGATATGTCGGATGAGCAAAGGCGAAACCGGAAAAGGCGAAGGCGTCGAAATTCTTAAGAGCGAAGAGTTTTATGGAAAGAATTTGTTTGCTAATTACGACTCTGGATTGTATTCTTCTAAATTTTATTATTTAAAAGAGAAACTTCCTCTTTTTCTTCGACTTATGGCGCCGAATTCTTGCGTTCGATTGCTTGAAGAGTCTTGGGACGCTTACCCTTACTGTAGGACCACTTTGACCAATGAGGAGATGAAAAACGTTTTTTTTCGTTTTGCTCGAAAGTCTTCATTTGGATGGGCAGATGGAAGAAAACGTCCATAAATTGGAAGGATGCCGACTCGGTCGTCGTGAAGTCGTCGAAATCGACATAGCGAACGATCCAGTCCACTACGACGACTACGACCCCGAAGAGGACCCAGCACATTCTCTCGGCCAAAACTGGAAAGACTCCTTTCAAACTATGACCGCATACAAACTTCTCACGTGCAGTTTCGAATGGTTCGGCCTGCAAGACAAAGTCGAAAATCTCATCCACAAAATAGCTAAACGGCTTTTCCTCGTTTTCCATCGTAAAATGTACTCGTGGATGGACGAATGGAAAGGACTCTCGATGGAAGATATCAGAAGCTTAGAAGAAAGGACAGCAGCTCATTTGGAAGTTAGAAGAGAAGCGAAATATCTACAGGGGATGAAATTCCAATAAAAATTAGACCACTACGTTTTTCGATATCCTAATTAAATGACGAACTAACGACTGTTTGGCTGCCAATAAGAAGACCTAACGACTGTTTAGCTGACAAGAAGACAACTTAACGACTTTTTAGCTGTCAATAAGAAGACGTAACGACTATTTAGCTGCCAAGAATACATTATAAAGACTGCTTAGCTGACAAGAAGACAACTTAACGTCTGTTTAGCTTCCAATAAGAAGACCTAAAGACTGTTTAGCTGCCAAGAAGACATCTTATCAACATTTTAGCTGTCCATAACAAGACTTCATCTCACTATTAAGCTGCCAAAAATTCACAACTTGCCAGTTTAAAAAGTGATGCAAATTTTGGGATGACCGCAATTTTGTTGAGTATATTTAATGTTTCTCTCTGTGTATGCTTTTTGCGGAGAGAGCTAAAAAAATTATTTTTACCCGACACGAAATTGGGTTCGGACTCCTCAAAGGAGCTTTCGGGGGCGGTCGGGTCGCCGGATGGTTGGCTACGGCGGTTTTCCCACCCCTTTTCTGACGAAAACATAATTTCGTAAGCCCGATTAGATTAGAGTCTAGAGACGCGTTCAGTGTGCTCCCTGCCTTTCAAACAACCGAGCACGTCCAGTAATTAAGAAATTTTCAAAATGTAAGCAGTTAAAATCACCCTGTATATTTTTTGTGATATCCAAACCCCCTGAAAACACCTCAAAAACCTTTTATTGATTTTTTTCTTACATATTTTTTTCTACCTATTACAACTCCTGTTTATCTGTACATAAAAATAAAATACGACAATAAATGAAATGAAATTATATTTTATTATTATGGAGGTGTAAGAACGTAATAAAGAGGGAAAGTACTACTTTATTACTCTGGTGACTTTATTTACACCTAAAGCCCGGAAGACATGTTTTTTCATCATTTTAACTTTATAAAATAAATAAAATAAGGGTAAAATATCCACAAAATAGAAAATCGACCCATTTTCCTCCTGGGCTTTTTTCACGACTCAACGGCTCCATGGCGAGGGACGCAGGCTTGAAAACGTAAAACTTTTTTTTCTCTGTCGAATGAGATGAATTTAATTTTATATAAGGATATTAGGATGGGTGAAAATCAATTTCAAGATGGAGCCCATGTTTTTTTTTATTTATTAAAAAGGAAAATGAAAAAGGTTTTCCAACCTCTTTTGACAGAGAAAAACTCTTTTTAGAGTATTTTTTTCTTAAGTTATTTTCGGCTCATCGAAGAAAACATGTTCTCCTTGTTTTATATCTCTCAAAATCATAATTTTTAAATAGTTTTCTCGATTTTTGACCAAGAAAAAACACCCATTTTCAGACTAAAATATAAAGAAAACCATTCTGACATTTTTTGACCAACAAAACACCTTTTAAATTAGTTAAGGCGTTTTCCCGGTGTTATTTGCCATCACAGCGAAGAAAGGAAAGGGGAACTACCACAAAAAAAATCCTTCAAACTTCCTTAAAGAAGTTATTGTGATACCCTCCATGTCGGGTTTTTGGGGAAGGGTCTTCCAGTCCCCGGAGGAACAAATCGATTTTTACCGATCTCAAATTTGTCGGTGGTGCCGGCCGGCCGTAGCATTTCACGGCCACAGTTTTGAACCGATTTTCACCAAACTGCTAGGGAAACAACTTCTATCCTACAAGGGATGAATTCCAATAAAAGTTAGACCACTACGTTTTACGATTTCCTAACTAAATGACGAATTAACGACTGTTTAGCAGACAATACGACTGCCTAATGACTGTTTAGCTGCCGAAAAGAAGAATTAACGACCGTTTCGCTGCCGAAAAGAAGAATTAACGACCGTTTCGCTGCCAATAAGAAGACTTAACGACTGTTTATAGGTCAACAAGACATTTTAACGGCTATTTAACGACGGTTTATTAGACAACAAGACTGTTTAGGTGCCAAGAAGTCAACGACTGTTTAGCAGACAAGAAGACCTAACGACTGTTTATGCTGACAATACGACCTAACGACTGTTTAGCGGCCAAAAAGGCGAATTAACGACCGTTTCGCTGCTAATAAGACAACCTAACGACTGTTTAGCTGCCAAGAAGACCTTATAAACAATGTTTAGCTGACAAGAAGACCTTTTAAACACTGTTTAGCAGACAAGAAGACCTAACGACTGTTTAGCTGACAAGAAGACAACTTAACGACTTTTAGCTGCTAATAAGAAGACCTAACGACTGATTCTCGGCCAACAAGACATTTTAACGGCTATTTAACGACGGTTTATCAGCCAATATGACTGTTTAGGTGCCAAGAAGTCAACGACCGTTTATCTCACAAGAAGACCTAACGACCGTTTATCTCACAAGAAGACCTAACGACTGTTTAGCTGACAAGACGACCTAACGACTGCTTAGCTGCCAAAAAGACGAATTAACGACCGTTTCGCTGCCAATAAGAAAACCTAACGACTGTTTAGCTGCCAAGAAGACCATTTAAACACTTTTTAGCTGTCAAGAAGTCCTTTTAAGCACTGTTTAGCTGACAAGAAGACAACTTAACGACTTTTTAGCTGCCAATAAGAAGACTTAACGACTGTTTATAGTTCAACAAGACCTTTTAACGGCTATTTAACGACAGTTTATCAGCCAATATGACTGTTTAGCTGCCAAGAAGTCAACGACTGTTTATCTGACAAGAAGACCTAACGATTGCTTAGCTGACAAGAAGACCTAATGACTGTTTAGCTGACAAGAAGACCTAACGACTGTTTAGCTGACAATACGACCTAAAGATTGTTTAGCTGCCAAAAAGGCGAATCAACGACCGTTTGGCTCCCAATAAGACAACCTAACGACTGTTTAGCTGCCAAGAAGACCTTTTAAACACTTTTTAGCTGACAAGAAGACCTTTTAAGCACTGTTTAGCTGACAAGAAGACAACTTAACGACTTTTTAGCTGCCAATAAGAAGACTTAACGACTGTTTATAGGTCAACAAGACCTTTTAACGGCTATTTAACGACTGTTTATCAGCCAATATGACTGTTTAGCTGCCAAGAAGTTAACGACTGTTTATCTGACAAGAAGACCTAACGACTGTTTAGCTGACAAGACGAACTAACGACTGCTTAGCTGACAAGAAGACAACTTAACGACTTTTTAGCTGCCCAAAACAAGACATCATCGACTGTTAATCTGCCAAGAAGAGGTTATAAGACTGTTTAGCCGACAAGGAGACGACTTAACGACTGTTTAGCTGCCAATAAGAAGACCTAACGACTGTTTAGCTTCCAACAAGAAAACCAAAAGACTATTTGGCTGCCAAGATGACTACTTTACGACTGTTTAGATGCCAAGAAGTTCACTTAACGACTATTTACTTGCCAAGAAGACGACTTAACGACTTTTTAGCTTCCAACAAGAAGATTTAAAGACTGTTTAGCTGCCAAGAATCGTAATTATCATTTTAGTAGGGAGAAATTTTATTCTATAATAGTGGAAGTATAAATATACTTCCACGCCTTACGAGAGTGATCTCTCTTCCGCAAAAATCCCATTATTTCTACCTTGATACTAGAAAAATTAAAAAATTAAAAAATTTTAAAAAAACTCGGAAAATTTAAAAAAATAGAAATTTAAAAAAAAATGCAAATTTTCCACAAAAAAAAAACTCGAAAAAACAAACTTGGAAAATTTTTCGAACAAAAAAACAAAAAACTTCCCCCTCTGTTATACTTCCCCTCCCTTATACTTCCCCCTTCTTTATACTTTCCCTCCATTATACATCCCCCTCTCGTTATACTCCTTATACTTCCCCCTCCTTTATTACGACTACTTCTCTTTAAGTAAGTTTTCTTTGGAAGCTCTTCAAACCAGTACTTTACCCAGATTTTTGGGTTTATCTACATCGAAGTTGTCTATTTTGATCATTTTAAAGGAAAAAAAAAGAAAAGAAATGTTATACCCTGAAAGTGGAGGATCGCGTCCCGGCATTCACGCGGCCGGGGTGACGAAGACTCCCAACCCAAAAGAGCACCAGTTGAATGCTGGCGACCAACCTGGAAACATCTCGCTTCAACGACGCTCCCGATTATGACCAAATCAAGTACGTAATTTCTGAAGAAAAAAAAAAAAAAAAAGAAATTAATAAAATTATATTCAATCAGAAAGATAAAGAGAAAAAAATTAAAATAACTCCCGAATGAAATTTTCAATGATACTCACACACAAAAGTCAATACTTACATACCTTTTTTTGTCATAAAAACTAAAAAAAATTTAAAAAATCTACCTAAAATGTGCAATTTTGGATCGTTTTTTTGACTTTAGGTTACTTGAAAACGAGTTGTCAGAGACGAGACAACGATTTTATGTTTATTTATGAGTTGTCTCCGGGACATCACATCGATCCAACCTCTTAACTTATTTATCAAGAAAAAAAAAAAAAAAAAGACTTTCTATTGTATAAGTTAAAAAAAAGGTTTTTTAAACTCTTCTGTTTTTCTGTACATTTTCATCTTCACTTAGGGCTAATTGGAGTTCCACTTTTAGATCTTTTGATACATTAAATTCCTAAATAACAAAATTAAAACGACGTTTCTTTTTTACGAAATTAAATTAAAAGATATTTTTAATTGTTTTAAGGGGAGAACGAAACGTTAATAAAGTTTAACCCTTCTTTAGATTTTAAACTCTTGGATAAGTAGGACTTTCGACAAGTTCCTTTTAAACTTAAAAGCATTTCTCAAAATGGAATAATGGAAAAACGTGATTTTGACCACCATTTTTTAAATTTGGCGCTAATTGGTGTTTATTTTAGCATTTTTTGAGCGCTTAAAATCATGAAATTGCCTGTCGAAAAAATTCTTAATCTCCATGTGCCTTCAATATCGAAAAAAAAGCATAAAACCTCATAATTTTTAGAGAGGGAACTCCATTTTGGGGCAATTTGAAGGTTGATATTTAATTAGGTGTCAGAAATTGCTTTTCTTAACTCGAGACAAGGGGTCAATATTGGAATTTTGTGCTTTCTATCCTTTTCTATTTTATGGGAAGATTAAGTTAGAAAAGATTGAAATCTCGTTAATCCGTAAGCTCGGAAAACCTCTTCACTCTTATTTGGAGGCTTATCCCTCTTCCCGACGGATTTTGTTTTTTTCAAGACGAATTTGTGACTTGAGAAAAAAAGAAGTGTTTTTCGACTAATTGGGTGAATCTTTAGGGAGATTTCCGTATTTAGTTTCAATAAAGAAAAGATAAGTTTCAGATGACATTCTGACCTTCGGATGGTCACGATCTCTTATATCCTTGGAGGAGATGAAGATGAAAAAAAAATTTTTTTTAATTTTTCCTAACACTTCATTAGGTTTTATTTCTTCATATAAAAAAGTAAAGTCATGTGAAAATTTTTTGCGATTTTTTTCCCTCAATTTTTCGGCCAAGAAATTCCCACTTATCTTTGTCTTCTTCTTTAAAAAAAAAAGAAAAGATAAGAAAAAGAAAAAAAGTACCTACAAGTTTAAAGAGCTTCCAATGAAAACTTCCTTAAAGAGAAGTAACAATATAGGAGGGGGAAGTATAAAAAAGGGGGAGGTATAACGGAGGAGGGAAGTATAAAGGAGAGGGAAGTATAAGGGAGAGGAAGCTCAAGGAGCCTGTTAACTCTTTAAGTTATTTAAGTTTTCGTGTTTCATTAGGTTTTTTTTTAATTTGCAGTTTTTTTTTCGAAAATTTTCCAGTTTTTTTTCGAAAATTTTTCTAAGTAATTTTTTTTTTCAATTTGCAAGTTTTTTTTCTCTTTTTTAAAGGTAGAAAGGTAGAAATAATGGGATTTTTGCCGAAGGGAGGTCCCTCTCGTAAGGCGTGGAAGTATGAAATTCCTCCCTACTAAAATGATAATTAATGTTATAAATCAATGCCTTTTGACAGAGAAAACCCCTATTTAATCAGATTTTCGGGAGTTTTTTTTCTTTCTCATTTTTCAATCATATGTATTATTGATAGAAAAACGATTGTTTAGCTAGCCTAACCACTGTTTAGCTTAGAAAATGACGATAGAACAAATCTTAGCTGACAATATGAGGATCTAACGACTGTTTAGCTGCAAATACGACGATGTTTAGCTTCTTCCTATTTTTTCCAAAGTTTTTGAAAAAGTCGTGAAAATTCGCCTGGTCAGCTTCTTCGAATGTTACAATCTATTTAATAACAATCAATTTGGTTTTCGTGAAGGGAAGAACACTGCTCTAGCTATTGTTGACTTGATGTCTGAGGTATTTGAGAACATTGATCGGAAGCTGTATTCGCTTGTGACATTTTTTGATTTACCCAAGGCCTTTGATACGGTGCCACATAACATACTGCTTGGCAAATTAAAAAGGTACAATTTCTCGAACGAGTCCTTTTCCTTTTTTAGTAGCTATCTTTTGAATCGTAGCCAATGTGTGCATTCTAATGGGACGTTCTCCTCTTTTAGACCTATATCGTGTGGTGTACCTCAGGGATCTGTTTTAGGCCCCATATTGTTCTTAATTTTTATTAATGACCTTCCATGGAAATTTCCCGACATTAAATTCTGTTTGTTTGCTGATGATACTTCCTGTCTTGTAAGTGGTAATGATTTATCTACTGTTGTTGAACAGGGAGAGATCTCCGTTGTACATTTTAAGAATTGGTGCGCAAGCAATGGAATGACTCTGAACTTAGCTAAGACTGAACAAATGCTTTTCACTACGAGAAATCGGAGTGAGTTGGATTGCCCTGAGTCTGTCAGGTTTTTAGGTGTCCTTTTGGATGGTAGTATCACTTTTGAGGCTCACTGCGCTCTTTTATCAAAAAAACTTTCTTCGTGTGTTTACCTTCTTAGGAGATTAAAAAGTGAAATCAGCCAAGAATATCTCTCCATTTCCTTTCAATCGCTTTTTCAAAGTCAAGTAAGGTACGGTATCCTCATCTGGGGTCATTCTACACATATGGTGGACATATTCTCAGTGCAACGTAGGGCTGTACGAGTTGTTGCAGGCATCGCATTCATGGATGATTGTAGACAGTTTTATATAAAGTACAATTTCTTGACCGTGCCCTCTCTCTATATTTATGAGTGTCTGCTGTATACCAATGTAATCTTGACTCACTTAATATGGTTGATCATAATTACGAAACAAGGCAAAAAGGCAACCTGGTCGTCCCTTTTACAAGGCTCCAAAGAACCAATAATTTTAAAGTATGGGGTGTAAAGTTTTTTAACAAGCTTCCTAAGTCTATTGCCGTTCTACCACTTGAAAATTTTAAAATTAAAATTAAAAATATATTACTCAGAGAAGCCTTTTATTCATTTGAGGAATTTTTTAAACTCGACAAATTTTGATGTTATGTACCTGCTCTAGTCCTGATCTTTTGTGATAAATTATGTTCCTCAGATAGTTTCCTTTTTATGTTTAAGTCCCTTGATTTTAGTATTAGTTTTTATGTTTATTGTTAATGACAAATGTTTTATTGAAAATTTATTTATAAATGAAAATGTGATAATTTATGAAGCTTGTGACGCGTACAATTTGAATTTTCTCTATTGTACTATGTTTAATAAATAAATAATAAAAATAAATAAATAAATAGATCTAGTGACAGTTTAGCTGACAAAATGACGATCTTAAACGGTTTAGCTGACAAAAAGTTGAATTGTCTGTTTACGACTGTTTAGCTGTTTAGCTGATCTAACGACGTTTTAGTAGACAATTTGACCATCTAACTACAGTTTAGATGCAAATACGACGATCTAACGACTGTTTAGCTGACAATAAAACGATTTGACGGTTGTTCAGCTGATAATAAGACTATCTAACCACTCTTTAGCTTAGAAAATGACGATAGAACGAATCTTAGCTGACAATATGAGGATCTAACGACTGTTTAGCCGCAAATGAGACGATCTAGTGACAGTTTACCTTACAAAATGACGATTTAAAGACTGTTATCTGATAATATGACGATCTAATGACAGTTTAGCTGACAAAGTAACCATCTCAAGAATGTTAAGCTGCAAATACGACGATCTATGACATTTTAGTAGACAATTTGACCATCTAATTACAGTTTAGATGTAAATACGACGATCTAACGACTGTTTAGCTGACAAAATGACGATCTTAAGACTGTTTAGCTGAAAATACGACGATCTAACGACGTTTTAGTAGACAATTTAACCATCTAACTACAGTTTAGATGCAAATACGACGATCTAACGACTGTTTAGCTGACAATAAAACGATTTGACGGTTGTTTAGCTGATAATAAGACTATCTAACCACTGTTTAGCTTAGAAAATGACGATAGAACGAATCTTAGCTGATATCTACAGTCTAACGACTGTTTAGCTGCAAATACGACGATTTAGTGACAGTTTAGCTGACAAAATGACGTTCTTAAGACTGTTTAGCTGACAAAATGACGATTTAAAGACTGTTATCTGATAATATGACGATCTAATGACAGTTTAGCTGACAAAATAACGATCTCAAGACTGTTTAGCTGCTGCAAATACGACGATCTAACGACTGTTTAGCAGACAAAATGACCATCTTAAGACTGCTTAGCTGCAAATACGACGATCTAACGACGTTTTAGCAGTCAATTTGACCATCTAACTACAGTTTAGATGCAAATACGACGATCTAACGACTGTTTAGCTGAGAATAAAACGATCTGACCGTTGTTTAGCTGATAATGAAACTATCTAACGACTGCTTAGCTAACAAAATGATTATCTAATGACTGTTTAGCTGAAAATACGACGATCTAACGACGTTTTAGTAGTCAATTTAACCATCTAACTACAGTTTAGATGCAAATACGACGATCTAACGACTGTTTAGCTGACAATAAAACGATTTGACGGTTGTTTAGCTGATAATAAGACTATCTAACCACTGTTTAGCTTAGAAAATGACGATAGAACGAATGCTTAGCTGATATCTACAGTCTAACGACTGTTTAGCTGCAAATACGACGATTTAGTGACAGTTTAGCTGACAAAATGACGATCTTAAGACTGTTTAGCTGACAAAATGACGATTTAAAGACTGTTATCTGATAATATGACGATCTAATGACAGTTTAGCTGACAAAATAACGATCTCAAGACTGTTTAGCTGCTGCAAATACGACGATCTAACGACTGTTTAGCAGACAAAATGACCATCTTAAGACTGCTTAGCTGCAAATACGACGATCTAACGACGTTTTAGCAGTCAATTTGACCATCTAACTACAGTTTAGATGCAAATACGACGATCTAACGACTGTTTAGCTGAGAATAAAACGATCTGACCGTTGTTTAGCTGATAATGAAACTATCTAACGACTGCTTAGCTAACAAAATGATTATCTAATGACTGTTTAGCTGACATTAAGACAATCTAATGGCTGTTTAGCTGACATTATGACGATCTAACGAGTGTTTTTTCTCAATCCTATTTTGTGGTGTTTTCTTCTGGTTTTTTAATTAAAAAGTTTAGTGTCATGTTTTTCCAAGTTGTTACCTTCGAAAGTGCACTTTATTAATCGGATTAACGCCTCATGACTTTTTAATAAAGTTCAAACACGAAACCCATTTGGGAAATTATCGTTAACGAGAGCTATTATTCCAAAAACCCGGTGGATCCTATTCATTTAAATTAAAACGATCGCCAACAACCAATCAAATGATCAACGTTAATTAAACAGTTTTATGTTCGAATCTATCAGGTTTCTTTAAATTTCTGGGGTTGGAAAAAAAAGTGAAATGTTTAATTAGCGAAGGAGGAAAACGCTAGAAATCAGGTAAAAAGGGCTTTTCTGAAAAGGAGGTACTCAAAAATGGCAAAAGTCTTTAAAAGTTGGAGTTTCTCCATATCTTTGTAAAAGGATTTCGACGAAACTATTCATCGGTCTTTCTTATATAAATATTTTTGAAAAGAACTCGTAAAAACTTACAAAATGACTAGCGGTTTTTTTGCAAAAAATTTTTTAGTCGAAAAGTAAGTTTTCCATTTTCCAAAGGAAAACTTTTTCGGAAAAACTGCTCCTAAAACCGTATAGACATTCTCAAACTAATGAAAACTAGATTTTGTAAAAAATTTTCCGACTATTTTTAGTGCTCAAATATAGGAAAGTAATTTTAGTGGCGAAAGTGCTGCGATCTCTAGTTTTTGAAACTGAATTTTCGGGCCCATAAGAACCGATATTTGGCAAGGATAAGCTTCTTTAAAGCCCGGCCGAGTTAATTTAAAGCAACCAAGCCGCCTAAAAACAAACAATTTCCTGTCGTATATTATTAAAAAGAGGAAGAAGATTCTAAAAATAAAAATGAAAATACCTAATCATTATTTATTTTTGCTTTTGGATTGATTCATGGGCTTCGTTAGGAAGTAATACAGTTTCCATCACGTCCCCCTCTAATATTTTTTCCACGTCCTTAGGGATTTTAGTCATAATTAGGTTTACGTCCCACGGCTTTCCCTTTAATTTAAAAAAAAAAAAAAAAAAAAAAAAAAAAAAAAAACTTTTTTGTAAACTTTTTTTTATGGATCTTATGAAGCCTGACTTTAATCACGCGTTCAATGGGATTGCCGGCCCTATTCAGTGAAGGTATCGCTCTTTGACACTCGCCCATATTTGTGTTTGATTTTTTTAAGAATGGATGATTGAAAAAAAAATTTTTTAACTTAATATTTTACGTCTATTTAGGCTTCCGGCGAATGTAGGGGAGAACTTTAACAAGGGACGATCGTCCATGCACGTCACGTTTAACGAGATAATAATAATTTTGATTGTTTTCGGGCTGATCATTTTTTAAATTTCTTAAAGAGGAGTTATTGCAATACCCTCCATGTTCTGTTTTGGGGGTCTTCTAGGGTCTGGGGTGAAAAAATGTTCGGTTTTAGCCGGAAAACACCAACGCCGCAAATTTTATCCGATTTCTTACGGTTTCAACTACTTAGGCTGACAATGTGACGATATAACGATTGTTTAGCAAGCCTAACCACTGTTTAGCTTAGAAAATGACGATAGAACGAATGTTTAGCTGACAATGAGCAGATGTAACGACTATTTAGCTGCAAATACGACGATCTAGTGACAGTTTAGCTGACAAAATGACCATCTCAATACTGTTTAGCTGATAATGAGACTATCTAACGACTGTTAAGCTGACAAAATGATTATCTAACGACTGTTTAACTGACAATAAGACAATCTAAAGGCTGTTTAAATGACATTATGACGATCTAACGAGTTTTTTTTCGGCATTTTCCGGAAAACACCAATGCCGCAAATTTTAACAGATTTGTAACGTTTTCAACGACTGTTTGGCTGTCAATGTGACGATATAACGATTGATTAGCTAGCCTAACCACTGTTTAGCTTAAAAATTTTGATAGAACCAATGCTTAGCTGATAATATGATGTCCTAACGACTGTTTATCTGCAAATACGACGATCTAACAACTGGTTAGCTGCAAATACGACGATCTAAGGATGTTTTGCTGACAATATGACGATCTGACGGTTGTTTAGCTGACAATGCGACAATCTAACGACTGTTTACCTGACAATATGGTGATCTTACTACTGTTGGGCTGCAAATACGACGATCTAACGACTATTGTATCTAACGACTGTTTAGCTGACAATAAGACAATGTAAAGGCTCCTGACATTATGACGATCTAACGAGTGTTTTTTTAAATTAAACTAAAATTAAATTGCACCTAATGATTAATTTATTTATTTTTAGGCTGTCCTTAGCATCTTTAGAGTTGGACTCAAGTGGTAAGAACATTTTATCCATCAATATTTTAAAACGATAAGGAAAGAATGAATTTTTTCTAATCATAAGGCCTTCAAAGCGCTCTCTTTATCGATTTTCCTCCAAAATATAAAGTTGTGGTAATCTCATTCATGGTCATTTTGACCCCGAAGGTTCTAGAAAAAGGCCATAATTTTGATCAAATTTTTATAACTACGTCTTTTTTTGCCGAAAAACTTTGTGCGGATATCGTAATTTTGAGCTTTGTCGATCAACGCAGCCAGACTTAAAATTAATTTTTTTTAATTGTCCAAATCAGAAGTTTTTAAATGATCAAAGCTCCTTGCCTAAGGCGTTCTCATTTTCCTCCCTTTGTTTTAATAATGTAAAGGTCGATTTATTTCTTTTTTCAGACTTCATAATATTTTAATTAAAGTTGATGTTTTTTTCCCCCGACGTTTACATTACTTTTTAAGGGAAGTTAAAGAGTTCCCACTAGAGTAAGAGATTTCATATTTTTCTCGTTTGCTCAAAGTTTTTCAAAGTAATAAACGTTTTGTAAATAATTTTTTTTTCTTCTTTTATCATCATAATCTTGAGGCTTTCTTACCTCTTTTTATGGCCACTCCTTTTTATTTATTTATCTCAAAGAATCCTTTGTCAAGGGGTCCCTTTTGTCCTTGGAAGCCTTTTTAGCTTGAAAAAAAATCTGATTTTAAACTTTCCAATAAACGTTGCCATTTGGGGCAATTGTTTAAACATTGAGCGTTGTTTGAAAGCGACGGGTTATTCCATTATCTAGTAAATTGCGGCCGGCGGACCGCAAAATTCAAACCGAGTACCCAAGTTCAAATAGAATGGAATCATGAATTATTTTAACAGGGAGAATGGAGCTTCAGGAACTCTATCGAAAGTATAAGGAACGTCTCAAGAACTCACTTTTCGTCTCTTTTATGTTCATCACATCAGCATTTTCCGGCGTCCTTCTTATTGCTCTTTGTTTACAATCTGAGGTAAGTTTTCTAGATGCATCAACGCTAATTTCAGTTGAGCGAATATCCAATTAAGTTTAGACTCATGATGACGGGATCAATCTTCAGTTGGGTGTGGGTAATTATCCCCAGGGTTCGTTACCGAATAATCCCGCAGACCTTCAAGAGACCCACGAGACCAATCCGCATGTAAAAAAATTAATTAAATAATATGAAAAATCCTTTTGCTCACTGAAGCAATTAGAATCATTAAATAATTAAGGTTTAAAGCCCCTTCTAATGTTATCAAAGGAGAGCTTTGAACTACGTAATCAGGGCTTTGGCTACGCTCGCTACATATTTTAACGACCCAGGGGTTTTTAAAAAAACTTTTATGCTCAAGGATTACTTGAGAACACCCAAAATAGTAGGCAGTAGTACCAACTTGAGGTTTTTTCAGATAGTAAACGGTTTCAAC
Organism: Orius insidiosus; assembly: GCA_014119065.1. Taxonomy (NCBI): domain Eukaryota; kingdom Metazoa; phylum Arthropoda; class Insecta; order Hemiptera; family Anthocoridae; genus Orius; species Orius insidiosus. Next base: position 39,651 of record JACGAQ010000180.1, on the reverse strand, counting down.
CACTGTGAAATGAGACGATATAACGATTGTTTAGCTAGCCTAACACTGTTTAGCTTAGAAAACGACGATAGAACGAATGCTTTGACAAAATGAAGATGTCATTTAGCTACAAATACGACGATCTAGTGACAGTTTAGCTGAAAAATGACGATTTAAAGACTGTTTATCTGATAATATGACGATCTAATTACAGTTGAGCTGACAAAACACGATCTCAATACTGTTTAGCTGGCAATGCGACTATCTAACGACTGTTTAGCTGACAAATGAGGATCTAACGACTGTTTAGCTGCAAATACGACGATCTAACGACTGTTTAGCTGACAATAAAACGATCTGACGGTTGTTTAGCTGATAATGAGACTATCAAACCACAGTTTAGCTTAGAAAATGACGATAGAACGAATGCTTAGCTGACAATATGAGGATTTAACGACTGCTTAGCTGCAAATACGACTATCTAGTGACAGTTTAGCTGACAAAATGACGATCTTAAGACTGTTTAGCTGACAATGCTACTATCTAACGACTGTTCAGCTGACAATACGACGATCTAACGACGTTTTAGACAATTTGACCATCTACCAGTGACCTCTACATATTTTAACGACCCAGGGGTTTTTCTTAAAAAAACTTTTATGCTCAACAAGGATTACATGACATCACCCCAAAATTAGTAGGCAGGAGTGCCAACTTCAGCTTTTTTTCGAGATTTGTAAACGGTTTCCACTGTTTCGCTGAAAATGAGACGATATAACGATTGTTTAGCTTGCCTAACCACTGTTTAGCTTAGAAAATGACGATAGAACGAATGCTTAGATAGACAAAATGAGGATCTAACGACTGTTTTCGACGATTCGACGATCTAGTGACAGTTTAGCAGACAAAATGACGATCTCAAGACTGTTTAGCTACAAATACGACGATTTAACGACGTTTTAGTAGACAATTTGACTATCTAACTACAGTTTAGATGCAAATACGACTATCTAACGACTGTTTAGCTGACATTATGACAATCTAACGAGTGTTTTTTGGTTTTTTCCGGAAAAGCGGCAAATTTTATCCGATTTGTAGCGGTTTCAACGACTGTTTGGCTGTCAATGTGACGATATAACGATTGTTTAGCTAGCCTAACCATTGTTTAGCTTAGAAAATTTCGATAGAACGAATGCTTAATGATGATCTTACGACTGTTTAGCTGCAAATGCGACGATCTAACGACGTTTTAGTAGAAAATTAGACACTCTAACTACAGCTTAGATGCAAATACGACGATCTAACTACTGTTTAGCTGCAAATACGACGATCTAGCGACAGTTTAGCTGACAAAATGACGATCTTAAGACTGTTTAACTGACTATGCTACTATCTAACGACTGTTCAGCTGACAATACGACGATCTAATGTTTTAGTAGACAATTTGACCATCTACCATTGACCTCTACATATTTTAACGACCCGGGGATTTTTCTTAAAAAAACTTTTATGCTCAACTTGAGATCCCCCCAAAATTAGTAGGCAGTAGTACCAACTTGAGGTTTTTTTCTTTTGTGTATAAAACGTTTGTTTGTAGAGTGGAGAATGGAATGGAGTTGCGTTGGCGTCTTTGGCGGTGGGAGTTCTCGTCCCTTTGGGTCTGGGGACGTTGTCGTGGCTTCTGGGACCGTTGACAGGTCCAGCGGGTGCTTGTTCGTCGATATTAGCGGCGGCATCGTTGTTTCCTTCCGCCTTCGGCTCATCTCTTTCTCTCTTCCCGGTCCTCCCCGCGCTAGTCACATGTCTCCCGTTTAAGCTCTCCGCTTCCCTTCCCTTCGCCCTCATCCTTATTACCATACACACCGCTCTCTATATACGGGATTCGAGTTTTCCCGAGGTATACGATATCTTCTGTTTTCTTTTTAAAAATAAAGCTTTTAGATACTCGCGGAGTTGGTGTTCCTTCTCTCGGGGCTTTTCGTCGGTGTCTATTACCGCCGGATGACTGAGTCTGCTCACAAAGAAACTTTCGCCGGGACGAGAACTTGTATAGAATCCAGGGTGAAACTTGAATGCGAGAAAGAACAACAGGAGCAGCTCTTGCTCAGCGTCATTCCTGCATACATCGCTGTTGAAGTGAGCGTTATCATCATTTCTTCTCTTTTGGGGGGCGAAATGTATGTTCCTATTTTTTAGCTGTAAATAGGCGGTGACCTCTAAAAATCAGTTGGTGGTCCCACAAAAGGGATGATAAAAATTCAAAATATGAGCGAACAGAGGAGGTTAATCAAAATTCCCGCTTTTTTACCTTTTGATGCCAAAGAAATACGGCCCTCACAATGGAGTGTGAGATGACAAAATTGAATTCTACCATCTGTAATTCAATCGTTTTGATTGGACCTCTCGAAGTCTACTTTTACCTTTCCCATTTTTATTTACGTTTGACAATCCAGTATTTTAAAAGCCAAAAACTTCCCCGTTGCTTTTTTCCTCATACGTGTTAGAACGGGAAACTTCTTCTGACGGAATTAATTCGAACTTGGTTACAATGTCAATTTGGGCGAGTTAAAACTTTTTGAAACGTGCTTGCTACTCTATAACTCATGAATTTTAATCCATCCGGAAACTGGATATCACGCAGTACTTGCTTTCTAAAGGACTCAATTTTCTGCAGGTGAAAAGAAGCATTATGCTGAAAATGGCGGATGCTTGCCAGGAGATGAATAAACAGACGAGGTTTCATGAGATGTACGTTCAACGTCACAACAACGTCAGGTATTAGTTCTATTTTACAATTTTCGGAAAGAGGATCGTGCCGTGAGTCGAAGACCGGTTGACCGCGGGGCGGGGAGGGGTGGCTGGAGAAAGACCGATCTTTTAGCTCATTAAATCTAATTTCAATTTTATTTTTAAGCATCCTTTACGCGGATATCGTCAACTTCACACCACTCTCCGAGCAGCTGAGCGCATCAGACCTTGTCAAAACGCTCAACGAACTTTTCGGACGTTTCGATCAGCTTGCACACGTAAGTCTCACTTTTCAAATGACTTCAGAAAGACCTCTGTGGCAGTTGAATGAAGATAAAAACCACCAGTTTCTGGGATAAAAAAAACTTTTGTTTTCCCACCCTAAAAGGGTTAAAAGTCGCCCCAAGAGATCTCGAAAGTTCTCGAGTCCGGGTCGAAAAGGATTTGCCAATTTCCACGCCTTAAACGACGCCATATTTTCTTTTATCCTCCAAGGGAAAAAAATTCAATCCGCTCCGTTTACCGATTTGAAGAGGGGAAATTAATTGCGTTTTATAGCATCCGATTCAGAAGATTTTTCTGATTTTTGCCCCTCTTTTATTATTATTACCCCTACATTCAAAGAAGGAATCTCAATAAAGCAGACCTTCATTGACACCCTTTTTAATATAAATTTTTCAGGATAATCAGTGCATGAGAATAAAAATCCTCGGGGACTGCTATTACTGCGTATCCGGGCTACCGGTCTCCAGGCCTAACCACGCTTTTAACTGCGTAACCATGGGCTTGCAGATGATAGAAGCAATTAGGTATTCAATTTAAATTTAAATACTTATTACAAAATATTCAATTTTCGCGAAATTGGACCTTAATATTGGATTTTCACATATTAAACTTGTAATGAAAGTAGTACCTTCGCTAACTTTAAATGGGATCCAAAATGAATACATAGTAAAAATTCGGTTATAGTAAAAATAGGGGACTTTTTTGGATTACTATAACCGAAGTGGACTGTAATAGCATTGTCCCAACCGTAGTTTGAAACTCCTGGAGCATGCGCAGAAAGACATAGATGTCAAATCTGCCATCGTTTGTCCGTCAAATCTGATGTGCAAATCTTTCTGCGCATGCTCCAGGAGTTTCAAACTGCGGTTGAGACAAAGCTAATGCCTAACTTGCGAAGGGGGTGAAGTTTTTGGGAGTATGCCAAGCAGCAAATAAAGCAGACTATCATTGATGTCATTCAGCATGGACTTTCCTTAGGTTTGTACGGGAAGCAACAAGTTTCGACGTTGATATGAGAATTGGAGTTCACACAGGGAACGTCCTCTGCGGTGTACTCGGTCTCAGAAAATGGCAGTTCGACGTCTGGAGCGACGACGTCACGCTTGCCAACCATATGGAATCCGGCGGCCTCCCAGGGTACCAACTCTCATACTAAGGATTATATTACTTTTGTCATCTTTCAGCCGCGTCCACATAACCAAAGCGACACTTCTACAGCTTGAGAATAAATTCAAAGTCGAACCCGGCAACGGGGGAACGCGCGATTCCTATTTAGCCGATCACAAAGTCGAAACCTACCTCATCTGCCCAGTAAGTTACTACTGTTATTTATTTCTTTTTTTATTTATTTTAAACGCCAATAAAGAGCAAACAGTCTAACGATCTTTATTTAGCCTAGGATCAAAAGAGAATATTACGTGAAACCTATTAATAAAGTGAGTCGAAATAATTGGACGAAAAAAAAATCGATGTTTTGCACGTTATTTATTATTTATCGATTTTAAATTTTTGGCTCCATTTTCCGTAATTTTAGATTCCTTTTTAATAAAAATATATTTTTATACTTTGCATGAAGGTATGTATAGATTTCTTTTAGTTGAGTTTTACTGTGACGTCATTACGTCACTATTTCATTTTTTCGTTTACTGTTTTTAAAAATTCCTATTACAGTCGACTTCAGTTGTTGTGGTCCAGGGTCCAGTTCTAGATCGGTCTCCCCACTAATGATATCGGTTATCTCACGTCTGATTTCTGTTATCCCACTTCTGATATTAGCTATCCCACTTATGATATTAGCTATCCCACTTCTGATATCGGTCAGTGGTCAATGTCTCTTATTTTACCACGATGGAGCCTGAAGGCCGTTCCAAGCCTCCGTGGGTTAGTGGCCAATGACACATATTTTTTTTCGATATCGGTATTCACACTTCTTATATTAGTTATCCCACTTCTGATATTAGCTATCCCACTTCTGATATCGGTCAGTGGTCAATGACACTTATTTTACCACGATGGAGCCTTAAGGCCGGTCCAAGCCTTCGTGGGTCAGTGGTCAATGACTCATATTTTCTTCCGATATCGGTTTTCCTAGTTCTGATATTAGTTATCTGTATCTCACTTCTGATATTAGTTATCCCACTTCTGATATTAGTTATCACACTTCTGATATCAATTTTCCCACTCTAATATTAGCTATCCCACTTCTGATATTAGTTATCCCACTTCTGATATCGATTTTCCCACTTCTGATATTAGCTATCCCACTTCTGATATTAGTTATCCCACTTCTGATATCGATTTCCCACTTCTAATATTAGCTATCCCACTTCTGATATTAGTTATCCCACTTCTGATATCGATTTTCCCACTTCTATATTAGCTATCCCACTTCTGATATCGATTTTCCCACTTCTAATATTAGCTATCCCACTTCTGATATTAGCTATCCCACTTCTGATATTAGCTATCCCACTTCTGATATTAGCTATCCCACTTCTGATATTAGCTATCCCACTTCTGATATTAGCTATCCCACTTCTGATATTAGTTATCCCACTTCTTATATCGATTTTCCCACTTCTGATATTAGTTATCCCACTTCTGATATTAGTTATCCCACTTCTGATAGCGATTTCCCACTTCTAATATTAGCTATCCCACTTCTGATATTATTATCCCACTTCTGATATCGATTTTCCCACTTCTGATATTAGCTATCCCACTTCTGATGTCGGTCAGTGGTCAATGTCTCTTATTTTACCACGATGGAGCCTTTGGCCGTTCCAAGCCTCCGTGGGTCAGTGGTCAATGACTATGGACAATGAATCAGGTAACTTTTTTTTTGGATTACAATACCGAAGTCGTCTGTAGTACTATGTTCTAGTTTCCAAATATTTTAATTGATCTTTTATTACCTTCCACGTTCAGTTTTTGCTGGAGAAGGTCTTCCAGTTGTTTTTTTTTGTTCCTTAATTTCTTATAATGTTCCCACTTTCTATTCCAGAGGCACTTTTTTTACCCGAAAATGCATAGTAATAAAATACAGTAGTAAACTTCAGAAAAACTAGTCAAAATTGGTTTCCCTATCAAAAAAATCCGTAAAAGTGGGGGTTTTCCGTCAAAAAAGTAGGAAAACTCCCGAAAATTCTGTTAAAATGGGGTTTCTTGCCCAGACTGCTGTAAATATGAAATTTGACATTTAATATATGTCGTATTGCTTTTATGCTGAAAACTATGGGGAGTGGAGCGTTGGGGTCTGCTTGAAATTTTGGGCCCCCAGAGGGCGAAATTGGTTTTGGGTTTTAGTAAATTCGAAGAAAATTTCGTTTTTCCCCTCTTCCAGTTGGAGTTTAATTTTAAATGTTTGCTGCGTTTGTGTATTTACGCAATTCCTGAATAAACTTCCCGTTTTGATAATTCCGGAGGAGAGTTAAATGAATTCCGACAGGGCTTTTCTTCCAAAAGGAATGGGTATAACGAATTGCTCTTTTTGATATATCTTAATTTCTTGATGATTTTGAAGGAAATGGAGGCGAAACTGAAACAGGAAGGTATCGGACAAGGGGACAGGAGAAGATCGAGCCTCGCCCTCCCACTGATCGAAGGCGGCCTCCACCCGTCGGCTCGTTCAGGGCGAAATCCCCGAACAAAATGTCCAAATACATCGAATGCTGGGGTGCAGACAAACCATTTGCCAACATCACCGAATCCACTTTGGCCAAAAACATCGGCCTTGCTGTAAGTAAAAGAGATTAGCGGAGGTCTTTTTTGTAGAATTTTTCATGTTGGATATCTTAAGAAAAGGGCTTTTCTTATAAAGGGTTATCTCTTCTTCGCCCTTTTTCACCTGAATCACCCCCGGCGACGCTAATTACACTTTTAGACTCCTTTCTTAATTCCATTTTGTTTCCCAAGAGGAAAAAATGTTTAATTCATTTCAAATTGTATTTATCTCGCCTTTTTGTTCCTCGACAAACAGAAAGACCATTAGTAGCAAAGGGGTTGCATCAGAGTAACCGAGTTAGTCCCTAATAAGATGAGTCAGGGTCGCTCGGGAGTACACACGCTTGGACCCTTCTAGCTTAGAAACCTGGTGATTAGAATCTTTGAAGTGCCACTGCCGCCAACTTAATAATAAATATGACGATATGCTTTTATGACGAAAGTACACTACCACTGTTATTTTTATAATTTATGACGTTATGGCAAGTTTTTATGATGGTTTGCCCTCTTTCCTAGAGCATCGCGATGATAGAATCGAACCTTCTTCCGAACAAAAGTTCCTGTCTGGACTGCGGGTGAGTGAAGAACTTAACTTATTATTTTTAGTCAAAATCTTTTAGTAGATGTATGGCGAAAGACGGTATGAATCCGGCGACGTTGTGGTTTTTGGAGAAGGGCCATGAGTCCAACTATAGGTCTCAGCCGGACGTTAGATTCAAAAACTACATGGCGTCCGTCCTTGTGATCTTCCTCGCTATAACCGTTATTCAAAGTTTGACAGTGCAGCGTCCCGTTCTTTTATCACTTGGCTTCCTTCCGACTCTTTTAGCCCTTTTACTGCTGAACTTCGTCTCCTGGGCTGGGGTCGAGAAAGGGAACAAGCACGCCGGAAGGTTCCAAAAGCATCGTCGCTCATTCGAGATGGCTTCGCATCTCAGTCGCCGTTTTCGTCGTCCATCTAGTCGCCATCTGCTCCATAATAACCCTCGTAAGCCACCTTCCTATCAATACCCTAACTCAAATGCTTTACAGCTAGACATTGAACCAGACAGGCCTACCGAAATATACACGCTCAATACAACTGAAATCATTGAAATAGAAAACGATCTGGTCTCCGCAGTACCTGTAGGTGCCCAATAACCTTTTTGTATTCGATCATTCAGATTTTTGCAGTCGTATTTATACAGCAGCATGTTGTCGCTTTCTGTGGTTTCGGTTTTTTTGCGGATCGGATTCATTCTGAAGCTTTCTCTCATGATGGTTATCGGGATAACGCACTTTTCGCTCTTCGCCACTTTGGAGCTGTTCAGCTCATATTTAAAACGAGTTCTGACAGGTTGGAAAATCCGAATTATTGAATGACCTAATTCATATTTTAGCTTGAATGGCATCCCGTGGCTGTTGAGGACTGCAGTTTTTTTCGCTTTTCATGGCGATCTTCCATTCTCGATCGCCAAGTGGAGTTCACTGCGAGGACGGAGTTTCAATGGAAGACCCGATTAATGGTCGAACAGGAAGACGTTGAAACAATGAGAGGAATCAATAAGATCCTATTAGAGAACATCCTGCCTGCTCACGTCGCTCATTATTTCTCACCAAAGGTGCCACCCAGGTATACCAACTTTAAAATTAATATAAATTACATTTTAAATTACTTAAGGAACTATACCATGAACGCTATACATCGATCGCCGTCATGTTCGCTTCAATACCAAATTACAAAGAGTTTTATGATGAGAACGACGTAACAAACAAGGCTTAGAATGCTTGAGGCTATTGAATGAAATAATCTGCGACTTCGATAAGGTAGAGAATGTAGTGTGCTTTCATTTTTAAAATGGTAACTTTTCAGCTGCTATTGAAGCCCAAGTTTAGCTGCATTGAAAAAATAAAGACGATCGGGAGCACGTATATGCTAGCGTCCGGTTTGGAGCCGGGGAAAGAAGATGCTGGAGTATGTTTAAGCTTTTTTGGATGACTGCTTACTGATATCTTTTGCAGAAAGATGATCGAAACATCAGGGTCACAGTGTGGTGGCGCTTGTGGAATTCGCGTTGGCTCTTATGACGACCTTGGAGCACATCAACAAAGAGTCTTTCAACGTTTCAAACTTAGATTCGGGCTAAACCACGGCCCTGTCATCGCCGGAGTCGTCGGAGCGCAAAAGCCCCAATACGACATCTGGGGAAACACCGTGAATGTCGCTTCGCGGATGGACTCATGCGGTGTCATCGGCCGATTCAAGTGACCGAAGACACCGCGAAGATCCTCGTCGAAAACGGATACGTCTGCGAGTCACGGGGACCGACGTTCGTCAAAGGGAAAGGAACATTGATGACTTATTTCGTCAAAACGCAATTCGACGAGAAATAAAATCAAGAAGGCATAGGCCGCGTGATATCTTTTTTCCTTTAAACCTAATTATTTACTACCTCTTCACTACAACGTAGAGTATTCGAGAACAATATTTTGATGAAACCCACGCTTGACCTTGATCCCTCTCTTCGTATTGAAGGACGAAAGATCTATTGCCAGAAGTTCGTGTACCAATTTTTCCTCTCTCTCTCTAATTTAGTGGTTTAAAAAAAGGGAAATAGAATTCTGAGCCACCGAATTCCCATTTCTCTGAGTCACCGGAATTTCCATAAAAGCGATTTAAATTCGGCTAATCATCCAACAGCAGTTAATCATGAAGCTTTGTTTAGGCGGCACGTTACACGTGGAAATTCCACGTGGAATACGCGTGGTGGAATACGCAACCCCGTTCGGCGATTGAGAGTTGGGTAGTGGAAAAATAGCACAATGAGGGCTCGATGGATCGCAATCTCTTTGATTCGTGTCCAATTGAGGCGCTCCGGGTACGAAGGGCGAACTCAACATCGGACAAATTTTTTTTTTCATTTTCAGATTCCAGACCTCTTGGTGAATACACCCATATAATTTTTATGTTGATTTCGCCCTTTTTTCCCCTTTAAATACGTAAAAACCGATATGGGGCAAAGCTCTAACTGCGATATCCGAGCGGGTACGAAGGGCGAACTCCACATCCTAGTCCACAACCCCCACTCCTTTTCCCATTCCAGGGCATGATTTTCTGTTGAGTTCGCCCGTAACATAAAACTTTAAAATGCGAATATTCGAAACTACGTTTTGTTGAGTTCGCCCTTCGTACCCGGAGCGCCTCAATTGAGTATTCCACGCCTCTAACGAAGAATCGGTGTAAATACAAGAAAAAACTGGCCAAATTTACTATCGCTCTTCCATGATCCTATTTTTATGTGATACCTTTATAATTTTAATTACCATTATTATCAAAGGAGATGCTATTGTATTTTTATGTTAAAATTTATTGAAAATTTTGGACCATTATATTTTTGTGTCATGTAAATAAATAAGTAGGTACCTACACCTTTTTCTATATTATTTTCTTACCTTAGTTTATACTTATTTAAAAAATTTGATAATAAATTATTTTGTTTGAAAATTTATTTATTTAATATTTTGAAACGACCTTCCAATTTTAAGTTTTTGGCTCCGAAATTCCCATATTCAGCAGCAAAAGAAAGACGAAGCCTGGAGAAGGTGTCAAAAACATGGTTTTTATCAGTTTTTACAAATATCTCAAAAACTATGAGGTTTAGCAATAAAAGTATTAAGTACAAAAATAATTTAAAGTAAATTTCCAACAAAAAGTACTTAGCACAAAATTTGGTGAAGTGAACGGTTTTGGAGTTATGAGCCGTCAAAAAAGGGTTGGTTTCCCGCTTTAATTTGAATCGTGCGCCCCATCATAATTGTTTTAAAATTTATTTAAAAAATCTCTTCTTCTTTCATTTTTATTTTTAAGTATGAAGACACTTTTAAAATGCTTTTTCTTTATTAAAAGGATTTGTTTCTAGTTGTTGGCAACCTTGTATAGCAAAGAAAATTCCCTTTTTCTGGTAGCACTGAGTTATCAGCGTTGACGTCCATTATCAGTTTTATTTACTAACAAAGTTGTTATTATTTTTTAGTGATGTTTGTAATTAATTAACCATTAGTAATCCATGGTTCAAAGTATGAACGAGTCACCCAAAAGCTTTTATTCGAATAATAACGATGAACAAGTAATTTTTAAATGTTTTTTAACGACTGATTAGCTGGTCTAACTAAGTTGATCTAACGACCATTTAGGCGGTTTAACAACTGTTTAGCTGACAATGAGATGTTAGGTTGGTCTAACGACTGTTTAGCTAGTCTTACAGCTGTCAATTTGACTGGATATTTACTATTTAGCTGATGTTTACCGTCTAAATGTCATGATGATCTAACGTCTATTAAGTTGGTATAATGGCTGTTAACCCAGTCAGGCGACTGTTTAGGTGGTCCAATGACTGCTAAGCTGGTCTGCGCCTGTAATATCGCAAGCTAACGGCTGTTTAAATGGTCTGAAGGCTTGTCTGAAGACTGTTTAGCTTGTCTGACGACTGTTTAGCTAACGGCTGTGTGACTGGTCTGAAGGCTTGTCTGAAGACTGTTTAGCTTGTCAGACAAGCTGTCTGACGGCTGTTTAGCTCGTCTGACGACTGTTTAGCTATTTTATTGCAACTAAATGTTCTATTTATTCATTTTAGGACAATCCAAGCGTGATAAATCCACTACCTTCTTCGTTAAAAAGAGGTTATGAAAGTCCATCAGCGTCTACGAGCGATGAAAGCGGCTACGTCTTCGAGTCGTACAAAGCGGATCCTCTTTGGACCAAAATCAAAGCAAGAGGAAAACAGAATCAAAGCCGCATGAGCTCCTGTAAGTTCTTCAAACTATTGATGCTATAGATTGTGATGTCTAATGATGATTGTGCTTCAGATATCCTTCGACTCTGCCAAGCTGTTTCACTGAATGACACCGAAACGGTAGACTTACTCTTAAAAAAGGGTGTACCTGCCAACTGCGCCGATCACCATAAACGAACGCCATTGCATCTGGCTGCATGCAAAGGTTACGCCACGATTGTACGGAAACTACTTGATTACGGTGCTGATCCGAATGCCCGAGACTCCATTGGGAACACTGCCCTACATCTCGCTGCTTGCACCCACAATATTAACGTTGTCCTTCTTCTCCTCAAAGCAGGAACGGACGCCAGAAGCCGCGACACTCTCGGACGAAGTCCCCTCCAACTTGCAGAATCCAAACTAAAATTTACAGCAGTCGCATTTCCCAGACCAAGAAATCAAAGCACAAGTCTCACAAGTGAGTAATCTAGAGAGTGATGGCTGTCGCCAATTACTCTTTAGCTGATCTAGAGACCGTTTAAATTGCTGCTTAGCTTACAATATGACGATCCAATGACTATTCAGCTGATACTATAACGATGACTGTTTAGCTTACAATATGACAAACGACTGTTAGCAGACAGTATGACGATCTAACGACTCTTTAGATGGTCCGCAACAGACATCCTCACAACTGTTTCGCTAGTAGAATAATGAGCTAACGACTGTTTAGCTGTCACTAACGTTCATCTTATTCTTGTACTTATGCGTCCCTTTTCGTTTTTCCAGGTGATTGAGATGCTAATGCTATTCTCATCAAAGGACGATTCTCTCGACCCCGAATTGCTCGCCAGTTTTAAAAGCAAAGTCCAACTAAGCGACACTCGAGAAAAAGTCGATTCTCAACTCAAAAACCTCCTCGACAGCATCGGATCTCTTTCTATAAAGTCATAATAGTACCGTATAATATTTAAAGAAATGGAAGTCTTAAATTAATTTTAGCTAGATTTTTTTTTATGTATGTGCAGTCTTTTAATTATTATTTTATCAATTAATGTGATGATGAAGCATTTTGTATCATTCTCCTGTTCCAACTATAATGTTAATTTTTTTTACAATAAACAAAAAAAAATTTCAAATATTTTTGACTTCTTAGGTGTCCTTTTTGCCTGTTGACAAAAGCTCTGTTCCAACCGAAACTGGTTTGAAACTCTGGAGCATGCGCAGAAGGATTTGGACGTCAAATTTGTCGTCAGATGACTTCAGATTTGATGAAAAGATTCTAACGAAGTCAGGAGGGGTAGTATAACGGAAGGGGAAGTATAATGGTGCGGGAAGTATAAAGGATGGGAGGTATAGACGGACGGACGGCCGGTACCAAAGACAAAGTTGAGGTACGTAAGATCGATATTCGATTTGACCCTCCGGGTCTGGAAGACCCTTCCTCAAAAACCCGACGTGGAGGGTATCACAATACTTCTTTAAGGAAGTTAAAATCGTGAAAAAGATGACAAGGGAGGAGAGTCTAGAATGGTCTGGACATCATAAAACCATTTTGATCAGAACATTAATAAATTTCCATAAAATTAATTTCATGTGACTATTTAAGTAATTTTAGCAAATATTATTATAATTAATATAAAAAAACTCACCAAAAAGAAAAATATGTAGGAAGATTTAAAGAAAAGAAATCCCCAGCTGCAGCTCTCAACATGTTTGTGCAAGCCTTTTGTGATTTTCCCGCCTTTTTTCCTGCGATAACATTTATTTCAAAATGATATAATAATTTCTTTAATTAATTGAAAGAAATTATTATGCTAAAAATGCTACAAGTTTTTTTTTTATCTTTTTAATAAGTACATATACTTAAAATTGGATATTTTTTGCATTTTATGGAGCAAAATTTAGAAGGCAGTGGTTTCTTCGAAGGGTCTCCTTCTTTCTTTCTCCAGATGGCATCCCCAAGCTTTAGTTTGATTCTGTTTTGAATTCAGAATTTTTGGTCATCAGATCTTCAAAATGTAAGTTTTTTTTTCAAATTTTTCTTATTTTCTCATACCTACATACCTTTTCTACCAACACATTTTTCTAATGAATTGTTTTGAAAAAATATGTAAAAATTGCCCCCCCCCCCCCCAACTTTTTCTATGTTAATCAACCCTTTTTAGGTAGATTTCTTTCTTCAAAAATCTACCTATTGTAATGTACCAAGTAGTCGCAGATTCAAAAAATTTTCTATACGTTTTTCGTTTCATACCTCCTGGACCCCAAAACCATCCTCAGTTGAAAGTTTATATATATATATATATATATTAGCACGATAACTGGAGCAATTTTAATGTGAGGGTGACGATATCCGGTATTTAGAGCTTTTATCTCAATAGCTCGGACGAGTTCGTTAATGGCTGAAACGGACCAGCGATTCACCTACTTTACTTAGGGCTTAAAAGACAAAATTGGCATTTTCTATTGAAATCCTAGTCCTTTTGCAAAAAAAAACTTTAAGACCTCTGCGAGGGCGTGAAAAAATTAATTAAGCAGGTTTGGACGAGCCAGGCGCAAAATATTGAACTAGCTAAACTTTAAAAAAAATTTGAATTTATACCGGGAAATTATTAAATATTTATTAATAAATTATCAGATGTTTTTCTAGGGGCTCAGTGGCGCAATTTTTCTTATATCATCATTTTTATAACATAATTATATATTTTGTGTTTATACATATTAATTTTAATCATGAAAAGAAATCTACCTTTTAGTCCCTGCTACCGCAGGGTCATTATTTTTCTTGTATTTGAGATAAAAATATCCATGTATGATCAAAAGTTCCATATTAAGTTGCTTAAAGAAGTTATTGTTATACCCTCCACATCGGTTTTTTGTTGAAGGGTCTTCCAGACCCCGGAGGGACAAATCGAATATTTTCTTTACTGATCTTCCTTATACTTCCCCTTCCTTATACTTCCCCCTCCGATATACTTCCCCTCCTTTATATTTGCCCCTCCGTTATACTTCCCCTTCTATTTTTACTTCTCTTTAAGAAAGTTTTCGTTAAAAGCTCTTCAAACCAGTACTTTTTTCTACAACTTTGATATTTAAAAAAGTTGGCAACAATGGCAAAACTTACCTTGAACTGTTCCAAAAAAAACCCTTCATTCCCCCCCCCCCTTCCATAAGGGAGATTGGTGGGGTTTTCTCGGCCTTTTTTCGGCTAAAAATTGAGGAAAGTGACCAAAAAATCCGGTGAAAATGGTTTTTTTTTAACAAATGACCGAAAAAAAACTCTCGGAAGACTGAAAATCCTGTTAAAAAGTAGGCGGTAGGGTCCCTGGCCTAATTAAGGTGCAATTAAGGGCATTAATGAAGGCACTTTATGGTTTAGCTGGTTTAACGGCTGTTTATCTCGACTGTTTTGTTATTGAAGGCCCACTCAAGTTTAGCTGGTTTAACTGCTGTTTATCTCAAATGTTTAGTTATTGAAGGCCTTCTATGGTTTAGCTGGTTTAACGGCAGTTTATCTCAACTGTTTAGCTGACAATATGATTTAATTAAAAATTGAATGATAAATAGAAACTCAATAATTATTTTATTTTAACACAATATTTTAAATACTATCGTTTAGCTGGTTTAACGACTGTTTATCTCGACTGTTTAGCTGACAATATGAAATATTATTCTATATTAAAAATAGAATAATAAACAAAAACTCAATAATTTTTTATTTTAATACAATTTTTAAATACTATGATTTAGCTGGTTTAACGGCTGTTTATCTCGCCTGTTTAGTTATTGAAGGCCCACTATGGTTTAGCTGGTTTAACGGCTGTTTATCTCGACTGTATAGCTGACAATGTGATTTCATTAAATAGAAAAATAAATAAAAACTCAATAATTATTTTATTTTATTTTAATACAATATTTTAAATACTATTCACTTACACAGGGAAGCTTCTTATCACTATAACCATTTTTTTTTCAACAATTTGTTTTTTAATGTATCAAAACATTTATCCCCCTCCATTAATTTACAAAATATAAAAATTTTAAACATTGATTAAAGACCTAACATCGAACAAGCTTTTTCTTTTTTTAATTGGAAACTAAAGTTGACCATTGGTCTTGATATTCAGATGATTTTTGACAAAAAAAAGAAATTTTTTTTAACCCCAAATATTTGGTTGGGGGGGGGGGGGGGGTTAGGCCAAAAAACTAAATTGGGGTGGTCCAGTAGATATGCTTTGGCCTGAAGAAAATCGATAAATAAAAAAATGCAGACATCGATATGTTAGGTTACAAAAGCTAAACATCAAGTTAAACATCGATTAGATCATTTCTTCTGATTTTTTTCGTTTTACAGTAAAGGATGAATTAACACCAAGTAGGAAAACATTTAAAAGTATGGAAATAATCCTAGAACAGTAAAATAGTTGGGGTTTCTTCAGGATCGATTTAAACTATGAAGGTTATCTCACGTTTACAACGAAGGTTTTTTAATGGGAGGTTATTTTCAAGTTTTGTTATCTCAAAACAAAATATGTTTTATAATTAAAAGATGGCGTAGAAAAGTGCCAGTAATATAATTAAGATGAAAGGCTGATGGGGGTGGGTCAAATGATAGATGTGCCTTGAGTTGATGGGCCAGACGGACTCACCCCTTTCAATGGCAAAACTTACGCCTTGTAGGAGGGCCGCATTCTACCTCAAAAATCTCTCAACGCCCACCTTAAAAAGGCAAAAGAAAACTCTTATGAAGAAAATTTAAAAAAAATTGACCCTTTTTTAAAATGCGACATTTTTCCGGGAGGAAGTTTATTATTAAAAAGCTCTTATTTTGAATACCCTGATCAACTTTATTATTTTTTAAAATTTTACGTCTTCCACAATGGCTTCGTTTAAAATCAGGACGGATCGACTAACCGCCAGAGAACGATAAAATAAAAAACGGCGCTTATCCTTTAGAAAAAATTATAAATTGGAACTTATCCTTTATTCACAAAGACTTATATTAAATTGAAAACATCTAAACTTTATCTACTTTGAAAGCTTACAATCTAAGGGGATCTTAACGAATAAGATGAGGGACAATAATTTAAAAAAAATTTATAATGTAGGAGGATGTTGAGAGTCCAACTACACACTATTTTTGTTGTTTGAGATATAACAAAAGGTTTAAAAAAATTTAATTTTACCATAATTCTTCCCTCTGTCCTAAAATTAAGAGGAAGAGCTTTGGTGTAAGTCTACGTGCAAAATATTTTGCGGCTAAGGATGTAATTAAAGCTCCGTTTACCTTGGAAATAAAAACAAAAACTGAAAATTACAAGTTCTAAAGGATTGCGCTCGTTATTGTCAATTTAAAAATTGAGTTCGACTAAGATATGATGCAGTCGGGGGCGTCAGGGTTTGAATCGGAGAGGTGCTGCTTCGTTTTCCGGCTGGAGCGTCGAATGAGACTTCGCGAGCGTGGTTTGGGGCTTGAGGTCGCCACGGAGCCGCTAGGGGACGACGAGGTGCTCGCCGGGCTTCCACCGCGCCGGCTACCGTACGCGCTTGACCTATGAAAAATTAAATTTTTATCCAACTATAGCGTTTTTACCTTCTTTTGAGCGGAGTCGTTTCGTCCGTAGTGTTCGGAAGAAGCTTAGCGAGGGTGACGAAAGTTTTGAAAACTTCTTGGATATTCGCACCCGTCTTAGCGGAACATTCCATCAATTTAGTCCTAAAAGAAACCGTGAATTAATAAACCTTTTCGGCTAAGTCCTCATATTAATAGATACTGCGTCATATTGTCGGCTAAGCAGTCAGTTAGGTAGTCATGTCATCAGCTAAACAGACTTTGGGTCGTCATATTATTAGCTAATGCGTCATATCGTCCGCTAAGCAGTCATCGGGTAGTCATCAGCTAAACAGTCGTTCGGTCGTCATATTATCAGCTAAACAGACTTTGGGTCGTCATATTATTAGATACTGAGTAGCTATTATATTGTCCGCTAAGCAGTCATCGGGTAGTCATCAGCTAAACAGTCGTTCGGTCGTCACATTATCAGCTAAACAGACTTTGGGTCCTCATTTACAAGATACTGCGTCATATTGTCCGCTAAGCAGTCATAGGTAGTCATGTCATCAGCTAAACAGTGGTGAGGACGTAATATCGTCAGGTAAACAGATTTTGGGTCCTCATATTATTAGCTGCTGTGTCATATCGTCCGCTAAGCAGTCATTAGGTAGTCATCAGCTAAACAGTCGTTAGGTCGTCATATTATCAGCTAAACAGACTTTGGGTCCTCATTTACAAGATAATGCGTCATATTGTCCGCTAAGCAGTCATTAGGTTGTCATGTCATCAGCTAAACAGTCGTTAGGTCGTCATATTATCAGCTAAACAGACTTTGGGTCCTCATATTATTAGCTGCTGCGTCATATTGTCCCGCAAAGTCTAGGTGAAAATTCCACTGAATTGAGGCTCTCCCCTATTCTCGAAGCTTTTGGTGGGGTCTTAATCTTTAACCCTTTCGAGACCGCAGGCGACTTTTGTTGCCCAGCGGCGCCAGCGGGAAGCCTCTCTAAAAAATGTAATACCTTCGCTTCCCGTGGCGCTAGCGACATGCAAAAACTGGCAATCTGTTGGGGAAGAAATGATCTACGTGATGATCGCATCACTCGTCGGTTTCTGTGCTTTGCTGGGCGCTGGGAGCGGTCGGGAAGAAGTGAGGGGAAAAGTGCTGCGCCAGTAGCGCAGAGAATCCGGCGTCAGACGCGGTTTCGAAAGGGTTAAGATGGGCCACCATCCCGCTTAATTCACTCAAAAAGCAATGCTGTGATTTCACACTGGAGACCACTTCCAAGGATAGCCAAAAACATCCCTGGACACCCCAAATGCTAAGGTCTACGGCTGTTGGGGGATCATTTGTTAACGAACCTTAATTTGGGCAAAGTGCAGTAAAGCCATTCGCTAGCGTCTTCGAGTGTGACTTTCCTGGACGACGAGGTTTCGGCGAGGTCGAGTTTGTTCCCAGCGAGGACAATCGGAACTTCCTGGAAGTCCGGCCTTTGCTCCCGGACTTCCTCGAAGCATCGTTGAACGTTGAAGAAACTCTCCTCCGAAGTGACAGAATAGACTAGAAGGAATGCGTGGGCGGTCGCGATGCTCAGCCGCCTCATCGCCGGGAACTGTAGGTCACCGCATGTGTCCAATATATCCACCTGGAATGCTCAATATTATATCCTTTTTCTCTCAAGAAGCTTACTTTTAATGATATCTGCCCTAGTTGAAAGGTTCTCGAATGTAAATCCTCGACGGTCGTTCTATATTTATCTGTATACTTGTTATAAAGGAATTTATTGACTATGGCGGATTTTCCGACTCTGGGGCCACCAAGGACCACGAGCCTCGTCCTTTCCCCTTCGCAAGTCATACGAACATCCTCTTCCGTCCTTCAACGAACCACCTAAAGCACACAAAAAAATCAATGCCGGTCGAATGCTTTAAAAAAAAATCACGAAATTGAGTTTTCTTGCTGAGCTCAGGGAGTTATGACGAAATTAACTTGTCTTTTGAAGTCGACGAGTTTATCAGGGATAGACGAAAGCAAAAGGGAGAACTTAATGAATTTTTTTTTTTTCGCCTCCCCCGGAAGTAGCCAAGTTCATTATCGGCCAGTAGAGAGAGAAAAATATTCTATTTCAATAAACCGAACTTCATGTTAAACTACTGGTTAAATGAGAGAAAATGTCATTTTAATCCTATTGCATACAAAAACCAATATTTAGTCTGCGTTAAAAGATAAACATTTAACTTCATTTTAATACACTCTATGTGGGTACAGTAGTATCAGCTGGAACTACACTAAAAAAGGGGTTTTTTACTGTAATTCCAGCTGATCTACAGCTTTGGTGACAATATGACGATTCAGCTATTTCCGTTTAGGGAAAAAAGTCGGGCGGACGTAAGTGCCAATTTAGGAGGGTGAGTCGAAGTTGTGGGTACGCAATATAATTATCATTAGAGTCAAATACATCATACACAACACAACTTTTTTCTTTCTAAATTAAGTGGTGATGATCCATCCCACAATTGGGGACCCACGACGAACACGAACACAGCGATGAAACAACAAGGTAAATAAATTTTCAACATGCAAACACAAAACGAGTATAGCTTCCGGCGTGCCGATCACCCATCGACGGCGACAATTCCCTCACTGATCAACAGTTCTGCACCTCTTCGACCCACTGAAGTGGAGGAACTTCAACCTCGGAACGAACTTCTCGACATCTGCGACACTCGCACAGCTCGACAGTTCGCTTTCCAGCATCCGCACACTCATCTGCGACATATCATCGCTCGACACACAGCACCTCAGACCTTCACCCTTCATTTCTCCGAGGGGGGGGGGCACAACATATGTTCTAATTATCATTAGAGTCAAATACACCATACACAACTTCCTTCTTTCTAAATCTTAATTTTAGGTGATGAATGATGATCCATCCCACCAAGTCAAGGAAGAAAATCTTTACAACTCATATAAACCATCAGCCCATTTTTTCCCGCAAAGCTTTTGTTTCAAACTCTTTAAAATAGAACTGGAAATGAGGAAAACTTGTGTGGGGAAGTTTCACACGGTCGGACACTTCCGCTTAACTGGCTCGAAGGGGTTGAAATCAATATGCGTTAGAGAGAAAGAGGACAAGAGGCGCTTTTTGATTTAAAAAAAAGAACAAAGTATCACAAAAACCATTTTCGACGTAATTTAATAAAATCTGCCTTATAATTTAAGTAGCTTAAGTCTTTAAGGAAGCCTTGGAGCGAAGGTTTCCTTTTTGAAAGTATCTTTTTGTTTCAGGAAAGCAGATTTTCGGGGAACATTTATAAATAATGCTCTGTTCCCTTAAATAAAAAAACAAATTTACTTAAAATTGATGACTCAAGCGTTTGTGAATAATCCAAAACTTCGGAAATTAATAAATATTTGAAACTGATCGGGCGACTTAAACGGAAGCCCTAATTTCCAGAAGCAGTAGCTCAAACTTTATTGAATATTTTTCTTTAAATTTTTAACCCGGTCATTAAAATTTAAGTCTGCTCTTTCCTTAATTGAAGTAGGACCCCCTCCCCAGGCTTTTTTGAACAAAGGGGAACGAGGAGAGTACCCTTGACTTTCCCAGGAGGTAATTAAAAGTCAATTCCCTTCCTAAAAAGGTAGGCAAAATCAGAAAGGAAAATTCCGTTTGTAATATTCGCGGGAAAAAAAGGGATGAAAATGAGTTCCTGGAGAATTTAAGGCTTCCTTTGTAAAATAACAGGTTGTTAAAAATTGCTGGTGGAAATTCGGTGAAGAGCGAGCTTTAGAAAGACTGATCTTCCGACGATAGATCACATTGTCAGATAAATGGATGTTCGTCATATCAGCTAAGCAGTCATTATGTCGTCATATTGTTAGCTAAGCAGTAGTTAGATCGTCATATTGTCAGCTAAACAGTCGTTAGGTCGTCATATCTAAACAGACTTTGGGTCCTCATATTATTAGATACTGCGTCATATTGTCCTCTAAGCAGTCATTAGGTAGTCATGTCATCAGACAAACAGTCGTTGGGAAGTCATATTATTAGCTAAGCAGTCATTAGGTAGTCATGTCATATTGTCAGCTAAACAGTCGTTAGGTTGTCATATCTAAACAGACTTTTGGTCATCATATTATTAGCTACTGCGCCATATTGTCTGCTAAGCATTCATTAGGGAGTCATGTCCTCAGCTAAACAGTCGTTAGGACGTCATACATCGGCTAAACAGTCGTTAGGTAGTCATGTCATCAGCTAAACAGACGTTAGGTAGTTATGTCATCAGCTAAACAGTCGTTAGGTAGTCATGTCATCAGCTAAACAGTCGTTAGGACGTCATATTATCAGCTAAACAGTCTTTGGCTCGTCGTATTATTAGGTACTGCGTAGCTACTATATTGTCCGCTAAGCAGTAATTACGGAGTCATGTCTTCAGCTAGACAGTCGTTAGGTAGTCATGTCATTAGCTAAACAGTCGTTAGAACGTCATATTATAAGCTAAACAGACTTTGGCTAGTCATATTATTATATACTGCGTCATATTGTCCGCTAAGCAGTCATTTGGTAGTCATATCATCAGCTAAACAGTCGTTAGGTAGTCATGTCATCGGCTAAACAGTCGTTAGATCGTCCTATTATCAGCTGAACAGACTTAGGGTCGTCATGTTATTAGCTAAACAGTCGTTAGGTAGTCATATCATCAGCTAGAAAGTCGTTAGGACGTCATATCATCGGCTAAACAGTCGTTAGGTAGTCATGTCATCGGCTAAACAGTCGTTAGGTAGTCATGTCATCGGCTAAACAGTCGTTAGGTAGTCATGTCATGACATGATAATATGACTTTGGATCGTCATATTATTAGATACTGCGTAGCTATTATATTGTCCGCTAAGCTGTCATTAGGTAGTCATGTCATCAGTTAAACAGTCATAAGGACGTCATATTCTCAGCTAAACAGACTTTGGGCCCTCATATTATGAGCTGCTGGGTCATATTGTCCGCTAAGCAGTCATTAGGTAGTGATGTCATCAGCCATACAGTCGTTAGGACGTTATATCATCAGACTTTGGGTCCTCATATTATTAGATACTGCGACATATTGTCAACTATGCAATCATTAGGTAGTCATGTCATCAGCTAATCAGTCGTTAGATCGTCCTATTATCAGCAGAACAGACTTAGGGTGGTCATGTTATTAGCTATTGCGTCATATTGTCCGCTAAGCAGTCGTTAGTTAGCCATGACATCTGCTTAACAGTCGTTAGGACGTCATATCATCAGCTAAACAGACTTTGGGTCCTCATATTAATAGATACTGCATCATATCCATATGGTGCGCAAAGCACTCATTAGGTAGTCATGTCATCAGCTAAACGTACTTTGGGCCCTCATATTATTAACTGCTGCATCATATTGTCCGCTATACGATGTCATCATTTTTGATTAAATTTTAACTTGACCTCCCAAAAAATGAGAAATTTGATTCTATCGCTACTAAAGTTACAAGGAGGGGGTTGAACGAACTTGTCTACTGTAAACTAATCAACTAATTAAACCCCAGTTTAATCAATTAGACATATTCGAGAAAATCGTTCGCCCGAATTCTACGCATATAATTGGAAATGTCGAATTGATAATTATTTTGTTAATTTTTATTACATCAATACCTCTTAGAGAAAGCGAGAATATAATTTAAAGTTTAAACTTTAGAACTAACTTGGAATAATGTTAACTAAAAGGAGGGGTCGGATTCCCATGGAAAGTGAAGCTTCTTTGTTTGCTTATTTCGTATCGTTTAATTTTGTTTCTTAACTTCTAACGCTTACTCAGTTATTCAATTTTTCATATATTAGGTTTTTGTCCTATCAACCGTCCATTGAGAGTATTACGGGTACGAAGGGCGAACTCAACATCGGACAATTTTTTTTTTCATTTTCAGATTCTAGACCTCTTGGTGAATACACCCATATAATTTTTTGTTGAGTTCGCCCTTTTTTCCCCTTCAAATACGTAAAAACCGATATGGGGCGAAGCTCTAACTGCGATATCCAAGCGGGTACGAAGGGCGAACTCCACATCCTAGTCCACAACCCCCACTCCTTTTCCCATTCCAGGGCATGACTTTTCTGTTGAATTCGCCCGTAACATAAAACTTTAAAATGCGAATATCTCGAAACTTTTTTGTTGAGTTCGCCCTTCGTACGCGGAGCGCCTCAATTACTCTCTTTTAGGGGGGGGGGGGGGGGAGAAAAAAAAATGAAAAAAAAGGGACAGGAAACGTGTTAGAAACTATGTCATTTGAAATTTGAGATATAAAATTTAATTATTTATATCAAATTAACTTTGTTTTAATCGATGGCATGAGAAACTAGTCGATAACCAATGGAATTTTCTCTCGTATTTTGACTATTTATCGGTATTCGAAAAGGCATTATTACGGAATTTTCCTATAAGTCTTGAATTAAAAAAAAAGTATTCTCCGATACCTTATAATTAAAAAGGAACTTTTAGTAAACCCTTTTTGCAGTTTGTGGGAGAGTTAGGCCGATTTTAAGCTGTCTAGTGCAGGCTTAGGTGTTTCTAAATAAGAAGGAGAAATTTCTAACTGAGAGATAGAATACAAACAGCAAAACAGCCGTCAAAATGCAAGGTCACTAAAGTACTTAAGATTTTCAATAGTTTTCTGCTTAAAAATAAACTTTCAGATCAAAAAAGGAGAGAAAGGCCTCTCAGATGTATTTTCTTAAAGTTTTGCTCCTAATTTGCGAGAAATCTGTTGCTTCTTAATGTTTTAACGTCCTTAAAGGAGTTATTGTGATACTCTCGACGTCGAGTTTTTGGGAAAGGGCCGTTCCCTTTCCTTCTTTCGTTCCCTTATACTTCCCCATCCGTTATACTTCCCCTCCCTTGTACTTCCCCCTCTGTTATACTTTCCCCTCCATTGTACTTCCCCTCCTATAATCCCCCCCCTTATGCCTCCCCTCCTTTATGCTTTCCCTCCTTTCGTTATACTTTCGTTCCCTTATACTTCCCCTCCGTTATACTTCCCCCTCCGTTATACTTCCCCCTCCGTTATACTTCCCCTCCGTTATACTTCCCCCTCCGTTATACTTCCCCCTCTGTTATACTTCCCCATCCGTTATACTTCCCCCTCCCTTGTACTTCCCCTCCTATATACATCCCCTCCTTATGCTTCCCCTCCTTTATACATTCCCCCCCTTCATTATACTTTCGTTCCCTTATACTTCCCCCTCCGTTATACTTCCCCATCCGTTATACTTCCCCCAGGCTCCAGTGTGCGAGGGAAGCGTACGACCTGAACGCACGACTTGGTCGTGCGTAGTCGCTGTCGCGCCTAGTCGGCTCCAGTGTGCGGCCGGCCCCTGACTTCTGTAATTCCCCTTCTGTTATACATCCCCTCCCATATACCTCCCCCTTCGTTTTACTTCCCCTCCGTTATACTCCCCCCTCTTATATGTTACTTCTATTTCAGGAAGTTTTTGTTAGAAGCTCTTCAAACAAGTAATTTTTATTGTGGTAGGTGAATAATGAAGCCTAAACCGTAATTTTATCAAATTTTTAAATTTGCTCCCAATTGACATAAAATTGGCTGCTGTTGAAGAAATCTTCACTTAGCTTTTAGCTTTAATAAACCCTCATAAATTTAAATACAAGCTGGTTTTATCGAATTTTTCAATTTTGATCATTAAAATTTAAATTGATGATTAAAAAGTATAAGGTATTCTGAGAGTTTACAAATGCCTGGGTCTCTATTTTGCTTACCGTACTCGCAGTTTTATTGGCACGAAAACCCCGAATGTTTAGCCACCGTTGAATTTCAATTTAATTAAACAAACAGGGTAGTTTCGAGAGATCCAATTAATTTATATTGTCTCTCAGACCCCCCCCAAATTCGTGTTGTTTTCCCCGCGAACCACAGGAAAACACGCCGGCGGATTACCCCGTCTTATAACTCAAAGAGAAGGGATTTATTCAGGCATTAATATCGTTCGAAAAAATAGATTACTTTATTTTCTCCGAGTCGTTTCAGCTTCCCGAGGGAAATCCTCTCTGAATTTTATGGAGAAGGTTCAATAGCGTAAGAAATTAATAGCTTCCTCCAAGATTGTTTTTGTAATTTTACTACAAAATCTGATAACTCTACTAAAAATTATATGACACAACTTTGTTATACGGATATCTTTAAAAAAAAGTACTGGTTTGAACTTAAAGAGAAGTAACAATATAGGAGGGGGAAGAGTATAAATCGGGGGAAGAATAACAGAGGGGGAAGTATATTGGAGGGGTAAGTATAAGGGAACGAAAGTATAAAGGAGGGGGAAGTATACAAAATCTGATAACTCCACTAGAAATTATATGACAAAACTTTGTTAAACGGATATCTTTAAAAAAGTACTGGTTTGAACTTAAGAGAAGTAACATATAGGAGGGGAGGTATAAGTCGGGGGAAGAATAACAGAGGGGGAAGTATAACAGGAGGGGTAAGTATAAGGGAACAAAGTATAAAGGAGGGGAAGTATACAAAATCTGATAACTCTACTAAAAATTATATGACACAACTTTGTTATAAAAAAAGTACGGGTTTGAACCTAAAGAGAAGTAACAATATAGGAGGGGAAGTATAAGTCGGGGAAGATAACAGAGGGAGAAGTATAACGGAGGGGTAAGTATAAGGAAACGAAAGTATAATGGAGGGGGAAGTATAAGTGAGGGGGAGTTTTTTTTTTTTCGAAAAATTTTCCAAGTTTTTTTTCCGAAAATTTTTAAGTGTCAAGGTAGAAAAATAGGCTATTTGGCCTACGGATGTGCCTCTCGTAATGGGTAGAAGTATGAAATTTCTCCCTCTCTCATAAAGGGTGTTTTTTTTTCTCTTAAAAAACTGTGGAAAACGACAGAAATTCTGCGAAAAGGGTATTTTTTGGCCAAAAAAAAAGTTAGACAAAAACACCCGGAATCTGAGTAAAGTATTGGTTTGAAGAGCTTCCAACGAAAACCTCCTTAGAGAGAAGTAAAATATAGGAGGGGGAAGTATAACGGAGGGGGAAGTAAAAGGGAGGGGAAGAATAACGGAGGGGAAGTAAAAGTGAGGGAAGTATAACGGGGGGGAAGTAAAAGGGAGGGAAGTATAACGGAGGGGGAAGTAAAAGGGAGGGGAAGTATAATGAGGGGGAAGTAAAAGGGAGGGGAAGTATAACGGAGTGGGAAGTATAACGGAGAAGGCAGTACAAACGAGGGGAAGTATAACGGAGGGAGAAGTATAACAGAGGCGAAAGTATAAAGGAGGGAAGTATAACGGAGGGGGAATTTTTTTTCCATAAGTTTTCTGAGTTTTTTTTAATTTTCCGAATTTTTTTTTAATTTTCCGAGTTTTTTTGAAAATTTTTTTCAGTTTTCTTTTTTAAATTTGCGCTTTTTTTTCCAAAAAATTTTCTAATTCTCTGTAGAGCCTAGAAGAGGAAAGAGAAATCTTTCGAAACTAGTAGGCGATTATGAAATAAAAATTTATTGAAGTTTACTTCCTGGATTATCCATAAACACACCTAAACGTAAAATTTTCTAAGTTCTTTTTTTCGAAAATTTTTTGAAGTTTCAAGGTAGAAATAATGGGATTCTTGCGCAAGAGAAGTCCCTCTCGTAAGGCGTGGAAGTATGAAATTTCTCCCTACTAAAATGTTAATTATTGTAAAAAAATTATAATTAAAGATACTTTAAAAATATAGGAGAAATCGGTGAAAATTTGGTAAAAATCAGACCACGTTTCGGCCGCAGGGAATTTTTAAAAATTTCAAACAGACATAGCTCCGCCATTTTTTCGAAATTCAAAAATCGCAGATGATAATTTTTGTTCAACTATTCAGGAAGGTTGTGTGAAAATTTGGTGAAAATCGGCTGGAAACCGTAAAATGTTCCGGAAAAAATGCTACGGCCGGTCGGCACAACAGACAAAGTTGAGATCGGTAAAGATTCGGTTTGAACCTCCGGGGTCTGGACCCTTCCCCAAAATGAACAGCCGTTTATGAGGCTAGATTTGAAGCAATCTACTCTTAAATTGAATTTTTCGATTCAATCCGTAAATTATTAATGAAAAAGTCTTTTACACGGAGAAAAAGAGAGAAATCTCGCCCCGGGCGTTCGTAGCTTATATGTATACATTTTAGCGAGAGAGGAAATTGAAAATCACTGTCATACCGTCGAAAAAAAGGGGGTCAGGAAAAAAAAACATAACTTCACGTCTCTCATTTTAATAGCCAAATGGCAATTTCTGGTACCCCTGTCTAAAAAACAGTTGAGTGTGAAAGCGCGAAAACAAGTTTATATTTTGTGTCTAAATGAAACCAAAATGAAGGATGAATTGAGAATAAAGCGAGAACAAAAGAGGGTTTCTACGCTCCAGCAACTCCTTAAGTTACTTCGCAATTGTCATTTCCCAACCCACTCATTCTCGAGTTAATGAAGATGTAAAAACCTTTTTTAAAACTTATTTTAAACGAACGGAAAATCAATAGTCAAAGAGAAATTATTGTGATACCCAGAAATGGGCCTTTCAGACCCCTAGGGTCAAAAAAAACCCGAGAAAACATTTGTTCTACCTTGATGCTTGAAAAAAGTTTTTCTTCTCCTTTAAGAAAGATCTCATTGGACGAAATTCGTATTACTCACCACTGTTAACGAAATTAATTCTTAAAGTTGGCGAAGTTTAACCGGAAAACGATCGTTCTTGAAAGTTTTCGACGTTTGATAAGGTCGGTAAAAAGGGCGGTGAGAGGAAGAAGTCGACCGTGATCGGGGGAAGACAACTTGAGAAAACTACCAGCTCCCACAAATTGAATAAACACATCCGAACAAAACTCTTTCTACTTCGTTGTTCTTTTTCAAAAATCAACATCATCTCATTTTTTCTCTGATTATTTTATCGAGGTAAAAATAACGTCTTCGCTGCCGCTTCTCTCTTTTTAAATTTATAGAATTTATCGTGACTTTAAGGGGATATGAGGGTTTTAAGTTGGTTGCTTTGTACATATTTCGTTATGAGCAACGGTTTTCGGTTTTTCCCTTCTATCTTGGAAACCGTCGCTCAAAACGAAAAAATGTCCTAAGTAAAAGTTGAAGCTACAAAAATTTACTACATAAAATTTTATTAGTTTTTTTCCGTCAGAGCAATATTTTAGGAGATATGAAGGTTTTAAGTTTTCAGACAGGCTCTGTAGGATTATTAGTTTCAACCTCATAACTCCTTAAATATTGCTCTTACGCAAATAATGAATAAAGAAATTTTTGTAGGAAATCTTTGTACCTACAACTTTTAGTTTGGACATTTTTTCGTTTTGAGCGACGGTTTCCGAGATAGAAGGGAAAAACCGAAAACCGTTGTTAACAACGAAAAATTTGCAAAGCAACCAACTTAAATACTTCCATATCTCCTAGAGTATTGCTCTGACGGAAAAAACTAATAAGATAATTAATGTAGTAAATTTCAGTACCTACAACTTTTACTTATAACATTTTTTCGTTTTGAGCGACGGTTTCCGAGATAGAAGGGAAAAACCGAAAACCGTTGTTAACAACGAAAAATTCGCAAAGCACTCACTTAAAAACCATCATAACTCTTTAAGTATTTTTGGAACTTTCCAGGAGATTTGATTGGTTGTCTGAGGTGCCTTCTCCCAAAAAACATTCATGGAGGGTACCACATAACTTATCTTTAAAAAATTTTAAAAGTTAAATCCTTATCGTCCAGGAAAACTCCAACTCTTTATTTAAATAATAAAAAAAAAAAGTTGAAAAGCAGCAATAATCTCTAGAGTTGAGTTTAATCTGAGAGATATGAAAGGATTTCACACGTTGGGGCCACTCAAGTAATTTTCCTCCGTTAAAAGCATTTCCGAGTGGCGTTATAACCTTTTTATCGAACGGGCGAAAAAGAAAAAGTTGAACGACTCTTTAATGACCGGTGAGTGTTTGTTTGGGAAGTCTCGGTTTCTGTTTACCCCCCCCCCCCCCCCACCCCAAAGCCCTACAAGGGTGCACTCCGACCCTTTTCTAACATTTATCACTGAAATTTGTCCTCAACTTTATACCGACTTGGGAAAGAAGACCTATGGTTTCTAAATCATTTTCAAACTTTACCAAAGGGCCCATTTTTCAGTTTTTCTTGATTACTCGAAAACCGTTTGTCCTAGCGAAAAAACAACTTAAATTGAAAATAATCTCCATAAAATTATCTACAAAAAAGTACTTATATGATTTTCCCCTAGGACAAACAGTTTAACAGATATCGAGGAAGTAAACATGGATTTTAAAAAATAGCTGAGGACCAAACCCTCAGGGTCTCTCAAAACCGCGGCGTTTTTACCTAATTTTTATGATTAAAATTTTAAAAATCGATAAAACCAGCTTGTATTTAAATTTATCAGGGTTTGATAAAGCTAAAAGCTAAATAAAGATTTTTACTAACCCTAGTCAATTTTTTTAAAATTAGGAACAAAATTCAAAAACTTGATAAAATTACTGTTTTTAGCTTCCATTTCCGAATGTTTCTTTTAAATTGCAGCACTATCAAAACGAAATTTTTAACTTCCTTAAAGAAGTTAAAATTGACGTCGGGTTTTTGGGGAAGGGTCTTCCAGACCCCGGAGGGTCAAATCGAATATTGATCTTTACCGATCTCAACTTTGTCTGTGGTGCCGGCCGGCCGTAGCATTTTCCGGAACACTTACGGCCACAGTTTTCATCCGATTTTCACCCAATTTTCACTCAAATATCTTTAGCCGGTGAAGAAGAAACTAACGAGGGCGATTTTTGTTTCTCGAAAAAATGGCGGAGATATGTCGGTTGGAAATTTTAAAAAATTCGCTGCGGCCGAACCGTTAATCCGATTTTCACCAAATTTTCACCAATTACTCCATATATTTTTTAAGAATTTTTGGCGTAAAAAAATTGGCATTTTTTTTAGTAGGGAGAAATTTCATAATTCTACCCATTACGAAAGGCACGTCCATACGCCAAAGAGCCCATTATTTCTACCTTGACACTTAAAAAAATTTTCAAAAAAAAAAGAACTTGGAAAATTTTTCAGAAAAAAAAGCGCAAATTTAAAAAAGAAAAACCCGGAAAATTTTTCGAAAAAAAAAACTCGGAAAATTTTCAAAAAAAAACCAGAAAATTTTTTGACAAAAAAAATTTCCCCCTCCGTTATACTTCCCCTCCCTTATACTTCCCCCTGCTTATACTTTCCCTCCCATATACTTCCCCCTCCTTTCCACGTCCCCTCGGTTATTCTTCCCCCTCCTATATTGTTACTTCTCTTTAAGGAAGTTTTCGTTGGAAGCTCTTCAAATCAGTTCTTTTACCCGTTTTCTCGCAAAATTGGAGCAATACTTCAAAGAAAAACGCTGAATAACGGACCCTGCTTATCTATCCTCCATTGATTTCTTAAGAAGTATAGATAATATTAGTAGTTACTTAATAGGTTTTCAAAGTAAACATGGATCGATCTAGGATTAGAGGAAAAGCTTAATTAAACGGAAACAAGATGTCCCATCCTATTCTGTTTACATCAGAAAGCTTCATTCCCGGCGGTTTCGAAGAGGACTTTAAGCCCTTCCTTATATTCACGTTCAATTTAACTAAAAGCTCTAAATTAGCTTTGGGTTTAATTTTTTTTTCTGTATTTTTGTAACGCTATCTTTTATATGTCTGCAAATAAACGGGAAAGCGTTTGTCGGAATTAAAGACTCGTACGATAAGGTTGCTAGGCAACGCTGAAAATAAAAATCTGCCTCAAATATTTACCCGTTTGAAAAGGCTTTTATTGGTTTCCTTATGTACAAATACGTGGAAATTGTCCCTTTTTCCCATTTGAACGTGATTAAAAAAATGAATCAATCCTAAGATTAGAATGAAAAGGGGCTTTCTTCGTTGTATTGAGGCCGTCGGTACGTTTCCCGTGACGACGCCAAGCCTCACCATGGAGACGGACATTCCTCGCGCCCTCAAAAGTACTCGAGCACCACCCCCTTCTCCAGTTTCGAGTATTTCGACCCCTACTCCAATGGAGACACAAGCGGGTATTGAGTAATCTAACCTAAAGTTTTAATCGGAATAGCAATTTTCCAAACTGCTGATCATCCGGAAATCCGCATCATTTTCAAACTTCCCTTAATATTTGACGAAATTAACTTTTTAAGATAGGTACCATTGGAAAGGGGAGAAGATCCCCTTTAATAATAAGAAAACGAAAAATTTCGACTTTAACCGTTTAGTCACTACGGCTCATCAAAGAAAATTATGAAGATAAGGCCAAAAATGACGTCCTAACGATGAAACATTTTCGATATAAAATTTAATTTTGTGCTTAGTCTTAATCTCGCTAGGACCAGTGGTTTTTAACTTCCTTATAAATGTTATTGTGATTCCCTCGACGTCGGGTTTTTGGGGAAGGGTCTTCCAGACCCCGGAGGATCAATTCGAATATTGATCATTACCGATCTCAACTTTGTCTGTGGTGCCGGCCGTCCGTAGCATTTTTCCGGAACACTTTACGGCCACAGTTTTCAACCGATTTTCACCAAATTTTCATATAAACTTCAGCCGGTGAACGAGAATTTCGAAAAAATGGCAGAGATATGTCTGTTTGAAATTTTCAAAAATTCGCTGAGGCAGAACCGTTGGTTCGATTTTCACCAAAGTTTTACCAATTACTCCTTATATTTTTCAAGAATTTTTGGTGTATAAAAAATTTTCAGTTTTTTTACATTAATTATCATTTAGTAGGAAGAAATTCCATACTTCCACGCCTAACGAGAGGGACCCCTCTTGGGCAAAAATCCCACTATTTCTACCTTAATACTTAAAAAATATTTGCGGACAAAAAAAGAAAAAGAAAAAAAAGCGCAAATTTAATAAAGAAAACTCGGAAAATGTTTCAAAAACAAAAACTTATAAAATTTTTTGAAAACAAAAAAATAAAATAAAAATAAATAAATAAAAATTTGAAAACTTATAACAAAAATACGGAAAATTAAAAAAAAACTTGCAAAATTTTTCGAAAAAAAAAAAACATCCACCTCCGTTATACTTCCCCTTCCTTATACTTCCCCTCCTTATACTCCCCCTTCGTTATACTTCCCTTCCTTATACTTCCCCTTCCGCTATACTTCACTTTACTTTCCTCCCGTATACCTCCCCCTCCGTTATACTTCCCCCTCCATTATACTTCCCCACCCTTATACTTCCCCACCCTTATACTTCCCCACCCTTATACTTCCCCCTCCATTATACTTCCCCACCCTTATACTTCCCCCTCCATTATACTTTCCCCTTCCTTATACTTCCCCTCCCTTATACTCCTATATTTTACTTCTCTTTAAGGAAGTTTTCGTTGGAAGCTCTTCAAAAACTTTTTTGATGATTTATCTAAAATGCCAAAAGAGAACGAAAAAAGGTAATCAACTCAGAAATCTTCGACTTTAATTTTGTCCAAACACTTTTTGTTGGAAATTCATTTTCATTATTTTGTACTTAATATTTTTGCACTAACCTAATAGTTTTCAGATATTTGAAAAAAACTTAGTCGAAGATTCCTAATTGCGTTCTTTTTCTATCCGTAAGCTGCCGACGATTTGTCCATTGTGAAAAATTAATTGTAAGCCATCTTTTACCGGAAAAGGTCGCTAATTAATTAGTAACACGTGCTTCAATCAAAGCTTCACTTTTTATCGCTTCTCTGACGTAAAAGCTCGCCGTCTGCCCTTTAATGAACCAATCATTCAACCTTAATTATTTCCAATTGTTGGATTTTCATCACTAAAATTTTTTTTCTATTTTTTTTTCTCAGGATTAATGAAAGTCCTATCCCTTTCATTCGCCCTTCCGGCGAAATTGGGAAAATGTTTTTGTTGAAAAAGATGTTTTGTATACCATGAAAACAAACTAAAAGGGTTTTCTGTTTATTTTCTTTTCCTGCTCTTCATAGACAAATACGGAATAAATTATTGCTTATATTTATTCGATAAAGATCTTTTAATTTTCAAAGAGATACTTTAATACCCTCCATGTTTGATTCTTATAAAAGAAGTTATTTTTTTTAAAGAGGCTTTTCCAAAATAAAAGTTATTGCTATTTGGGAGAGATTCTTTAGGGAGGAAGGGCATTCGCCTTCCATTAAAAGGCGAAATAAAATATCTTTATTGAAATGTCAATTACAGAAAAATTTATTATTCTTTTATATTTCTTAAGGGTTTCTTCATTTTTGGGTGTGGTTACGTGACCTTAAAGGTCATTCCAGGCACGTAGAACTTTTTTTTTTATTGATAAAATCCGTCATACTCCCTTTCTTTTTCTTCTGATTGCCTATTACTGTTCAAGATTTGAGCAAAAAAGAAGAACGAGAGAAAAAAAAAAGTTTTTTTCAAAATGATGAAATTCGTTTTTTTTAGTTTTCTTTTACTTTTTAGTCGTTCTTTTGTCTCAGGTAAAAGTTTAATAAGATAGAAAGCCCTTAAGTCCATGCTGGAATTAAAAGAGGACTTTCCATTATTTCTGTGAAAGTATTAAATTTAATTTTCGCACGGAAAAGTTGAAATAATATATTCAAGGGCTTAATGAACTTTAACCTCGGGGTGTTTTGGACAGGGTGAAAGAGGATCCCGACGGTTTATCGAGCCTTCAATTTTCTAAACCTCGCAGATCTCGTTTACATGGACCCGTTTTTAAATTGACGGCAAACATTTTTTTTTTCCTAGTTACTGATTGGCTGAAAAAAATATGGAGATAATCAGGTCGCAAACAATGAGGACAAAAAAGTGCAAAGTTACAGTGGAGACAACCAGATAAAAGTACTAGTTTGAAGAGCCCCAACGAAAACTTCCTTAAAGAGAAGTAAAAATATGGAGGGGGAGTATAAAGGAGTAAAAATAAGGAGGGGAATATAACGGAGGGGGAAGTATACGGAGGGAGAATTTTTTTTCCATGTTTTCTAAGTTTTTTTTTTTTTTAATTTTCAACTTTTTTTTCGAAAAATTTTCCAACTTTTTTTTCGAAAATTTTCCAACTTTTTTTTCGGAAAATTTTCCGAGTTTTTTTTTTTTTTCAAAAAGTTTTTAAGTTTTTTCTCGAAATTTTTTTAAGTATACCTATAAAGGTAAATAATGGGATTTTTGCCCAAAGGTTCCCTCTCGTAAGGCGTGGAAGTATGAAATTTCTCCTACCAAAATGATAATTACGTAAAAAAATTGATAATTTTTTTTAAGGAAGTTAAAATTATGAGCATTCGCAGTTTGAAACAGCAGGTTTGCAACTTCTGGAGCATGCGCAGAAGGATTGC
This sequence comes from Orius insidiosus, assembly GCA_014119065.1. Classification (NCBI taxonomy): domain Eukaryota; kingdom Metazoa; phylum Arthropoda; class Insecta; order Hemiptera; family Anthocoridae; genus Orius; species Orius insidiosus. The sequence goes on along the minus strand of JACGAQ010000180.1, from coordinate 5,256 downwards.
ACGTCTAATTTAACATCAGATAACATCAGATACTTCAGATTTGATGGACAAACGAATTTAACGACGTCAAAATCCTTCTGCATGCTCCAGAAGTTTCAAACTGCGGTTGGAACAAAGCTAGTAAAATTTAAAAACCAAATATTTTTTCAGGCCCTTTCTGTCCTTGCAAAGGCTTCAATTTTTTCTACCTTGTTTTCGATAGTGAGTAAAAATAGATTTGACGGACAAACGATTTGAACGACGTAAAACCTTCTGCGCATGCTCCAGAAGTTTCAAACCAGTTTCCAGGTTGGAACAAAGCTAGTAAAATTTAAAAAAACCGAATTCACGTTCTGTCCTCGCTGGGCAAAGGCTTTTTTTCTACCTTGTTTTCGACAGTGCGAGTTAAAATTGCCCTACTTTTAGGAAGTTACCAGCTCCAGTACAAAATTAAAGGGCTTAAATCGCCCTTAAAGTTTTTAGAACACGCGATTTGAATCGACCCCAAACGAACGACCTCGCATATATAATTCTGATCTACCTAACTATCAGCAATGAGAACACCATTTGCCTTAAAAATGAAAGAATTCATAAAAAAATTAAAAAAAAAAAAACGAAGTCAAATAAAAAAATTAAACTTTGTGAATTTCTGGATGATGAATTAAGCCCAAGGCATTAAAAGTCTGCATTATGTCTAAAGCCCTTTTTATGTTTTGTGGTTCTTATAATTAAACAATAAAAACGAGGCTTTAAATGTTATTTATTTATAAAAAAACCTCAAAAATTGGCGTCCTCTGCTTTTTAAATGATTAATCCTGAACTTTTTAATCTTGGAAGTTTTCTAACTCCACTTTCCTGATTAAAATGAGAGTTTTTCTTGGGATTTTGTTAGAAAGGGAGTATGGAGGATTGTCCACGAGTGTCCGACGGTGGAGAGGCTTCTCGATATAAAAGGGGTCAATATAAATGGGTTATGGAGAGAGAGAAAAATTTTTATCTCCCGTAATTTATATTTAATGGGGAAATTTGGGTGAAATTTGAGAAAATCCGATGAAAATTGTGGAATTGAAGTCTTCCGGAAAAGGCGCCTGCAATCTTGATAGTAAAGATCCACTAATATATCTTTGTTCCAACCCAGTTTGAAACTGGTTTGAAACGCCTGTGCATGCGCAGAAGATTTGGACGTCATATTTGACGTCGTTCAAATCGTTTGTCCGTCATATCTGAAGTCACCTGATGTCAAATTTGCCGTGCAGATCCGTCACGCATGCTCCAGGAGTTTCAAATCAGTTTCAAACTCCGGTTGGAACAAAGCTATTACTTTCCCTCTATCGGCTTGTAGTAATGAAACTCCTGGAGCATGCGCCGAAGGATTTGGCGTCATATTTGACGTCGTTAAATCGTTAGTCCTTCAAATCTGAAGTCACTGACTTCAAATTTGGCGTGAAGATCCGTCTATGCATGCTCCATGAGTTTCAAATTAGTTTCAAACTCCGGTTGGAACAAAGCCATTAATTTCCCTCTATTGGGCTTATAGTAAGTCTCCCAAAAAACGAACATGGGGGTATTACCTCCTTAAAGAGAAGTAAAATATAGGAGGGGGAAGTATTAAAGAGGAAGTATAATAGAGGGGAAGTATAATAGAGGGAAGTAAACGGAGGGAAGTATATAGAGGGGAAGTAACGGATTGGGATATATGGGAGGGGAAGTATAACGGATTGGAATATATGGGAGGGGAAGTATAACGGATTGGGAAGTATATGGGAGGGAAGTGTAACGAAGTGGGAAGTATATGGGAGGAGAAGTATATCGGAGGGGAAGTATAGTGAGGGGAAGTATATGGAGGGGGAAGTATATGGGAGGAGTTAGTGAGGGGTAGTATAACAGAGGGTGAAGTAAAGGGAACGAAAGTATAACAGAAGGGGATGTTTAAGGAGGGAAGGTATAAAGGAGAATTTCCAAGTTGTTTTTTCGAAAAATTTTCTAAGTTTATTTTTGAAAAATTGTCCAGTTTTGTTTTTTTCCCGAAAATTTCCGAGTTTTTCAAAAAATTTTCCAAGTTTTTTCCGAAAAATTTTCTAAGTATTTTTTAAAACTTTTTTTTCCAAAAATTTTCTTTTTTTTCGAAAAATTTTTAAGTTGTAAAAAAGCCCCCGATATTTTCCAGAAAACATGAAGGTATTACAATATCTTCCCTTTGAGAGTGCGGGACGAAAAAAGCCCCCGATATTTTCCCAAAAAACATGAAGGGTATTACAGTCTTTTCCCTTTGAGAGAGTTAAAAAGGTCGGAAAATAAAAAAGGTGAAAAGGTGCCGGGAGTCGGAAAATCCTCTCCTCACGTATTAACCCTACGGACTGCTAAGTCGTACTGATAATAAAATCCTCCACTCCCCGCCTGAAGGAAACGAGATCTTTGTGTAAACAGCTTTTCCCTCGACCGCTTCAGCTTCACTTAAAAACCTTTAAAAACTCTTTTTAGAACAAGGATGTTTGCAGACTTTTTGTCACCTGCGCCCTAAAAAATGCTTTTAGTATTTCTCCAAAAAGCTTTTAATAATTAAATTTTTTTTTTATTATTTCTTCACTTAAGTTCGATTTAGGAGCTTCTTCGGGGCTATTGATTTACTTTTTTTAAATGTAAAATCACTTTTTTTCCGTCATTTTTTAACTAAAGAGATGCATTCCTTTCGAAGGGATTTCAAGCTCGGTTGAGGAGCCGACGAAGCGTCTTTGATCGGGTCAATTCTCGTCTCTTTGACAGGCGGACCGTCGAAAATTCGTAATCGATGTACGCTTTAAAAAGGGGGGCCGACCCCCGGAACCCATGAAGTAGGACGAAAATAGAAAATTTAATCGAACATGTCTCTTTTAATAAAACAATCTGGATGCAAATAAGGGAATAGAGTTGTGAAAATGGTGGAGGGGACCGAGGCTGGAAGTGGCGCGTGGGTGTTGAAAAGTGGGTGAAGTAATCAAAGGACCTTTCTGACAAGTCGACAGCCCTTTCGGTTTCCGCCCTCCTACCCCAAACAACTTTGCAAGGATTCAATCAATTAATTCTATTCACAACTTTTCTACTCGATAAATACAAAATTAAATTCATAATAACAAATTAAATACTAATTACGTAGGTCGTATCTTAATGTTTAAAATTTTCCAGGTAGAAAAAACGGCAGTCTGCCCGAGGGATGCCTCTCTCCCCGGGTGAACTCTCACATTTCTCCCTACTTTTAAAAAATTAAAAAAAAATTTTTTTAAAATTATGATTAAAAAAATTGACGTTTTTTCTGGTTTCTCATTTTACTCTAAAGTTCTTAAGAGAAGTAAAAGAGAAGGGGGTGTAAGGAGGGGAAGTATAACGGAGAGGAAGTTTTTCGGATTTTTCAAAAAAATCTTTTGTATTGACGTGAATAAATGTACCTACTCTAAAGTTCTCCTTAAAGAGATAAAAATAAAGGGGGGGTATAATAGAGGGGAAGTATAACGGGGGGGGTATAAGTGAAGTATAAGGGGGAAAGTATAAGAGGGAAGTATAACGGAGGGGGAAGTATAACGGGGAGGGGAAGAGTAACGGAGGGGAAGTATAACGGAGAGGAAGTTTTTCGGATTTTCAAAAAACCTTTGTATTGACGTGAATAAATGTACCTACTCTAAAGTTCTCCTTAAGAGAAGTAAAAATATAGGAGGGGGAAGTATAAAGGAGTATATCGGAGGGAAGTATATCGGAGGGGAAGTTAACGGGGGGGAAGTATAACGGAGGGGAAGTTTTCGGATTTTTCAAAAAAATGTTTTGTAATGACGTGATAAATGTACCTACTCTAAAGTTCTCCTTAAGAGAAGTAAAATATAGGAGGGGGAAGTATAATAGAGGGGAAGTATAACGGAGGGGGAATAAGGAGGGGAAGTTTAACGGAGGGGAAGTTAACGGAGAGGAGTTTTTCGGATTTAAAAAAATCTTTTGTATTGACGTGAATAAATGTACCTACTCTAAAGTTCTCCTTAAAGAGAAGTATGTAAAAACATATGAGGGGGAAGTATGAGGGGAAGTATATCGGAGGGGGAGTTTATCGGAGAGGAAGTTTTTCGGATTTTTCAAAAAAATCTTTTGCATTGACGTGAATAAATGTACCTACTCTAAAGTTCCTTAAAGAGAAGTAAAAATGTAGGAGGGGGAAGTATTAATGAGGGGAAGTATATCGGAGGGGGAAGTATATCGGAGAGGAAGTTTTACGGATTTTTCAAAAAAAATCTTTTGTATTGACGTGAATAAATGTAGGTACCTACTCTAAAGTTCTCCTTAAAGAGAAATAAAATATAGGAGGAGGAAGTATTGAAGAGGGGAAGTATAATAGAGGGGAAGTATATCGGAGGGGGAAGTATAACGGAGGGGAAATATAACGGAGGGAAGTATAACGGAGGGAAAGTTTTTTGTCAAAATATATTCTAAGTTTGTTGTTTTTCAAAAAATTTTCCAACTTTTTTTATTAAAAAGGACTCGGTCAAAAGAGGAAGGCGGTTCAAAAAGCCAGAATCAAAGCCTTAAAAATCCAGGTTTCCTCAAAATTTCAATCCTTTAAAGTTTAATGATTAATTTATATTCCGCCTGTTTTTTTTTTTTAAACATGTGGTTTGTTGTTGTAGAGATTGACATTTAAGAGTATCCAATTTAAAAAGTAATTAAATCAGCTTTATCGTGGGGTGAAAATGCGAAAATTTTAAATTGCTTTATGTCGTTTATTTTGTAATCAAACTATCGGACGACCTACCCCACTACCAGTGAGGGTAAGACAGTTTAGCTGCTGCAATTTTTCACCCAATAATAATGCCTTTGTTTGAACCGATGTTTGAATCTCCTGGAGCATGCGCTGAAGGATTTGGACGTCAAATTAGACGTTTAAATCGTTTGTCCGTCAAATCTGAAGTCATGTGACGTCCAAATCCTTCTGCGCATGCTCCATTAGTTTCAAAATAGGGTTGAAACAAAGCTATTAATATTGGGGGAAAAAATTCTATAGAAGAGCGAAAGGGCTTCGACCGTCGGGCAAAACATTTATTTTTTTCTACCTCGAATCTTATTTTTTTCCTCCTTTCTTATTTTCTTTCCCTCCCTCTTTTGGGTATTTTCCTCGCTGATTCCCAATTGATATCTTGACACTAAGCTTTTTATCAGACGCCATGAAATGCCATCTGAATTTCGTTCTTTTAGAATAAACTCTTTGTGAGATCTATTTCTTAAAGGCTTTTTTATCTCCCTTGACTAAGTGAAAGGGGATAG